>OZ020487.1:44321055-44753217 GCA_963971405.1 Psococerastis gibbosa
AGGCAATCTTCTGATATTTATGATTATTGTATAGTCCACGCAAAATGAGAAAAGTATGGACATGGAATGTTTTGATCCTGTGCAACACTGTAGAAATATTTCTTGCCCCATTTTGTGTTGCCTTGTTACATTGGATGCAAGACATAACAATAATTGTGCAAAGAATATTTTTACAGTGATGCACAGGATCAAAACATTCCATGTCCATACTTTTCTCATTTTGCGTGGACTATACCTAATAACATTTGTTTTCTATAACACTTATATTTCAGCGGCCCGATGATGGCGATTTTAATACCGGTATTAATTCAATAGTTTAAAATAAATGAACAGTAAATTTCAGAATTTTTATTTAATTTTTGATGTTGGTAATCGTCGCAAGAGTGCTGAAAATTCAAATTGTGTCTATTTAGACAGTTGAATGATCTTCTGCTATATTTTTTGTGAGTTTCTTAATTTTTTCTGCCTTAGATCTAGACAAATTATTTACAATTCTTACATATTTATAATAAATATATTATATATTTCAAAATTAAAACTTGTTCATTTTAATGTTTTTTTTCTAGGGCGCTATGTTTCTATTTTGCTGTTTATATTTATATTTGCTACGGCAACGTCGCGTCAGTTCGCAGCTCTTCAGTATTGCCAACATCACAAATTAAAAAATTCTGAAATTTACTGTTCATTTATTTTAAACAATTGAATTAATACCATCACGTGACATGGTATTTTGTTACCGCCTTATTAAAATCGCCGCAGGTGCGGAAATGCAAAACTTAATTGTTTATACGGTACAATCTTCATATCTTTGCAGCTATCTGTTGCAGGAGGAATTAATGAGTCTAGTCAAAAATACCTATTATATTATATTATTTTCAAAATATTTGTATGTGGAAATCTTGCTGCTAGTCAGGCATTTTGCATTGACATTTTGCACACTTATTAACTAGGCCACGGTTGACGTAGTCTGACAAGCTTAACAAGTCAGGCTCAACATGCACTTAGAGTTGGGTTCATTCATCTAAAAATCCCAGGATAAGCTGTCAAAAAAGCTCCCTTTTACGTTAACTGCCTTAAAATTTTGTGGCCTGGCCACAGAAAAGTAATTGCTTAGCTGGTTCAGCAAACTTGGAACACCATCATCAAGGGTTTTAACCATTAATTTACCTCCTTCCACTGGAAGTTTCTCATTTATTCAGCATTTCAAAAAGAAAAATTTTGCGCTTGTATATTTTAAAAAAATATTGCTAACGAGGACTTTGCTTACAAATTTAATTAAGCTTTCATTTATTTTTTCTGTAAGCACACTTGTTTGACTCAGTCACTATGATCATGACTGCCTTACTCATATTGTACCCAGGGGCGGATTTGTCTTTGTAGGGATCGTATAGGCACTGCCCTTGTCGCGGACATTAATGATTATTGTATGTATAGGGGGGGGGGGGCTTTTCACTAATGAAAACACTATTTTCTATTTGAAAAAGAAATGCGCGCCTAATTAGAAAAAATATTCCTTAATATCTGATAATTATTAAATAATACACACAAAAAATCGTTAAAGTACGCCTGCGCGGATAGAGGCATTAGCCTCAGTTGCCTATTGGTAAATCCGCCACCCACTGTACCTATATTGTAACTAATGAAAATATATTTCTTATCTACCTATACGATACATGAGAGTTTATCTAGTGGACTTCGTGGATGTGAATCATTCTCAATTGAACTCATAGTACATATTTGTTCTATATTTTATAAAACGCTACCCTTTTAAAGAGTGTTGCAATAGGCAATCGACTACGGTACTGGTTCTTTTTGTAACATTTACAGCTACTGTTCTTGACAATTCTTTTTGACAGATTTCGAGGATAACTTGCCCCCAAATTAGTATAGGTGGTTTTTACCTACCTGGGACTCCCCATGTGAAATTTTAGTCAAATTGGCCCGCTGGTTTGGGCGCTGGAGCTGGAAGACGGGGCATTGCCAGAGGCACGGACGACTGTTTTAAAAAATCAGCTCTTGTGTTTCAGCAGCAGCAAAATGTTTGAATTTTGAATCCAGTTTCTGGCAAGAGTCCCTTCTTTTCACATGACATTGGTCATAATATGACTGACTCTCCAATGAATAGCGTATATGATGTAAATAATTCATTTTAACGTGCATTAAAAACTTAACCCTAGTGAAATTTCTCCTGGTGGAGTAATTAAACTGTGCAGGTGGCACAAGGTGGCACAGGTGGCACAAGTTACAATACGGTACTAATTACATAAATGCATACACAAAAATTGTACCAAAAAATAAGAAAAAATCACCCGATTCAAAATAAAACTTTCTTTATCATCCTGACTCAAGCACCCTGAGACTGGAGACATGGGATGTAATATGTGGTAAAAATGCCTCTTAAACCTTAAAACTATATTCTAAAATTGTTTTATCGAATGTAAAATCCAATTCAGTGGCTTTATAAATTTACTGGTTACCGGCGGAATGCAAAGCAGTAATAGTCTGAGAAGTCCATAAAAACTGTATATTGATTCCCGTGTTTACATTTGCGGTGATTTTCGTTCCATTTCTGCTGTAGCTCTTATCTTTATTTTTACCCTGAGCTCAATACCAGTCAGCAATTTACAAGTTATCAAGCTCATGCGAAATTTCCATTTAGAATTTTATTGCTGAACGCTTTATTATTCTGTTCTCTGATGGTGGTATACACAATCCGCTGTATACGCCAGGCTTTATTTATTTATTTTCATTTTTCTTCTCATCGGCACGAACATATACAAAACCACTGACGTTTTAACACGCTAAGCTGATTTGACCTGCGATTTGCGATTTCATTCGGCATGGCTGATATGCTGTATTGTAAGTTTCCAACAAAAGTTGTTGTTTCGATTCCCCCGCTTTTAGCATTTCTGCTTTAAGCGACCCTGTCAGCCTGGCGGGGGAGTGAGTCTGTTTGTTAACTTGAGCCTTTCATCTCGTGGGAAAGGGCAGTTGACTGACTCCTGATTATAGTGAATTCCGAACCACTTGGGGAACATAGTAAAGGCACATGATTAAATCGGAGGTGACCAGGACTCGACGCGCACGTAGACTGACTCGTATAGTCTCAGCGCTTTATCATGTCCCATCATGGCCCCCTGCCAACCCTGTGCGCACTACCAAGTTTGCCGCAGTTTGAAACATGCTATGCCCTCATGGATTCAACTTGGTAAGGCCGTTGGCCCCAACAATAAGTTTCCAATCAATGTAATGCAAATACATGGTTGGTACCTTGCCATTGTTACTGTTATATAGTATGTATATATTTATTCTAATGATATCTTGTGGACCCCAGGGGACACAGCACCGAAGAGGCGCCACTTTGGTCCTCACTTTATATTAGCGAAATATAATGTGTTTTATAAGTGTTCCTCAAAGTGGCAGCAGAGGACAGCTGCTGGCTGCATCTTGATTATTCCCGCCAAATGTTGGTTGAAAGTTTTTATGTTGTTCTTCCCTGATTCCATAATTTTTTTTTTCGAAAATGTATGTAGGGCGCAGGGAGACGAGTCCCCCTACCACTTATGGCCAGAACAACGCTGCATGTTCGGAACCACTGCTGTATAGTATAATCTGTGTAATGTATCTAATTATACTAACGAAAATCCACGCATACTTGTATGTAAACGAGAACGCCGTGCCGTAGCATGGGCAACTGAGATTCAATAAAAAAAATAATAAACAATCGAGGACATCTGCAGGCCTACAGCATGGGCAAAGAAGGACAAGTTATCCCTGGGGTTAGTGCTAAATAAACATAAATTACCGGGTTACAGTAAAGGTTAAAGCTAGAATTTGTCTTCGTCAACACGGCTTTCTATTTTGTATTAATTGGTAAATTTGGTGTGAGCATGGAAATTGTTTTATTTATTCATTAGTGTGCCCTCAACTTTATAAGCATTTTGACCCACATTTAACTCCTATTCTCAGTTAATTCATGAACTTTGGCCTTCCGTGCTACGGCTGTAATTTGTCCAGCCCTTGCAACCGATTCACCACCTGAGAACGAGCTCGCGGAGACATCCCGATTATACTGGTCAGCGCGTCACCTAATGGCTAACCTGCCAAGGGTGGGCGTTGGCTAGTAAGTAAGTAAGTAAGTGTAATTTGTAGAAGTTGCGCTAGCATCCCATGCCCGAGTTGAAGAAAAATCCAGCAGAATTGGGAAGCAGAAAGTCAAGGTGAAAAATAAATTTTCTCTGCCTCTTGTTCAGCGTTGGGGCGCAACCCCAAATGAGATTTCTCAAAATAGCCTTCCCTTGTGGGCACAACGACCCTGAGGACCGATGGCGGGTCTTGTTGGAAATTCGGGTCAAAGAAAATTGGGGGGAGGGGGGCAATTTGGAGTCCGTGTGGCCATTAATCCTCTCACTGAAATCTCCCTACAGAGGCTTTTATCCTCCCCTTTCCTCCTATGGATCCTCTATTATAGTTTCATGAGAATTTAATGGTTTATAGTATATACTGTATACTACTCATCCAGTAAGAGTCCATTAATGTAAGCTGTAAGCTTAATCTTCGAAGTGGGGGTAGCTTAACTTGACTGCTAAGGTCAGGGTGTGTCTTCATTTGAGGGACATCCTTGTTGCTTTCCTGCTCTTACCTATCTACGTCAGTTTAAGGGCGGTTCCCGTCCTCGAAGCAATTAATTCTTTAAGTGTTGTTGAAGCGTACCTACTGATGCGATCGGAGACGTGTCGTAACTCAACACGGGTACTAACCTACAGAGGCAACTGAGGAGGTACTTTACTTTATCCAACGCCCGAACGTGGTAGTTCAACCATTCGTCGCCGAGCTTCCCAATATCGGTTCACCAAGTCATCGTTCGGGTAGGTGAGAGCCGTGCGGTCCCTCAGGTGGTCTTCGTCCATTCTTCCACCAACTGAGGAGGTCAATCGGGTACATTTATTAAATTGTTTGTATGCGATTAACCTTTTTTTTTTAAAGAAAAAAAATTGATAGTAAATATTCATTTATTTGCAAACAGACCTAAATGTCTAATAAAATGCAAATCTTATACAGGAAATTGAATTCAATTTAAAGTCCTTCATAATACAATTTTGTTTTACTAAGTTACGTAAAAATATATAATAAAAATATGTAATGCCGGTAGCTACACAACTTCGGCATCGTAATATAAAAGAGAATTATTTCATTTAATGCATAAAACCGAAGCACTTACACTTTTTAGCCACATGCAATTCAATTTGAAGCTACAATAGTTATGGGTTATTGGCTGTATTTGTAGCTTTGTAAACCCCTCATTTATTGGAAGCATTAGACCGAAAATAACGAGCTTGACATCGCTCTTATGATATAATTTCATGTGTCCGCAATTCCCACCCCAACCCATTAAATGCAAATATAATTGAAACTTACAGTATTTGATTATTGAATTGAATTACTACTTACTGTATTTTCTGTGTGAATGTAATACAATAGTTTCTGCTAAGTCGTTAATTGGGGCATCTATTGCTAAGCGGAGAGCCAATTGGATCGGTCACACGTTACGCCACGATGGATTACTTCACACAATCTTGGAAGGGCATATGTATGGTTATGTCGCGATAGGCCGCCCGCGTGCTGAGTACTTGGACCAGCTGCTCAGAGATTTCAACTGCACGACGTACAGGGACCTAAAGAGGCTGGCCGAGGACAGAACGGAATGGAGGATCCGGAGCATGCTGCTGCAAACCAACCCCTAGTGGTTGTGCACCATAAGAAGAAGAAGAAGTCGTTAATTAAAAACCACTCGAAAGAGAAATACTGTTGAAGTAAATAAATAAAATGACTTATTGATAATAATAATGGCTATTTGTTCCATTACTAAGCCTACCTAGCGGAGTTAGAGTTATAAAGCCCTCTCTTGCACTCAACTAGAAAGGCAGGGAACGGCCAGCTTTACATACTCTCCGAAGCATGGCCAGAAAATGTAGAATGTGTGGGATTAGAAACAACAACCTTTTGGGTGAAAGTCTGAGTCCGTGCCACTACTCTGCATGTTCTGACTGAAGTTGTTTATTCACTAATTCTGTGACCCCGTGTATGGGTCTGAGTGCTGGGCCTAAGGCGCCCGTTCCGGCTAGGGCTATTTACAAAAACGGTGACGTAGTAGCAGACATTCAAGACTTAGGCGGGGTTTCCACTGACCTCGCATTGCAGAATGCAAATGACATTGACGGAAATATTTGTTTTAGTCTATGCCATAGTTAAAATTGATCAATGATCATAGAGTAAAATCACAAACGAACAAACTAAAATTAAAAAATGGCGTCATGGGATATGTTAAGTACAAACATTTTAATAGATTTCTATAAAAAGAAAAATTCTAATTTCCGTCAATGTCATTTGCATTCTGCAATGCGAGGTCGCTGAAAACGCCACCTAAGTCTAGAATGTCTGCTACCACGTCACCGTTTTTGTAAATAGCCCTAGCCGGTCGGTGGAATGGGCGCCTTACGAAAGTGTGAGGAAAATATGATTCACGCAACAGAAATTTGAACGCTAAGAAGATCCTGTGGCGTAACACTGAGAGACCAACGTAGAAACCACGATATAAGGCATGAGATGAAAACCCTTGACGTATGGAATAGTCTGAGAGAAAAAAGGCTGAACAGGTGGGGACGCGTACTACGTAGAGATGAAAACCACCTAGTCAAAAGAGTAATGCACCGGGAGATACAAGGAAGAACACCACCAGGGAGGCCTAAAGTGACACTGGGAAAGAAGATCGCTGGAGATATGAAAATTTGGGGCTCTCCACCGAGGATGCACAGAACGGGACTGTGTGGAAACGCTGCTGTCGTGCCTCCGACTCCATGAGGAAAAGACGAACTACAAGTAAAATTAAGTACTAGGCCAGGGGTTGGCAACGTGAGGCTCGCGAGCCATATGCGGTTCTTTGGATCATTGGGTGCGGCTCTTCCCAATATTACACCGGTTCTATACCAGCATTAAAACAACGAAAATAAGACAAAAAATAAAATAACTAATCATTTTTAAATCAATTTTGTTGATTTATTTTTTGGTTTGGAATGTGCGGATCTTCTAACAGATCTCAATCTGGTTATTTCGAAATTTGGTGCAGCTGCCAATAAAGGTTGAGGGCCTCTGTACTAGGCAGTAAATTCTAAGACGGCTACAAAATGTACATCAATGCATAGAGTATTTATTTTCCAAATTCATGACTCGTAATTTATGGCTCCACGATAGATATGTAATGAGAAATTGGACTTTGCGTTAAAAAAAAAAATGGAAACCGAGGTGCTCCTTTGGCATTTAAGAAAAATGCTGGGAAATTATCAGAAAACGCCAGGTGTATGGGTAAAATATCAAATCGCCCATGCACGAGAAAAGTGACACATTTCAAAAAATTGCAAAATTGAGTTATTTACACAAAAATGTCGAGGAAAATATAGCGAATTTTATGAATGTAGTGTCACATATCTAGTTTAATTTGTTTCTATAAGATTGCGTTTTGTCACTGATCCATTGTCAAGTTTGACTACTTCGGGTTTGGCAATACTCACATAATTCGGAATGTGCTCCAGGCGTTGACGTGGTAATTACACTTCTCTTTCAAGTAAACGGTCACATCTCAAAAGTATTAAGTGCCTCGATAGTACTACAAAACTAAAAAATGGTCAGAACTAAAATTTGAATTATCTCAAAAGTCAATATTTAGAAATGTGTCACTTTTCTCGTGCATGAGCGAAATATTGGTTTTCACTACACCATGTGTCTAGAGAAGGTGTGGAAGAGAAAATTAAAAATAATAACACCCGTTGAATAATCAGAAAAAAGAAATAAAGATGCCCATTACCACGATTTAGTCATAAAAGGAATATTAGGGGCATGCAGAGGGGGCAGCCATTGTGTATAGCTACTCAGAATGCCATTCAAGTGGTGAGGGGAGAAGAATAAAATGCAAAGTTTATATAGTGGAGGGGGGCGTAATTTCACCTTTACGCCGGTATAAGAGGCGAGGCACGAATAAGGTGACCATTCCAACATTTAATAGGGCAAGGGGAAGTTTATATTCCGCAGGATAATGACTTTTTCAAAGTACCCACTATACTGCCCATACAAGTGTAAGCTAGGGTAACTCGGCTTAAGTCAGTTTTGAGACAACATGCCAAATTCATAATAAGAACTATTTACTTCTAGAGTAAAATGTCAGGACATGTAGAGTAGCATTGTGGACATTCACCCGAACGGTTTCTGGTTCGAATCCCTGCATTTTCTGGTCATGATTCGGAGGGCACGTAAATTTGGCGGTCCCAGGCCTTCCTAGTTGAATGTATGATCTTGAGTCGGGACCCAGGCTACAATTTGCAACTTTCAAAGTTCGCTATCGGGAGCATTGAATTAGGATAATACACTAGATTCGCCAAGATCTTACATTGTTTCTAACTCCATGTGTGAATGAATGCGTGAATGTCTCTGCACTTTAGTGTTATATTAATAATACTATTGTACCTTTGTAACCCGATTTAGCTAGCCCTCTAGTTGAGTGTAGCTTGGGGAGCCTAGTACAATTAAGAAACTATTATTATTATTGCTTTCCAATTTATACGTAGTATATGAAAAGCTTTGTGATGGTCGAAATTTTCGATTCCGAGATTTCAACGGATTTACACGTTTTGAGGTCCCAGGAACCCAAAAAAGTGGTTTTTACAAAATGTCTGTCTGTCGGTCGGTCTGTCGGTCTGTCTGTCGGTCGGTCTGTCTGTTCGTCGATTTCCGGGCAAACTACTCAGTGGATTTGAGTGAAATTTGGCATGTAGGTTCACAAAAATCATACCTCGGGACCATTTTTTTTTTTTTTGGCTAACTCAATTTGGGGGGGTTTCATTTTCAAAAAACTCCAAAAAAACGTCTAAAAAAATTATTTCTCAAAAACGGCTCCAACGATTTCTTTTAAATTCTCGTAGATTGTAGTCGTTATTAATGTTGACAAAATGCGGGGGGTCGCTTGCCCCTTGATAGTTTGCTTCTGGGGGTAAAAAAAATAAAAATAACTAAATTTTAATGAAAAAATGACTAAAAAATGCGAAACCTTTCTATCGATGATTTCTACCTTCAAGCATGTTTTAGGTGTTAAATTGAGTAACGAAACCGGATAAATTGCTTTCCCAAAAAAATATTTGGTTTTGCCCAAAAAATAATTTTTTGAAAAAAATGATAGAAAATTCGCGCTCAAATGCATTGCATGCCCTGCCATTATTGCTGTGTGGTAATTAATGTGTTTGTTTGACCTATCGAGAATTTACCTCACTTCCAGTGACGTCAGGTGGACAACCGCCCCCCCCCCCCCCCCCCGAGATATCGGAAATTTAACCATAGGAAAAATATTTGCCATAAAATTACTAATTTTCTCTATATAATAATTTTGATAAATTGGAAAGCATGTTCGAGTGAACTCGGACCGGTTCTTATTAATTTGTGCCCATAGGTCCCCCAGTCGTACTAGTCGAGTTTTATTGCTTCTGCTAATCTCGGTATGGCAGCAGCTTGGACTACTGGAGCCCAACCATCATTAGCAATAGCGCATGCTAGGTGCTCAAGTCAGGGGCGCCAGATTACATGGCACTCCTCAGCGGGAATGCGTGTCACGATTATTTCATGAGTATGTATGTTGTATAAATGGTGTGGAAATGGTCGCTTTTAGTTTAGTTTTTATTTTAATTTTTATTATAAATAGTAGGTATTTAAGTTAACATTATGGGTTAATTGTAAGAATTGGCCGAAAGGCCCAAAATTCGCCCATATAGAAAATAAAGACAATTTTCTTTCTTTCTTTCCTTCTCCATCGCACAATATCGACACAGATTGTGCACTTGCACACCAATCCGGGCCTTCCTAGTTGACAGTAAGATAGGGCTTTATATAGCCCTAAAGGCCTAACTCCGCTCGGTGGACTTAGTAATAGAGCAAAAACTCATTATTTATTAATTGTTTAGTTTAAAATGTAGATGTTAGAGGTAAAAAAAGGTATGGCAAGTGCTTTTTTAATATTCATAGCCAATTGCATTTACTTAGCGATGTTAGGGCCCTCTCTTACACTCGGCTAGGAGTCAGCAACAAATGTACAGTAGTACAATTTACAAATTTTATCGTATTGCTATTACCTTAGAACTGAATAAGCACTCACTCCCTTGACAAGAATGCGTTTGATGACATTTTCAATTGTAGGGTGACAATAGCAACAATTAAGACATTGACATAGTTTGTGGCAACAGTGCGTGAGATAGGAGGACAGAGGGCTCCGCCAGAAGAAGAAAATCCTGGTTGAAAAACCTGAGGTAAGAGCACGACTTCCCTTTTCAGAGCAGCAGTCTCCAAGATCCGAATTGTCATGATGATCGCCAATTTTCGATAGAAGAGGCATTAAAAGAAGAAGACTATCAGAAACATCCCGAATGCGCCCTCTAGTGCGATGTATGCGCTCGTTAATAGCTTTCTCTATGCCTCGGCTGTATTTTCATTTTTAATTCACTGGATTTATAGCTAATTCATCCGCGAATACGTAATTTGATTAAATTTGATCGTTACATTTTTTAATAATAATATTTACCCTTTAACTACGGTATTACCACGATAAGGTTATAATTTTTGTAATTTCCAAGGCCTTTTAATAAGTGAATTAAATATGATGGCGTGACAGCCGCAGGCCCCAGAGCCTGCAGCCATTTCATTATGTCGTTATTAGGGGTGTTATTACTGTGTTAGTTCGCGAAAATTACCCTTATAACATTAATTTCCACTCTATATATTACCCGTGTAAAGCACATTACCGTATAAGGTTTTAAATCTGTTTTGTAAATTCTCCTTTTTCTTTAAATGCCTCTTCTATCGAAGATTGACGATCATCATGGCAATTTAGACCTTGCAGACTGCTGCTCTGAAAAGGAAAGTCGTGCCAGACCACTGTCTCAGGTTTTTCAACCAGGATGTTCTTCTTCTGCAGGGAGCCCTCAGTCCTTCAATCTTCCTTTGGACTATCATATGCAGAAAGCGATACTTTTCGTTCCTCATCACATAGCCGAAGCATGTTAGTTGACCGTCAACATTATTGGCTTACAAGTGTTGGTTCAAAGATGTCTGGAGTCTAGACGTGAACAGGGAGGTCTAGTTGTGTTTTATTGACTTCCAAAAGACTTTTGACTATGTAAGACACGAGGAATTGTTTGATACCCTAACTAGTGTTGGCATCGATGATAGGAATCTAAGAGCTGTTGCTAATTTCTACTAGCGGCAAATTGCTGCTGTTCTAGTGGAAAACACGAAGTCAAATCAAATACCCATTAAGCGGGGGGTCAGGCAGCGTGTTAATACCTACCCTGTTCAACATGTATGCTGAGTGGATAATGACAGATGCTTTGGAAGCAGCCATGGAAGGCAATAACCGCATTGTTGTCAATGGAGGGCTTGTCAACAATCTGCGTTATGCAGATGACACTGTGCTGGTTGCTTCGACAGAAGAAGAACTGCAGTCGTTGTTAAATAGAATAAGTGTAGCAGTCAGAAATGCGGGCATCTTAATTAACGTGCAGATTACCCAAACGATGGCTGTCAGTAAGAGGGTGGAGGTAAATCTGAATATTGTTCTGGATGGTGCGCCTGTAGTACAAAGGAAACAATACAGGTACCTTGGATGCATTGTAAACAGTAAGTGGGAGGTGAGTCCGGAAATTTGTAGCCGCATTGAACAAGCTCGAAATGTCTTCATCAAAATGTAGAAGAGCCAAATCTGAATGTTGTTCTGGATGATGCGCCTGCAGTACAATGTAAACAATAGCGGTACCTTGTTACCATGGATGCATTGTAAACAATGAGTGGTATCTGGAAATTTGTAGCCGCGTTGAAGCTCGAAATGTCTTCATCCCAATGCAGAAACTACTTCGCTATCGGAATCTGCGGTTGGACCTTCGATTGAGAATGGTGAAATGCTAAGTGTTGCCAATCGTACTATATGGTATGGACGCAAGGATGGGCTTTGAGACAAGCTATGGAGAACAGAATTAGTGAATTGGGAAATGTGGGTATGCAGACGAATGCTGCGGATATTCTGGAGAGTTCGTGCCCCTTAGGCGCTAGGGCTAAATACAAATACGGTGACGTGGTAACAGACATTCAAGACTTAGGCGGGGTTTCCACCGACCTCGCATTGCAGAATGCAAATGACATTGACGGAAATGTTTGTTTTAGTCAATGTCAATTGCATTCTGCAATGAGAGGTCGTCGGAAACCCCGCCTAAGTCTTGACTGTCTGCTACCACGTCAGCGTATTTGTATTTAGCCCTAGCCGGTCGGTGGAATATGCGCCTTGTGCTGAGATCCTGAGGCGAATGCCGAATAGATATAAGAGCCAAGTTGAGAAAGCGATTCTAAAGGCACAATATAAGCAATATATCCATTTGTTACAGAAAACTGATCGTATTACAAATATTGCCAAAATAGGCTTCATAAAATTGGTTGATATTTCCCGGCACAGCAACTGAGTCAGCATTTTAGTCACGTCTGGTCACCGTTGCACGTGAGGGAAATTTGAATTGTGGACACCGCCGCTGAGTCAAGTGTAGCCATGTCTAACTAGTATTCAGGACTATCTACCAGCTGTAATTATGTAACGCTTAGACGGCAATTCCAAATGGGATTCACAGTTTTGCCTTTAAATTAGCCAGATTTTAACTGGATTAAGATCTCAAATGGAAAAACAATGGCCGAGCTCAAAACCGGCTTGAGTACAAGAAACTACTCACGTAGCACACTAAGGGGGAAGAGGAAGAAGAAGAATTGTTATTTTTTTATGGAAGGCAATATTGCGAATAGAATGGGCATATACCACAGTTCTACATAGGAAAGATGGGACATTCGCTCCAAAAGTATTACAATACAATAATCTTTATTTCCTAAAAAAATATGCAATGCATTTATAAGGCGCGGTTTCCACCGACCTGCTGGTGCTAAATATAAATACGGTGACGTGGTAACAGACATTCAAGACTTAGGCAGGGTTTCCACCGACCTCGCATTGCAGAATGCAAATGACATTGCCGGAAATGTTTGTTCTACTCTATGCCATAGTTAAAATTGATCAATGGTCATAGAGTAAAATCACAAACAAACAAACTAAAATTAAAAAAATGGCTTCATGGGATATGTTAATAAGTACAAACATTTTAATAGATTTCTATAAAAAGAAAAATTCTAATTTCCGTCAATGTCATTTGCATTCTGCAATGCGAGGTCGGTGTAAACGCCGCCTAAGTCTTGAATGTCTGTTACGACGTCACCGTATTTGTATTTAGCACTAGCAGTGGAAACCCCGCCTAATGAAGTTTATACAATCAATGCCTAACTATTATTTGATTATTGCTTATTCTGCATGCATGCCCGTGCGTAACTTACAGTGTGAAAATGTATGTAACCTATATCTACAGTATATCGTTTGCCTAAAGTCAGAAGGACGTACCAAAAAAATAAAATTTCGGCATTATTTTTCACACATGACTTTTTTCGGCACATGCAAAGGCAGAACTTACGGCAAAGTCACTAAATATGGTCATAACTCAAGTTCCCCATAAATGTTGGTTACGCCCTTCTGACTTTAGTATGATGA
Organism: Psococerastis gibbosa; assembly: GCA_963971405.1. Lineage (NCBI taxonomy): Eukaryota > Metazoa > Arthropoda > Insecta > Psocodea > Psocidae > Psococerastis > Psococerastis gibbosa. The sequence goes on from OZ020487.1 coordinate 44,334,719, forward strand.
TCTAGTAGCTGCTATCAACCTCTTCAGGGGATCTTTAGATCGGTCGATACTATTTATTCACTACACTGTAGGGAAAGCAAAAAAAAAAAAAAAAAATTTTTTGATCCGGATAGTAATAATAATAATTTATTTATTTTTCTGTATATATACACATTTTTTCCATAATCAGGGCATCCCCAAGCCTAAAGGGTAAACACCCAATGCCCTACCTAAATTACCCTACGTATACAAAAAACAACATGCACAAACAAGGAATCTAGTAATGGGAGTCTAGCTGGTATTTCATAAAATCAGCAACAAAATTTCCAATTGATTTTTGAAGTGAAACTTCTTTATCGTAGGGAGAAAAATCCTGTTACGCACCATCTTGATACGCGCCATCCTGATTTCTGTACTCATGGATGACGCTCATTTTTGGGCAGATGTAAAAGGCCTATCTCAATTTAAATTATACCCATGTCTTCGTCTATTCTTCTTCTTTCAGGCCATGCTATATTTATTGTGATAGGACAAAGGGTTCGACTTTGGGGGGAGAAAACGTGAGGAGGTGCACCCAAATTTGCCGAGTTTCAGCGAAAATAGGCCTTTTTCGGCCGCGTTTTTGGAGGTGTTAATATCAATTTGAAAACTTCAAATTACTTTTGTTCTTTTCCACCTTTCTTACTCTTTCTAGCCATGTATTCAGTTTTACTATCGGTCTCTTCGTTCAGGGTCAGGTGAGTGAATAAGCCATCCGTGTTTCGGCGGAAAACAGGTTTAAAGGGTACTCTTCCAATTACATGCATAGAGTAAAAAAATTCCACAACCTGCAATTTTCAGCCGAAATGAATTCATAATGTCTCATTAGTGATTAGAAGCGTATGAATAAAGGTTTCAAACGAGTATAAATACAAATTTTCAAATTCACCCCTTGATCACACGAGTGGAACACAAAAATTCTAAAAAAATGACGCGAAAAATTAATTTCCAGCAATCCCATTTGAATTGCATGGGTGGGTTTAAAGCAATTTTATGGGCAGATTTAGAAGGCCTATCTTAATTAAAATTAATCCCATGTCTTTGTCTATTCTTCCTCTTTCAGGCCATGCTATATTTGTTGTGATCAAGTAAGGGGTTTGGCTTTAGGGGTGTGAAACGTCAGGGAGTGCTCACTGTTTTAAAAAAAAATAGGCCTCTTTCGGCCGCATTATTATCTACTAGTATTCAAAAAATTCAAACTACTTAAGGGCTTTTCTACATTTCTTTCTCTTTCCAGCCATATAAGTATATATATATATATAAGTGAAATTTAGTAATTTAGGCGTTGTCGCGTTAAACTATCGTCTGTAAATCGACTTTACAGCCGACTTACCGAGAACCAATGTAATCAATGAAATGCTATTATATAATCTTAGCAACTATAAGGTAAAATAATTGAATTATTTGTATACATGTTTATAATAATAAAAGCCTTTTGCTTAAAATTTATCTAATTTAGCTTTACTTAACCAATTTCTGTTATGTTGTAAATAGTAGATAATTTTTCGAAAAATGATGTCATAACGAAGTTACACTTCTTACGTGTGTACACCGATACACGCACGCTAATTTGTTGTTCTAGCTTCAACATGGGCACGTTTGCATTCGTGGTAGAACTGAATAGCTTTATATTAACTTGTTATACTAGTATTGCCCCAAACTCACACATGGGCCGCCCTCTTTATGGCCCTGTTCGTAGCCACCCTTAATTATTTCTATTTCGATGAAATTCCAAATGAAGAAGTATCAAGGGACTAGAGTATTAAGTGCGGGAAGTCCCAAGAGGGTCGTATAGGCAAAAGGTTGTTTTTATCACGCATGTTTGGGTAGAATAAGCCTCTCGCCGGAAATTGCCTCAAGTAACGATTTTCACTTTACGACCACCATTTTGCATAAGAGACGATACTTATTCATTTTGTTGGCGTAGTTACTGTAGTACCTTAAACACGATGAGATGGTGAGAGATCTAATTAGTATTGTATAATGAATGGAGCCTGTGTATTGTGTGAGCATACGACACATTTCCAACTAGAAACCCTGTGTTTCCACAAGCTATCATTGGCGTAAATTCCCCAAATTTAAGGGAGGGGGGGGGCTTTAGGACCCCAAGACTTTGATTTTCTTATTAATTACTCATTCACTGCTGAAGCCTAGCAAACTATATGACTTTTTTTATTATTACTTTACTTTACTTTATCCAACGCCCGAACGTGGTAGTTCAACCATTCGTCGCCGAGCTTCCCAATAGCGGTTCACCAAGTCATCGTTCGGGTAGGTGAGAGCCGTGCAGTCCCTCAGGTGGTCTTCGTCCATTCTTCCACCGTGACATAGTGGACATGTGTCATCGGCGGCAAGGCCAATGCGGTGTAGGTGGGCCTGAAGGTAGTCATGGCCGGTATTGAGGCGGAATCTAGCAACAGCTTCAGCTCTCTCAAGGTTCCTACAGATGGGTCCCACTGTAGCAAGATTCTCCCACTTTTTTATTATTATTATTTACATTTCTTTTCATGATGTCTTTAATGAAAAATAAGCAAATACCAAGAATTTCCCTTTCGTTATTGTCGATAGTATGCCTTTAGCTTCCATAACGTCACCAGAAATCCTGGGAAGGCTACGGTTGCCCCTGGTCTCCCCCTATTTACGCCAATGCAAGCTATGCCAGTCTTCCTGTTTGAAACCATTTCTCTCTAATTTTCCAGGCTGTCAGCGATGCTATGCTGGTGGAGTTGAAGCAGTGCTTCATGGAAGCTTACGACGACAACCAAGACGGCAAAATCGACATCCGTGAATTGGCACAGCTCCTTCCCATGGAGGAAAACTTCCTGCTTTTGTTCCGTTTTGACAACCCCCTGGAGTCCAGTGTGGAATTTATGAAGGTACGAACGACAAATAACACTTACTATTATTCTATTGGAGCGATGGGACAGAGGAGTTGATGTTATCTCTCTGGATTTCTACATGAAAAAGGTACTCTTTGACCATTCATTGTTAAAATTAACTTCGTAAAACTATACAAAGTTAATTTTAACAATGAGCGACAGCAAGTTTTACAAAGTTACTAAGGAGACTATTATGTTTATACTTTGACCATGTCCATGCCAAGAGGGGTGGCCCAAGGGCTCCGGACCCCCTCCCCCGAAGTAATTTTTTATGTAAACCTGTATTGTTTTTAGAATTCATCCATTAATTCATAAATAAATTACGTGAAAAAATTTGGACCCCCCCCCCCCCGAAATCAAAACCCTGACTTTGACCTCAATTATATGTAATAATAATTCGCTATTGGCAGGCTCTCGGTCTTAAAGGTATCACCCGCGTGTATCTATGTTAACATAATGTGCGTCATTATTGTCCAATCAGTTAAATGTTTTTTAGATGACTGGTGGGTAGACTTTCGCGGAATTATTAATTAAGAGACCTTGTAACAACGATTAAGGCCTGTTCCCACCGTCGTTTAAATAGAATCATGGAGGAATCGCGTATATAAACGTACACTTGATTATCACAAAGGATAAGTTTTGGGCTCTTGTGTTCTCATCTGCTTGGGGGGAGCGATAAATTTCCTTGTAAATGGGCTTGGGTTGTTATGGTATTATGTGTGCAACTCTGATAACAACATACATTCATTCCCTTCTCTCCCACCCCCCACCTCCTACCAAAATTGGGCGTCATTCCCCTTTCCTCTTTGGCAACTTTCCACCGCCCATTGAAGCTGTAAACTGTTTGTTAATGTCTATAAGGCTGTACTCCTAGAAATTGACTAAATACAAGTATCTACATTATATTGTTATAGAGTAGAAATTTCACGTGGTCGAAATGAAAGCGAACTTCCAAGCGTTTCGTCAACATCTTCAGCGGCGCTGCGCAGACTTCGAAGATGGTACCTCGGTGGCTCCGTAGCGAGTGACTGAGTCAGTCTGACGATGTCGACTGCAGATGTTGACGAAACGTTTGGAAGTTCGCTTTCATTTCGACCAGGGCCCATCAGCCCGGATTCTACTGGTTCTTCATTCAATAATTACTTCTCTCACGGTCTCTGCCTCTGGGCCGTCATATAATAATTCGAGAGCATTACAATTGGCTGAGGGGGAGCTAGTACGTTTCAATCTAAGGAAAGAAGGGAGATAGATTTTATTAAAAATAAATGCTTCTGAGGGCATGTAAAGCAGGCGGTCCCGGGCCTACCTTGTTGAGTGTAAGAGAGGGCTTTATAGCCTTAACTCCGCTAGGTAGGCTTAGTAATAGAAACAATAAAAAGTCCTTATTTATTTATTTAACTTTATTGAAGCATTTAACATGGGAGAAAAATTTTTTTGACGCCAAAGTGTTATGTCTATCGATAGGCCTTTAAACAAGGAATCCAATCCAATCCAATATGCCCATTCGGAAAAAAATGGAGATTGAAAAATAGGCAACTCATTTAAACACCAGAAACCAGTAAGCGCGTTTGCCTTATTAGTCTTGCGCTACTAATTCCTTAAAAATAATAAAATCTTAACAGTTTATTACACAGACAAAAAAAAAACAAAAAAAAAACAGTTTTATATCTCTACCATTCATTCGCCTCGCGCCAAGCTAAAAGCAGGTAAATCCAGCCCTCCAAGCTCTCAAACTCTTACCCAAATACATCGTACATGACATTAATGGATTTTACAGCGATGTACATGGATTCTGCGATTCTGCAAATTCATACTGTACATTTATGGTAGCAAAATATAAATTCTGGATTGCGATAATGGATTTGGAACAAATGGAGGTTTCCACTAAGCCACACCCTAATTCCTCCATCAGTGCTATATTCGTCGTCTGCACTGCACTGTAACTAGTAATAGCATTGCTAAAGAATAATTGATAGAGCCTATCCCCCCCCCCAACCCCCCCCCCCCCTCTTCTCGCAATTACTGAATTTCTCATCAGATACGCTATAGCTATCGTGACCTCTGTTTTTCAGCTGTTCAATACTGAATGGGATGTTATATGAAGTGTAAATTCGTCCACAAACTTATGCCTAGTGTGCCCGCAATAGTCCAGTTAGTGTAGGGGACGGAAACCGTTTTTGCTTTCCAAATTATACGTAGTATAAGGAAAGCTTTGTGATGGTCAAAATTTTCGATTCCGAGATTTCAACAGATTTACACGTTTTGAGGTCCCAGGAACCCAAAAAAGTGGTTTTTACGAAATGTCTGTTTGTGGCTCTGTCTGTCTGTCTGCCTGTTAATCGATTTCCGGGCAAACTACTCGGTCGATTTTGATGAAATTCGGCATATAGGTTCACATAAATCATACCTCGGGGAATACAAAATTATTATTATTATTATTTTTGGCGGTTTTCTTCTCAAAAAAACGTCAAGAAAACGTCTAATAATTTATTTCTCATAAACGGCTCCAACGATTTCTTTTAAATTCACATATATTGTAGTCGTTATTAATGTTAACAAAACGCGGTGGGTTTATTGCCCCTTGATAGTTTGCTTCTAGGGTTAAAAATATAAAAATAACTAAATTTTCATGAAAAATGACTAAAAATATTTTTTCTGCGGAATCATTCCATCGATGATTTCTACATTGAGATAAGTCGTAGGTGTTAAATAGAGTAACAAAACCGACTAGGTTGCATTCCCAAAAAAAGATTTTAATTTGTGCAAAAAATTATTTTTTGAAGAAATTATGCATTGCCATTATTACCATAGGAAAATTATTCAGAATGAAAGTTCTCATATTATCTATCTACTAATTGATGAATTGGAAAGCATGTTCGAGTAAATTTGGACGGATTCTTTTTACATGGAGCCAATTTCCATGGTTCTATCGACTCACGGACATGCTGAGAGCCATACATATAAGTTGAAACATTGAAATCAAATGAAGTAGAGTAAACATTTTAAATCACAAAACGTGTGTATTACTAGGCCACAGTAAGTATTATTCTTCTCCTTCTTCTGTTTGTACAGCCCTTGATGAGCTTTGGCTCGCTTAACAACACTCCTCCAGTTATCTCGGTTTTGTACAGCGCTCCACCATCTACGGACTCCAAACGCGCGAAGGTCATTTTCAAACTCATCCTTCCAGCGTTTTCGAGGATGTCCGGCCCGTCGTCTTCCTGTCATGCTGGCTTTGTACGTATTTTCGCACTTTCAGCATCCGGTCGTCTGACATTCTTACAACGTGTCCCAGCCATCTGATGCGCTGCGCTTTTATGAACGCTGAGTATTGTGTCTATTTCGGCGTTGTTTCTTATACGCCACTCTCGGTCTTCACATAGGAGTCCATATTATTTATTTATTTATTTATTTATAGTCCTTATTTGTTTCATTCCAATACTCGCAGTTTTTTTTGCGTCATTGACAGTAAGGTACCAGGTTTCCGAGCCGTATGTTGCAATAGATCTGATAAGGGTTTTATATATCATTAACTTAAAGTGGATCTGGATATTAGGTGCCCATTCCATTGACCGGCAAGGGCTATTTCCAAAAACGGTGACGTGGTAGCAGACATTCAAGACTTAGGTGGGGTTTCCACCGACCTCGCATTGCAGAATTGACTGAAATGTTTATTTTCCTCTCTGCCATAGTTAAAATTGATCAATGATCATACAGTAAAATCACAAACAAACTAAAATTAAAAAATGGCGTCATGGGATATGTTATGTACAAACATTTTAATAGATTTCTATAAAAAGAAAAATTATAATTTCCGTCAATGTCATTTGCATTCTGCGAGGTCGGTGGAAACGCCACCTAAGTCATGAATGTCTGCTACCACGTCACCGTTTTTGTAAATAGCCCTAGCCGGTCGGTGGAACGGGCGCCTTCCACAGTCAGATTGTTCCCTCTTCGCCTCCTTTTCAAAGCTGACATTGGTACTGAGTACTTAGTTTCTGCAACATTTATTTCCAGGCCTACTTTTCTCGTCTCTGCACACACTCGTATCATCAGCATACTCGCAGATGATTTAGAACTTGTACACAATAGTTCCGCTCACTACAATATTCTATAATGCTACTTGCAGCTGCTATATGTAAGTCAGTTAAAATTAAAGATTTGGGGCAGGAATATTCCAAAAACAGAGACTTTCACCAGCCTATGTATGAGTTTATGAGTTTAACCTTTTTTAAACTTTCGAATGCCCCGTGGATATTGTTTGAATGTAAACTGAAATCTCATCAGCATTTAACTACCTACCTAGACTGTATAATCCATAATTTTGGAACACTGCGAGTTTGTAAAGTGAATTATGGCCTAACAAAAGTCGGGAGTTCCTTCCTAATGACTAGCCAGGAAGTTAACTTAATGAATTCAGCTTGAATATTCAATGTGGTACAATATTAATTATTCTGGAGTCCTGTTGTTATGGAACTGGAGTATAGATTGTATGATCGAGAGGTTCGAAACCTTTCATGAGAGGAACATTTTCCGCAGGGCCTGACCAATGTCAATGGGTATCTCACTGGTAGGGGAAAACGCATCAGCTACCGAATTGTTACTAACCACACTAATCCAAATAGAGCTGTGGCCAAGTGGTAGGATCCTTTAAGAGGATATGCTACGTAGAAAATTGGCACCCCAAAATTAAATACTTCTCATTTTTTATTTAATTAACTTATTAAAAATTTGGCTCATCTAAGTTGTAGAAGACTACTTCGTGCATCATATAATCGGGTATTTTTACTTTTCGGTTTTCTAGTTATTCCAAAAGTCCCAGAATACGCGAAATTTTAGTCCTGTCTTGTATTTATAAAAAAGAACTAAGGTAATTTAATATTTCCTATTATATGATGCATGAAGTAGTCTTCTACAACTTCCATGAGCCAAATCTGTAATGGCTTGCTTTGTTAATTAAAGAACCGGTCCGAGTTTACTCGAACATGCTTTCCAATTTATCAAAATTAGTAGATAAAGAAATTAAGTAATTTCATGGTAAATAATTTTCCTATGGTTAAATTTCCGATATCTCGGGGGGGGGGGGGGGGGTTGTCCCCCTGACGTCACTGGAGGTGAGGTAAATTCTAGATAGGTCAGACCAACACATTACCACACAGCAATACTGGCAGGGCACGCAATGCATTTGAGCGTGAATTTTCTATCATTTTTTCAAAAAAACATTTTTTTTTTACAAAACCAAATACTTTTCTGGGAAAGCAACCTGTCCGGTTTCTTTACTCAATTTAACACCTAAAACATGCTTTTACCCCCAGAAGCAACCTATCAAGGGGCAAGCGACCCCACGCATTTCGTTAATATTAATAACGACTACAATATAATTATGTATGTGAATTTAAAAGAAATCGTTGGAGCCGTTTTTTAGAAATAATTTTTTTAGACGTTTTTTGGAGTTTTTTGAGAATAAAACCCCCCCAAATTAAGTTAGCCCCAAATAAAAAATTTTTTTCCGAGGTATGATTTTTGTGAACCTACATGCCGAATTTCATCAAGATCGACTGAGCAGTTTGCCCGGAAATCGACGCATAGACAGACAGACAGTCATTTCGTAAAAACCACTTTTTTGGGTTCCTGGGACCTCAAAACGTGTAAATCCGTTGAAATCTCTGAATCGAAAATTTCGACCGTCAGAAAGCTTTCCTTATACTACGTATAAATTGGAAAGCAATAAAAAGTCAATAAAAACAACACATTTTGGGGTGCTCATTTTCCTCTTAACCGTCTTCAGAACACGGTGTATTCAGCTGCTATATTCGATGGTCTCAATGACTGCGTCCCATAATAGAGACTGCCGAAAAACCGGCTGTCAACATAATTAATACCAGTAAATAAATCAATAATGGCTTCTTGTCCTATTACCAAGCCAACCTAGCGGAGTTAGGGCTATAAGGTCCTCTCTTACACTTAACTTGGAAGACCCAGGACCGCCTGCTTTACATGCCTTCCGAAGCATGGCCAAAAATGTAGCAAGTGCGGGACTCGAACCAAAAACCTTTCGGGTGAAAGCCGGAGTCCGTACCACTACTCTATGTGTCCTTACAAGTGTATCTGACGGTCGTGAGGGGCTATGCTACGGGAGCGAATGAATTAAAAACAGGACTGTAGCGATGCAAAAACAGTACTTAGTCTAGGGGCTACTACAGCCGCTACCTGAACCATGGGAAAGGTGTGATCAAATGGACTCACTGTGAAACCTCAGGTTACAAAAAGGAGGCGAACCTGGTTACAATAAGGCAAAAATTGTAGTAAAGGCGGCCACACCTTTGAACCTTCGACCTATGAAAAGCAGTCTTCAGGCGTAGACTCTCAGTGGGTTGACGAGTCACTGCATTTTTGCAATGGAACTAAAAAAGAATCTTCCTGATATTTTCAATTCAAAAATAACGAGGTGCCCCATTAAAGGCCCTCGTGAAGGTTGACTTTTCCATCCTATTGACCTATATTTTTATCTCAAAATGGCGGCTTTACGTTCTAAAACTTTTTTCAAGATAAAACTTTGTAATATTTTTCATTCTGTTTTGGTTTTAGATTTGGCGGGAGTATGACACAGATGGAAGTGGCTACATTGAAGCCGACGAGCTGAAGAATTTCCTGCGTGACTTGTTGAGGGAGGCGAAGAAAATTAACGATGTCTCCGAGGATAAACTAATTGAATATACGGACACAATGGTGAGTTTATGAGCACAAGGCGGCTATTCCACCGACGTGGATTTTGAATGTGAATGTGTCATGACGTGGTAGCAGACATCATTAATAAGTCTCTACCATATTATAACTTAATTTATAATAGATAAGTTAAGTATCTACATAATAGTCTCATTAAAATATGACAGAGACTTATTAATGATGTCTGCTACCACGTCATGACACATTCACATTCAAAATCCACGTTGGTGGAATAGCCAGCTTAAGAGAGGGTTTCCGCTCGTACTGGGTGGGCTTAAACTAATTAACTTAAACTCACTACTCTCGATGGTCGGGAGAAGAAACCACACAGGTTGGATGGATTAATTTTTAATATTGTTGTTGTTGCTTCCAACGCCTGCTTTCAGCATATCTGATTTTAAGCAACCCTGTCAGCCTGGGGGGGGGGGGAGGAGTGGGTCTGTTTGTTAACTTGAGGCACCCTAAGGGCAGACTCTGTCACCTTGGTTGACTGACAGGGAGGACCTTCTGATTATAGTAGATTCCGAACCACTTGGGAATAAAAAGTTGTTAAAAGTGGTCTGGTTGAGTGGTTGTTTCTTAAAAATATAGACGGTTATGGGCAGCAGCCCCAATAACAACACTGTGAGCCGAATGCCGATTGGTTCCCCACTCCAGTTCAATCCCAATCATTCATTTATTCATAAAATCATATTATATGAGCAACCTGTATAATACTGTGTGCGTACAAATATCTTTGAACAATATATTATTTATATATATATATATATATATATATTTACAAGCCACCAGTAGATGAGTCGTGTAGCATATTCACTCCAAATACATTCAAATAGGCACCTTACAGCACCACATAAAACCTTTAATAACAGGTCTACCCACTTGCCTACACCGAATATGCAGAGTACCGTAGGTTTATTTTTATATTCTGACACAGTCTTTATACTCTTTACGCTACTGTAGTGAGTTAAGTAAGTAAGTTTATTTATTTTCCTGAGCTATCGTAGAACGCCACACGTCATACATGTACCCTCTTTACAAGCGCTGTAGAGAGATAAAGATAGATAAGGGAGAAGGAAATATTGGATGAGTCTTATCGGCCATGAAGCTTCAATACTTTCCGACTGACGCACGGCTTTTGTAAAATGGCTTGAAATTTTTCGAGTCTGTTTACACGTGCCTCCTGCTGCTGTCAGAACTGTCCTTAACAGACGCGTTATGTTAGGACTGCTGATAGTTGGAAATTTGAGTGTTGGTATAGTAAATTTAAGTATTCTGCGGCCATTTGAAGCTTAAGGGCCCCTGTTACATGCTCATGAAGAATAGTGGGGAGTATGCTGTTCCCCATACATAATGATTTATTGTACGAAGTTCCACCACCCTGACCCCTAAGGGCACTAAGGGCACATGCTTACGTGTCTTCTAAATTCTTTAAATCCTTCCTCGGAACTACCAAACCAATACTTTTTTTTTTTACAAATGAAAGTCAATAATTGTAGCCAATAGGTGTTAGAGATAGGTAGATATCATATATAAAAATTATCAGAAAAATATCTTCTCTTTGTTCTTGAAATCCTTTCTCGGAACCACCACACCAATAGTTTTTTTTTTACAAATGAAAGTCAATATTGTGGCCAATATGTGTTAGAAATAGGTAGATATCATACATTAAAATAATCCGAAAAATGTCTTCTCTTCGTCCTGATATTTTTTATTTTTGGCAACTCTACGACTTGTATTTCATGAGATATTTGATTTTTACACTTATAAGGACTCGTAAATAAATAAATGAATAAATAAATACTGCCTTCTTGTTCTATTACTAAGCGCAACCTAGCGGAGTTAGGACTGTAAAGCCCTCTCTTACACTCAACTAGAAAGGTCCGGGACCGCCTGCTTTACATGCTTTCCGAAGCATGGCCAGAAAATGTAGCTCTTGAACCGACAACCTATTGGGTAAAAGTCGGAGTCCGTACCACTACTCTACGTCATGTCCTGATATGTAACTGTACTTGGTTAAGGCATACTTCCGCCTGTTTCATTACATCAATGGTAAGCTTGTCCAGTTTGCCAATGGCCAAAAATGCATCCGGAAACAATACAAATAATGTCCGAAATCCATGGCGTCGTTGGCATTGGACAAGAGACCAATGGGTAGTAGTAATAGTATAAGTAGGCTATTATTATTATTATTATTATTATTATTATATTATTAATATATTCCTTCGGCGCAGGGGAGTACCGGCCGAAGAAGAAGAAGAGAAGATTAACAAAAATAAATGATTAAGCCTTGTTTAGCAGCGCTGTATGAGTCTTCTGTCCCAAATAAGCGCTAGCTTGGGGATGCGGGATGGTATTATTATGTATTGTATTTTTGTAATATATGCTCCTTGTCCAGGGAATACTGAACAAGGAAAAGAAAGAAAGAAGAAGAAGATTATTATTATTATTATTACACTTATAAGGCTTTTCCCCTGCCGATTGTCTCTTAAAGCAACGTCATTTTCATCAAAAACATTTTTTGTTTTCATAAAACCTCGAAAGTTCCTTTTTTATTAATCAACCGTTTCTGGATAAGAACACCTCGAGAGAAGCAAAGCACGTTAAACGGTTTTCTTTACTTTATTTTTTGGCAATATTTCTGAACTCTTGGCAAGCCCGTTATTGGAGCCTACCTAATTTTAAGGCTATAATCTTTGCATCCAAGTGTGTGTTTGCATAGGTACTTATTCTTTTTTCCTTGTTCCTTAAGCACCATCTTATTTTTATTCAGCCGTCTAGCTTCTGCTTCTTTCTTGCTGCTTTCTCCTTATATAACTCTATTCTCTATTTAATCAGGGACAATCGGACACCATTACAGCCCAAATTAAAATATAAAATAAATATAAAAACAAATAATAAGTAATTAAATTAAATTTCACTGGAAATGTTGTATGTAGATTGTAGAGCCATTGCATGAGCTAAAATTGTATACTTTTAGGGAGATTCATCTACCTATTGAGACGGTGACCAATGTTCGACTTCCAAAAAATTTCTTCACTACTTATCATTTCATGACCTCAAGATACAGAACCTTCCCTCCTGATACAGATTTCCAGAAAGCAGTCTCGCACAATACAATTCTTCTCCAGCACACCATTCCTCTTCTTCACTCAGCAGCTCTGGCAAGCCTCATCTAGGAAACATTACACTGCTTTAATACAAGCATTGGCAAACTGCCCTTAGACGGTCATTGGGCAACCCGTTGTCCAATGCCCTCCTGATCGCAGTGTTTGCCACACACCACCAACTAATACCATACACAGACAACAACACCGACAACTACAAACCAGAAAGCGCGTTTACCCATACGGGTCTGGCGCTTTAAAAAAAAAGAAAAAAATGACCATGACCATGATTTTTCATATAATAAAGATTTACGTTACTTTACGTTTTAAAAACAAACAAACGTTACAAAGCCTCAATTCAGTGTGTTTGCAAAAAAGTTTGAGTTCAAATAAATGGCGATCGCACAGCTTATTAATATTGTAATTAAATATATATATATTGTAGATTCATCGTGAATGTCCCAACTGGGACTGCAAGTGATAATAATGAAAAAGTGCTGTGCGTTTTAGAGGCACTTAAAGAAGTATAAAATGTTTCATAATATCCGTAAAAGCCGAAAACTTTGTTAAGCCCGATGAAATCTACCTGAGACCCTACATCATCCCAAAAGAGTTCTTGTGTAAAGTTTCTCAATAAATTGATGGGGTTGATCTTTTTTCGCGGTAAAAAGTTTTCCAGACTAATGTTAAAAGTTTATAAAATTCGTTTTTCACTCAGATTAATTTAATTTTTCTTTTACAGTTACAAGTTTTCGACGCCAACAAAGACGGACGATTGCAACTCTCTGAAATGGCCAAGTAAGTATACAGTAGTATATATATAAAATTGCCTTAAACCTTTGTCTTAACTTCTAACCACTCTTTTAAAACAAACTTTTTTTCTCTTCGTTCCAAGCCATGTTTCTCCCTATTGCCCTTCTAACCTTCGTAGAGAGAGAATTAAAAAAACTCTTTACTACATTGTAAAGTTTTTAAAATTAAAAGTCATACATTTACATGCCATGTTTTTGAATGGCTTACTTGTTGAGACCCTTTGCCCTACAATTGATTTTATGAACATCATTGGTTTTCTGCTTTTATTTTTGTCTCAACCAGTTAGAAAAAAAAAGCGAGTATCCAATCAGCATAATCGAAGAAATATCGCTGTCACGTGATTTCGAAATGGCTGCATGAGTGGCGGACATCTTGGATTTCAATGATAAAGGAGTATAATCCGGGCTTATGGACCGTGGTTTAACTGAAAGTGTTCTTTCAAACGTTTCGTCAGCAACTGCGGACGACATCTTCAGTCGCACTGACACTACATACTTCTAAGATCGTGCAAGTACTTATTCAAAGCGGCCTAAGAAATGTGTGGCTGTGTGCAGTGAAGCAAAATTACGACAAGGAGCTGGTGTAGCGCTGCAGGCAGTCGGGCGAACAGATTACAATGCGAACAGATTACAATGCGAAATATTGTGTTACAGCGCCCTGCTGAATGAAATAAAGCTTTTAATCCCTGTATCTCATTACACTCATGCCTCTTCGATATTCCAGCGAAATCCCGCACTCCCAGCTAGCAATACCAGTTTACAGTTTATGTAAATATGAGTTCTTTGTGGTTTCGTACTCAAAACTGGTTGTGGCGGCGGCTGTAGTACTACAGGCGATTTTGTGATTGTTTCATTTTGAATTTGTATTGAGAATTACGTTGTCCGGAATAGTCCAGTCGGATCAGACTAAGAAAACGGAAGTTGGCGGTTCGAAACATAAAAGACATAAGGCATAAAATAAAACATAACAAATTGTCCCGAGATATGATTTTTATAAATCTGCATGCCGAATTTCAGCGAAATTCATCGATTAGTTTGTCCACAAATCGACGAACAGACAGAGATACAGACCGACTGACAGACATTTCGTACAAACCGCTTTTTTAGTTCCTGGGAGCGTAATTCCGGTGAAATCTCGAAATTGAATATTTCGATCATTACAATGCTTGACTAACGTATAGAGGAAAGAATAAAACTGCCAAGCGCATATTAAGGTGCCCATTCCACCGACCGGCTAGGGCTATTTACAAAAACAGTGACGTGGTAGCAGACATTCAAGACTTAGGCAGGGTTTCCACCGACCTCGCATTGCAGAATTGACGGAAATGTTTATTTTCCTCTATGCTATAGTTAAAATTGATCAATGATCATACAGTAAAATCACAAACAAACAAATTAAAATTAAAAAATGGCGTCATGGGATATGTTAAGTAAAAAACATTTTAATAGATTTCTATAAAAAGAAAAATTATAATTTCCGTCAATGTCATTTGCATTCTGCAATGCGAGGTCGGTGGAAACGCCACCTAAGTCTTGAATGTCTGCTACCACGTCACCGTTTTTGTAAATAGCCCTAGCCGGTCGGTGGAATGGGCGCTATAGGGCGAGTCTCACTGTTGTTTGAAAGTTATTGGTAAGCGGTACTGGTTAGTGACACTAAATGTGTAATAATTTACTATGACTTTTCAAACGATGGTGGGGCTGCTCTAAACATTAAATCTTTTTCTTCTCCGGAGTCCACAGTCCTTGTTTGGCTTTGGCCTGCCCGACAACACTTCCCCAGTCATCTCGGTTTTGCACGACGCCCCACCATCTATACAGACTCTCAACTCGCGGAACGTCAATTTCTAATTCGTCCTTCGAGCGGTTTTCTTGGATGTCATTGTTGTCTTTTTCCCATCATACTTGCCCTAAGATAGGAAAATTGTAAAAATGAAAAAGCGGTATTAATTCTTAATATTAGATTCTTCTTCTGGAGTTTCAGTCTATCGTTTCATCTATGTTTCAAACTCCGTCTCCACTCTTGTCTATGTTTAAGGGTGCTTGTCAGGACTAATTTATGGGTATGTATGATGTACAAATGGTGTGTAAATGGTCTGCTACTTTTAATTTTTGAATATTGTACTATTTTTCAGTTAAATTTGTAATTTATGAGACATTGTAGTTAGTATTTATGGGTTAATTGTAAAAGTGGGCCGAAAGTTTCTTTCTTTCATTCATTCATTCATTCAGGCAGGACATGTAGAGTGGTGGTACGGACTCTGGCATTCACCCGAAAGGCTGTTGGTTCGAGTCCTACACTTGCTACATTTCCTGGCCATGCTTCGGAGGGCATGTAAAGCAGGCGGTCCCGGGTCTTCCTAGTTGAGTGGAAGTGAGAGCTTTATAGCCCTAACTCCGCTAGGTTGGCTTAGTAATAGAAACAATAAAAGCCAATATTTCTTTATTTATTCTTATCTTGTGCGGTCGTTTTTAGTTCAAGGTAGGTGTCACATCCTAGATCCTTCATGTCCTCATCTAGGTACTCCTATCCGTCGCGTCGTCCTCTTCGATTGGCGCGCCTTCGACCGTACCCTCAATGATGTTCTTGAGCAGTCTTTCAGTCTCAGAATATACCCCATCCATATCAAATATTAAATATCATACGTAATAATAATCTTTTATTTCAGGTTACTACCAGTTAAAGAAAACTTCTTATGCCGTTCCGTGTTCAAGGTAAGCTGAATAATTACAGTATAACTGTGTTACTTTTAGCAAAATATGGTAATTTATGTAAAACCTCTAATTAATGGAATATGCATTATTGATCCTTGTGCTTTTTACACCCCCTATACTGTAACAATGCGTAAAAAACCACCCCTTCTTACCACTGTCTACCGTAATTTCACTCTGCTTCAATCACTGTTCTATCTTCTGCTTCTCTTCAATCACTGTTATTTAACTATTGCTATTGTAGGCTAGTTGAGTCAATAGTACAATAGAAGTAAAGGTTGCTTAGGCGCTTATTCCACCGACGTCAATAGTGATAGTAAATGTGGTGTTGACGGAAATTTGAATTTTTTATTGTTACACGCCATTTCACTGGTTTTTTCAACTATGGGGTTCATTTGTGGCGTCATTTTGTAGAAATCAGCACCAGTTGCAATGATATCATAGCGTTGATTTTTCCATAAGCCTCAATACTATTTTAAAATGATTTTTAATTACGTATTATTTTAAAGTGATATTTTTCTATAAATCATGGAGAATATATATATTAAATTATATGCAGCGAAATAAGGTCCAGGCATAGTAAAAATATTATAAAAAATATTAAAAGAATTAATTAGATGCTAAGAGCTTAGTTTTCGCATGCAAACGGCGGCCATTTTGAATAATATGGATATCGGTTTGTCGTCAGCGAACCTAGTGACCAAAACTGTCCCTACAGAACCTCATAGATCACTTTTCTTCTAATGACACGTATGCGCCAAATTTTTGAAATTTGTTTGCATTTGTTTTTTGTAATTTTGTTTGTATTTGTTTTCTTCGTACACTTATTATTTTTAATAAAAACCTAATAATAGTAAGAGATCCGAAGTAAGATCGACCTTCACCGATCTGTTTAATGGATGAAAATTGTTTCATAAACAATTTAGTTAAAATGTTTGTACTTAACATATTCCATGACGCCATTTTAGTTTGTTATTGTTTGCAACGCGTGATTTTACTGTATGATCATTGATCAATTTTAACTATGGCATAGAGTAAAGTCAAATTTCCGTCAATACCACATTAACTATCACTATTGACGTCGGTGGAATAAGTGCCTTAAAAAATAGTACCTATAACATTATTTGAACTAATTTAGTTTCTTTGAATTTAGACTGTGATAGTGCCGTTTACAGTAAACGGTTTACTAGAACTAGGAACCGGATTAACGTCGCACATTAGTGGCTGAATGGCTCCCCATCGCCGACGCAAAAAAAAAAAAAAAAAAAAAAACGGTACCTATAAGTTATCTTACACAAAGAAACAAAACAAAATGCTGTTTGTATTGTTGGAACAGGTATTGAAACGAACAAAACACGTTGTTAAACGTAAAAATAAAATTAATATTGACTTTTTTTTTTGTTCTATTACTAAGCCATCCTAGTGGAGTTAGGGCTATAAAGCCCTCTCTTACACTCAACTAGGATAGCCCAGGACCGCCTGCTTTACATGCCCTCCGAAGCATGGCCAGAAAATGTAGCAAGTTTGGGACTCGAACCAACAACCTTTCGGGTGAAAGTTGGAGTCTGTACCACTACTCTACATGTCCTGTTTTATTATTCAATTAATAAAATAACCGGACCGAGTTTACTCGAACGTGCTTTCCAATTTATAAATTAGCAGATATAGACATGTGTAATTTCATAGGAAATAATTTCCCTATGGTTAAATTTCAGATCCCTCGAGGGGGGGGGGGTCCACCTCAATATATTAAAAACCCTTAACCCTTAAAACTTAATGGCATATTCTGGAACGAACAGACAAATACATTGTAACAGCAGTAACAATGACACATGGCACGTAATGTATTGGAGCGTGAATTTTCCATAATTTCTCAAAAAATATTTTTTTGCACAGAAGAAAATATTTTTTTGGGAATGCAACCTGTCCGTTTTTTTACCCTATTGAACACCTAAAACATACCTGAAGGTAGAAATCATCGATAGAAAGGTTCCGTAGAAAAATTATTTTTAAGGCATTTTTCATGAAAATTGAGTTATTTTTATTTTTTTACCCCTAGAAGCAAACTATCAAGGAGCAAGCGACCCCCCGCATTTTGTTAACATTAATAACGACTACAATATATGTGAATCGTTGGAGCCGTTTTTGAGAAATAATTTTTTTAGAAGTTTTTTTGGAGTTTTTTGAGAATAAAACCCCCCCAAATTGAGTTCGCCCATAATAAAAAAATCCCGAGGTATGATTTTTGTGAACCTGGAAATGGACGAACAGACAGAGCGACAGACAGACATTTCGTAAAAACCACTTTTTTGGGTTCCTGGTACCTCAAAACGTGTTAATCCGTTGAAATCTCGGAATCGAAAATTTCGACCATCACGAAGCTTTCCTTATACTACGTATAAATTGGAAAGCTATAAAATACTAATGGTGTTTTTGTTTCGTTTTGATTCCTGGTTCCATAGCGTAGAAAAATGGATAATGTATGAGTACCGTCTGCGCCCACTATTGGCCACAGTTTCTTAATTCCTTCGACCCGCCATCCTCAATGTTCATGTTTGTTTACAAATCAAGTTCAATAATAGACTGCCTAACAATTTTTGAAACCCTATTTTGAAGCATATATTTAGTAGATTTATTTTAAGCCCTTACAATGATTTTTTTTTCTTGATAATTTTCGTGAATATTTAATATATATATATATTCAATATAATGCGCCTTGCCCCGTGTCACTGGACAGGGAAAGAAGTGAAAAGTAAAGTAAACCTATCTTCTTCTTCTTCTTCGAATGCCTCTTCTGTTGAAGATTGGCGATGATCATGGCAATCGTAGACCCGTAGTTAATTTTAGTATAAGTATGTTGAGTATCGCATGTACTTAGTCATTAGGGCTGTACTAGGGAATTGTAGTCCAGTGATTTCCTTGATTTCCTCCGACCTCGGGGACCAACCCCAGGACAAAAGAGTGCCCTAGTAGTGGTTGCTTATTTAGTGGCGGCAACTATTCGCCCTGTCACATAGCCATCCTCGGGCTACTGTGGATTTTTTTTTTCTAGACAAGCCTGCACCACCAGACTTGCCACCACACCTTTCAATTATGCCGCTGTTTGGTCGGGGACAACTTATTCGTTATATACGCAACTAGCCACTATATCTGGTGGCCTTTCACTATCCGCCACCTGCGACCCCGCTAGTAGCCTACACCTCAGCCCAGGCGCGGATCTAGAATGAGACCAAAGAGGAAATTTCGATTTTTTTTTTTTAAATAGGGCTGAATTATTGGGGTTTTACTCATTTTCTAAAACCAAAAAGGAGTATTTTTTGTCATTATTATATTGATTCCTCGTGTTGCCACAGCTGCGAATAAAGAGAAAGGGTCTTCTATATAAAAATAAAGGTTTCGTAGTAAATTTGCACATGAAAATAAATGTTATTACCGTGGAAAAACACTATGAAGTGCATAATAGTCGTAAATCAGTAGGCTAAATAGTCTGTTTTTTTAAATGTTTTTTTTTACCAATTTGCATATCGTTGGAAAGAGGAATTGATTAATTACGGAAAAAATTTATAACAAACAAAAATAAAAATTTGTTCCCAAAATATGTAGAAATTCTGTACTGTAGCCTCATATTTAATATAAAACCATAAAATAGTTACGGTATATAACAGTATTAATGAGTAGTGTAAACCCAACTAAAGTGCATTCAGACTTTAAAGGCAGTCCAAGGTAGTAGAGTCGGATCATAAAGAATATTTTTTGGCTGATACTTCATAAGATGCCATTGAAATGTGCCTCATTGCCTCACTTAGTAAAGTGCACACCTCGTGTTGTGTAAAAAAATATATACATAGGCCTAGTACAATATACAGTATATTTCCTTTGAACTATACAATACATGTAAAGTATAAGATAAAATCGTCTGAGTATCGTCAAAATCAGGTAGTTCTGTCATTGTTATTGTGCTAGTGCCTCAGTGACAGTGTAGAAAGCTTTCTCTAAGAGATGGTTTCTAAGCAATGTAGGAAAGTTGGAAGCATTTCTCGCCGCTCTCAGTTCAATCGGGAGTTTTCTAAGGTAGGCGAAACCTTGTAGTATAGAATCCAGTCGCTCACACTTGGCTGTGCGTGGCGTTGGCCTTACAAGGTCTCCCCATTGCCTCGTGTTGTAGGTGTGAGTATCCCCGTTTTGATTAAACGTCCCCCACACCTCTTTAGTAACTTTGTAAAACTTGCTGTCAATCATTGTGAATAAATTACTTTGTTAAATCTTAATTTATTGAATTTATTGACAATGATTTTAAAAAAAATCCTCTTAAATATTCATATTATCCCCAATTAGCCTTCTTTTTCAGGGTGAAAGACCTTCAGCAAAGATAGTAGCTATTTTACAAAAATTTTAAGCTTCAATTTCGAAACCTCCCCTAATTAAGTACCCCCATGTGCCATAAAACGTTAGGAAGTGACATCCCATGGATACTGCAACCTTCACTTTGGAATAGGACAAAACATTACTGCAGTACTCGTCGGATTTCACTTTTCAACATAATGGTGGAAGTGGCCGTTATGCAATAAGACACATTAGCAATTTATTGTTGCTTATATTCTGGCTAACAGGAAGGGTTGGAAGTAAGTTGTTTCATCAGTTGCATTTACGCCCATTGTTTATTGCATTTCAACATTTTCAAAGCTCGCAAATGTTTGGCAACTATTAGGCCTAACTTGTGTGTATGTGTTACTAAATCAAAGTTTCGTTTAATTAAGAGGATATACTATGTACAAAATTCGCATCCCAAAATTAAATACTTTTCATTTTTTATTTGATTAACTCAGCAAGTTATTAAAAATTTGGCTCACTTAAGTTGTTGAAGACTACTTCGTGCATCATATAATCGGGTATTTTTACTTTTCGGTTCTGTAATTGTTCCAAAAATCCCAGATTTGTAGAGACATTTTAGTCCCCTCTGGTTTTTAAGAAAGAACTAAGGTGCCAAAAATTTATTATTCCCTATTATATGATGCATGAAGTCGTCTTCTACAACTTACATTAGCCAAATTTTTAATAACTTGCTTTGTTAATTAATTAAAAAATGAAAAGTCCATAAAAACAACAAATTTTGGGGTGCTAATTTTCTACGCAGCATGTCCTCTTAAATTGTTCGTGTTTCATCATTTAGGAAAGCAACACTGTGCACCCGCCTTCATTTCCTGTGATTGTTACTTAACGTAGGTAGTAAGAATATCGCTGAATGAAACATTCCTGTATATTATAGCCTATAATTTGGGTTACCAGACGTCTGGGATTCGCCTTGAATTTTTCACCCTCTGAGACCCCCTCCCCTCAGGCCTCAGTGGTAGTACCTTCGTTGGCAAAATCTAAATTGTACTGCTTGGAAGATGCCTAAAATCTCACTGTTTTGCACTTATTTTTAATTTGTTTTCTCCAGGGGAACCCAGGGTAAGACATGTGGGTTGGTTACTTACACTCCTGAGCAAAATTATACTATATAAACGATACAGGCTTACGCTGGAACTGTATAAATCTCTAGATGAAGTATATTTTCTGCGTGTTTACACTGCTATATGCGGAGTTTTCATAATGAGCTCACAATGGTGCTTTCCTTAATGAATATTTATTCGGCTTTGCACAAAGCCATGTTGTTTAATTGTTTTAGAATTCATTCATCAATACTAAAGTAAAGTAAAAAATAAATTTATTTCATTCAAAAAAAAGTTTTATAATGATTTTAGAGATATAGGCTATATTAGTAGGAGGGGGCCCTTTAGGACGAGCCTGTGCTTGACCTACTTTTACTACAACTAAAACTATAACTAAAAACTAAACTAACTTATACTGTATATTGCTCCTTGGGGCTTACTATATGGTTTAATATTAACTTATTCAGTTATTCCTGTGGTTAAAAATGTAAATAAATAAACTAAAAACTAAAAATGGCATTAAAAGAGAAGGTTTTCACAAAACAATGGGACCTTTTTTAATACAAGGCACAATGAGGATTCAAAATTCCTTAATGACCTTCAGGCATCAAGCAATACCTAGTGAGTGAGTGAGTGTCGTGAAGCCCCTAAGTGTGAGTGAGTGTGTGTGAAAGTTTACTATGATGGGTGATTGAGTGAGTGAATGAGTTAAAATGGATGTGTGAATGAGAAGATTACTTGCTGTTTATTACCTTATTATTTTAAGCAGTTAATTGTAAGAGAGAGTGAAGGAGGGGAGGGGGGTGCAAACATTGAATTCATGGGCAAAACAGTGGGATCTTAAGTATTTTGCGAGAATTTTATGACCCAATGTAGGCAGGGACGGATCCAGCCAATTTGGGGGTCAAAATAGGGAAAACATATGTTGGATCGATTAAATCAAAGAGTAATAAATTAACTTACAATAGATTTACTAAATTTTTTGGAGGGGGCCGCTACCCCCCTGTATCCGTCCCCCATGAGTGTAGGGAGGGTGTATGCCCAACTTTGGTTGTACAACTTCATTGATAGGCGCACCTACCTATAAGAAGTGCGTATAGTATAACCTGTACGTTATATATCTGTATGTTAATAGACTCTAAGCAAGTGTAATTTAAAGGTGATGTAATTTTTATTTGTTGCTCTTCCTCGTTTTCTTCTTCGTCTGCTTCTTCTTCTAGTACTACCACTACTACTACTACTTCTTCCGGCTCTGGATGACACTTCACCATCAACGAACTCTCAACTCGCGGAGTTCGGTTTCTAATTCGTCCACTCCTCTTCCCGCCATGCTTGTTTTCTACACTTTGTTCAGCATGCGGTCTTCCATCGCACCATCACATTCTTACGTGTCACAGCCTAGACATTACTCTTAAATAACAACTGTCTATTTTTCTTTGTTCGACCTTAAGCGACTTCGGTGACAAGGTGGTAGCGTGCTTGTACTTGAGCGAGTCTCTGCAAACCTTGCGATCGGAGACGTGTCATAACTCGTTACAAGTACCAATTAGGTTACTTAGTGAGGCGATTAAAGAGTTACAAAATGTCTGTTTTTCCCGTACATTGTACAACCTGTATAAAAATTGAGGTGAAAGTTAAAGAGAAAGACCGTTAATTTTCAAAAGTGACAACACTTCTTAGAAAATGTCGTAGGGGGTGCCGGGGGGGGGGGGGGAGTGAGGGGGTGAAATTGCCCCGTAAACTCAGCAGTGACACCATTAATAATATATAGTTCTTGTTCTTGCTTGCTGTTTTGAAATTTCACAAAAGGGAAGGGAAAACGAAAATAGCTTGAAATATCGCTTCCAAAGGTACGATCAAGTTTCGTATCTGTGTGACATTTTCCGAAAAAAAAGTTCACCCGGAAAGAAATGACATGGAGACAATTGGGTCGGAACAATGATGTCTGAGCTCGGAAAGAAAGTTGTTTGCTTCGTTTTTTGTGTTGCAAATGTATGAAAAAAAAACGACGAGGTTACGAGCTATTGTGTCTGTCTGCAATGAACAGGAGATTGCTAATTTACTATACTGTCTGTTTTTTGCGTCGACAAGGCTGTGTAGTTTTTATCACATTAAGATGTTATGGAACTTATATATTTTCCACCCCTGAATCACCATATTCTCATATTTATTTATTTTTTAAATTTAATTTACAAAGCAAGTCATTGGATTTAATCTATTAAATTTGATGAGGACTATTTCTTACATGATATCATATACTGTCGGTTAATTTAAATTTTTGGTGTTGAGATTTTATCAAGAATTACCACCCATCTCCCCTGATTACCCACTCTAATATTGTCCCAATAATCTATCCAATAAATATGAGTCTAAGAACTGGACTCGTATTTGTACTTGCGGTTAAGTCATGCTTTCGCATGTTACATTGCGTCAATGGCAAGCTTAGACAAGCTTGTCCATTATCGCTTGTAGCCGGTATAGGTTGACATCGAGGACGTATACCAGTTTGCCAATGGCCAAAAATTCATACGGAAACAATAAAAGTAATGTCCGAAATCCATGGGGTCGTTGGCATTGGACAAGGGACCAACAGGCCACTTTACGTAGGCCTACTTACCGAATCCACAAGAGAGTTTCTTCAGTGACTTCGTGGAAGTGAAACATTATTAATAAGTATATTATATATTAAAAATTTATGTTGTGGAATTAAGTGCAATTTTTATATATATAATATACTTATTAATTAGGCCTAGTTAATTTAACCTAGGTCCATAAAAAGTCCTTCAGGACATTGTTATTATTATATATTTATTTTTTGACTTGAAATTTTTTTGTGAAATATTGTATATGTAACTACAATGTCGTCGTGTAACGACGTAGGGAAACAAAAAAGGTTATGGGTATAAGAAAAAATTAAGTGTGTTGTACCAAAGTCAACAAATACATAAATAATAAAAAATAATCCAAATATTTCTTCGATCGAATAAATATTAGTGTTTCATCAGGGCCATTGTGTCAAATGTTAGTCCCCATTAATTTTCAAGAAATTTAATTAAAAATACCTAATATAATAATGATGTTTGCACAGTCTTTTACAACTTCTATCAATAGACTAATTCTTTAACAAATTGCGTATTGAATTAAATTAGAAATAAAAATCGACAGATTTTCAAGTGCCCATTTTCTATTAAAAAATCAATATGCTTTAATGATCTTCCATTAATTCCATATTCAGGTACCCTTATCAGTACCTATAATAGTAAAAAAATATATATGAAGATGCAACTTTCGAAATAATGAAAGGTGTGCGAATTTGAATGACAGCGGGTTCTAATAGTATGTAATTGTCATATAATGTACCAATACCAACAAATTGGATACACTTAAGCCTTAAAGACTTGCAAATTAAATTAAAGTAAAAAATGAAAACTAACCGATTTTCGTTGAGTCCGGGGGGGGGGGGGGTGGACAGCTTCCTCTTATCTACTTTTGACTTTCCGGGGGTAAGGGGCTAATTCGGTGTGTTTTTTGTCTACGCTTGAACATCATGATATATAGATGGCTGAAGCAGCCCAGGTAATTATTTTCAACGAATGTGATGCATAAATTGAAATGCATTGAAGTAGATATTGACCGCTCAGCTGTTTATACCAGCATCAGGCCCGGATTTAGGAATAGGCAGAGCAGACAGCTGCGTAGGGGCCCCCACAAAATTAAAAAAAAAAAAAAAAAAAAAAAAAAAACACAAATGCAAAGAGTAAAAAATAAGTAAGTTTCTTATGTTAAAATTAATTTTAAATTTTTATTATGGCGAGAAATATAGTGTCGTGGCATTAATTGCACCTGACACGTTACCGTTACAAAAATGAAATGTAAGAACAAGTATTATGCTGTTATTTTTATTATTCCCTCTTTTCCTAATATCCTACTCTACATCTGCAGTGCAACAATGAGGGAAAGCCAATGGAGTTGCTTCTTTTGAGAGGGCCCCCACAGAGAACTGTGCCTAGGGGCCTCCGAAGCCTAAATCCGGTCCTGACCAGCATATGCTCAATAAGGCACTATATACCCGGGTATTGTCATCCACCGTTTTGTATCCTATAATTCCTATATGGCAAGTATTGTAAGAAAGTAAAAGATTGAAAAGAACGAAAACACATTTTAGTATTTTTTTTTTTTTATTAAACACTTCCCTCATGGGTAGAACGGTTTTTAGATGATAAATAAATAACGATAAATTTCTAAAAATAAATTGGTAAACACCCAATGCTTTGCTTATAGAGCAGACTTAAAATGGATTCAAAATGGCGGATGACAATACCTGTCTAATATAGAGCCCTAATGCTCAAAATCTACATTTTTTTACAACGGATTTCAGCATTGATGCGCGTGCTGCTGACTTCTGGCTCTTTCCTAACTATTTTTAGTAGGCCTAACCCCTGCATGACAACGCTAATTATAAGTCGGTAAACTACACAGTATTGAATCATACGTCATAGCAGAAAATCGCGGTAAGTTGACTGAGGCATACTGTTCAAGTGTTACGCGAAAATACACGAAAGCATCGCATACGCATATCATTTGTAAGATGACTGTTGTTCATGTAACAATTGCACAGTCCTGACCGTGATTTTTCGGATCTGACTAATGACAACTCAGCGTTGTTTATCAATAGTACAATGTGTAATGTATAATGTATGAAATACGTATGAATTACTGCATGCTTGCCTTCTATTCTTCTTTCTTCTGTTGTTCTTCTGTTGTTATGCTCTGCTTTTTGCAAGATTCCTGCATGTGCATGTATGCAAATTAAATATTTTAGTAAAGTAAGGTAGGCCTACTAGTTGGTAGGTTTCTCTTTAATTTAACATAGAGGGAGAATATTTACGGTTCATTAGCTATTAGATTAGGCAGCCCTGGAAAATAAAATCACAGCTCTATCGTATTGAGTGAGTATTTACGAGTACATAGGGAGTTCATAGCGACTTCGGTGGCAAGGTGGTAGCGTGCTTGAACTTGTGCGAGTCACTACACACCTTGCGGTCGGAGGCGTGTTTTAACTCGACACAAGTACCTATTAGGTGACTTATAGTGAGGCGATTGAAGAAGTTTTTGATAGGCCTACCTCAAAACGTGTAAATCCACTGAAATCTCGAAATTGAAAATTTCGACCATCGCAAAGCTTTCCTTATACTACGTATAAATAGGATAGCAAAACTAACACCGTTGACCGTATACATTCACCGACCGGCACAAATACTCAAAAGAGTATAAATTTTAGATAAAGAGAATAGTAAATAAGCAATGATTATTATTATACCATACAAGTGCCTAACATAGTTCGGTAGCTTCATCCAGTAAGTTATGGTTCGAAGAATGTCCCACTAATAAGCACTTACTATTCTTTCCAAAGGGGCGAAAATAAAATTTATGTTAAAGATTTTTTTTTATGATTGAACCCCCATTTGCTTGAGTAGTTGGACTCGAGGCTTTCCGTTTTATATCCATCGTAAATTAAGTTTGGGTGGGCTACGTCTAGATGTTTGCGCCGTCAAATTTATCGTTTTATCCTTTAAATAGAAGCAATATAACCCCCCCCCCACGTTTCTAGAACGAAATTCAGTAGCAACCTACACCTACCCAGATTTTTTTTAGTCTACTTTCTACTATAACTTTGTGTCCTATGGGCCCTCACCGTGGCCTGGGACTCTGCCAAAAATCTACTACTACTACTATAACTTTGTGACGTGTGTGACGTCATTTTATGTAGGTCCCTCAGAAATTTTAACATGGCATCTCTAGAGCATAATATGGTCGAAAGGGAAACTACTGTAGTACGGTAAATCTAAAAAAAAAAAGTACATGTGGTCAGCAGCCTGATCGAGGCGATTATAATACCGGTATTTATTTAATCCCCTGCAGCCTGATCGAGGCGATTATAATACTGGGGTTAAATAAATACCCTTATAGGATTATAACTGTAAACAAACAAATTTTGAATAGCACGTTCCATTATAAAATCATCTTGTTTACATTTTTATTACCAGGGGATTAAATAAATACCGGTATTATAATCGCCTCGATCAGGCTGCAGGTACACTGTTAATAATAATATAAAATACAAATATGCATATTATGTGGCAGCATTTAATTTGATTCTCCTATTTTCAGGGAGCCACGAAGCTCACGAAGGATGATATAGAACGAGTCTTCAGTTTGTACGACAGGGTAAGAAAAATCTCTTAGATTAAATAATGTTACTTTTATTAAAGCGAAGCAACCCTTTATTGAAATTCAATATCATTGTCTCCCACCAAATTCTTCTGGTTTCCTTCTTTTCCACAAAATAGAAAAGGGGGATCAAGTGCAAGTCTGAGTCGTAACAAACTACTGAGCTTAGTTAGCTATTATGCAACATTTTGGTGAATTATGAGAAACTTAGGTCTAATCCTAAAGAACTGGTTGAAGATCTTCCCTCACGGGGTTCAAACCTCCCCCCCCCCCTTAAAAAAATCCTGGGTATCAATCAATTTATAATATCGTACGGCCATATACGGCTATATTTCTTATGTTAAGGCAACAACATGCCAGTCAGCTGCCTTTCTTCCCTACAAATAAAGATAGAGTAGGTACCTATTAGGGTTGGGTGGACCTTCTCCCTTTATTTCTAGTTTCGAAGCTGGACCATTCGTTTCACACTCCAGGACAATTCCGGTCCAGTCTTCTAGGTATACTACAAAACAGTTTTATTCATTTAAAAATTATTTTTTTATTTTTATTTTATTATTTTTTTTTAGTGTATGGCTAATTAAAGCCTATACCCGAGCCACGTGTTTCTCTCATCAGCTCTTTTATTATTTTTTTAAAAATTGAGTATCTTTTTAAAAAATGTGTATTTTTCCTTTCTTTCTGCCTAAGGCGTTCAACTGGAGTTGGAGTAAGGCGGGGTTTCCACATACGTCAATGGTCAATGGTAAATATGGTTTTGACGTGGTAGCAGACATTTTTAGTATGTCTTTAATGTCTGCTAAAACGTCAATACCACATTTATCATTGACCATTGACGTATGTGGAAACCCCGCCTTAGTAGTGTTAATAACTATCGGCAGCCGTGCCAGTGCCGTGGTCCGCCCGAATTACAGTATATTAACAAACATTGTTAGTGAGTTTCCCCAGGGCTTCAGGATTTACTATTTTGCTTCCTGTTATCTTCGATGTTAAGCTTCACCAGTACACATGGACAAGCTGAGACCAGCTTACTATCGACGCAATGTAACAGGAGAAAGAATGCCTTAACCGCAAGTACAGATACGAGTCCATAGTGCTATACTGCAGCTCGATCCTTCCACACGAGCTCAATCACGGAATGTTTTTGTTTTCTGTTGCAGGATAACAGCGGAACTATAGAAAACGAAGAGCTGCGCGGCTTCCTAAAAGACCTTCTCGAGTTGGTGAAGAAGGACTATGACGCGGCTGACCTTGAGGAGTTTGAGGAGACCATCATGCAAGGCGTGGACACGAATCAGGACGGAAAAATTAACAGGAAGGAACTGACCATGATCCTGTTAGCTCTTGCTAAGCACTCTGTCGAAGAAGAACCCAAGTAGATGCTGTACGCATAGGCCTGCATATCTTTTGTCACTATATCGGGTGCTTATAAATTATGGATTAAGCCGCTCTTGAATGTTGAAATTTTATTGAAGATGTTTAAGAAATTATCCATGCTAACGTTGAATTTTTTTTATATTTATCAAAAATTGTTGAAGATTATTCGCAGCTAATAACATAGTAGGGATTAGATTGCCTTAATGATGGCCATATTGAAGTAAATTTATGTAATTGATAATCCTTGACACTTAATTGTTATAATGATTTGGACGAAGATATCGTTTGAGCATACCTGTGTGGTGTAATAGTGAAGAGTCTGACTTTCACCCGAAAGGTTGTTACTTTCTGCATTGCTCGGCCAGGCCGCACCTGTTCAGGCCCGTACCCATGATTTTTTTTTATGGGGGTTGAAGGTGGAAATTTCTTGGGCCATTCGGGGAAACTTTCATGTATTTGAACATGCTATACTAGTATAAGGACAAAATCGTCCAGTTGGTATAGAGAGCTAGACTACCAAACAAAAGGTTGAGGTTCTCGAGCCTCGACGAAACTTATCCGCCAAGTCTGGGTCCACCCAACCCCAATGGGTACCTTACCTTCACCGGTTCACCACAACATCCCAAACAGAGTACCTAGTGGCCAAAAGAGAGGATACAACGCCGGTCCATTATATGTAATGGTCATCTCTGTGCTATAGGTCCCTTAGTACAATACTTTCCTGTAAGTAAAAAATGGTATGAAATAACCGACGTAAGCCTAAGCCTTCTGAAAAATAACACGTATGAATTACCTAAAAGGCAAAAAAAAGTATAATTCTTATGAACAAATTATTTGTCTATGGCTGCGTAACCATTTTCCAATTATTGTCCAATTTCATAAAATTCCGCTTTATTGTATTTAATTTTATCAACATTTTTGGGGGTCCATGGATCTCTTAGCTTCTCTCTTGGGTATGGACCTGTCCCAGTTGAGTATAACAGAAGGCTTTACAGCTAAAATAAGCTGTTTATGGCTATGCTGTGCTGGCAATATGACCGTGTTGTTTTTCAATTATGGAAGCGGTTTGATGGCACCATGTCATTTACATTAAAACTTATTATAACTATTAGAGGTACGGCACCTTATGTACGGTTGGCCAGACAAGCAAAAAACCTTCTATAGTATGGATACTATCGGATCCGAGCTTACCTACAGTATCTCTAAATTGAGTCTTCGGTAACCGCGTTCTATTGTATACTGTAAATTTTTTAGTGCACAGTTGAAGTTCATTCCATATCAATATTAGGTAGCCTACTAGGCTGCAATGCAATGGATATACGTCCTAAAATTACTTAAGCAAAGTAAAGAAATGTGTAAATATAATGTTTGTAATTGCCTTTAAACAATATTAATATTTTAAACTATGGTTTATCGCCCCATACTGTCGTCGGTCAAATTAGTACTTCTACTACTACTTGTTTTATTATTGCTAGGTCGAAATCAAAGAAAACAAAATGGAATCAGTGGCGCCTCGCCTAACTATAAGCTAAGTACAGCGGTGAAACGTACATGGAAATATGACTCAAGTTGTAGGGTTGCAACATAAAAAAAGAAAATATTTGAACATGAGAAACAAATGAATAATTCAACAGGCAGGGCTGACAACAGCAGGTGCAGAAGTTCTGTATACTTGACCTTGGGTCCCTGGCGATCTTACTAGCTTCTTTTTCTCTATGTTTGGCTTATGGTGAGAACCTCTCGCTTAAACTCGACCACACCTGCCCAATCGTTAATGCCCACCTTGCCCGCCTGGTTGGGTTTGGTACCCCTTACTGCAGCCGTTGGCTTATTGTAGCACAGTTCGCCTCTATGACCGAAGGTCACTGGTTCCTTCGGCCTCGTTATATGATCCTAGCTCCTAGCCTCTCAGAATTGATATAGCCTAGTCCCCGGAGTGAAATCATATTTCTCTCGAACTATACTGCTGCTTAAGTAATATTTTTCAGCAGAAGGGTCAAAAATGTTTCTTATGTAAAGCTGTTAAATATATTATTAATATAGCCTAGCTATTATTATTATTATTATTATTCTATTAATAGGAAATCATGTACTGTGTGTAGGTCCTATATATATATTCTTAACTTCCATATAATATAAAAAAAGGGATGCGGCGGTTAGAAAGTTTTTCTCGTCCATACGAAATTCTTATTCTATTAATCTTCAAATAACCTATTAAAAAAATTCTGCGAGTTGCAGCGTACATGGCGTAGGCTACCTACTGTATTAGTTTATTTTCTCACTTGGTAGGTGACAAATCTCATTTGTCGACCAAAGTGGGCATACGTAGTTTATAAATTCGACCGACGATATATGTGGGATAAATTAAATGTAGTTTGATGTTAATAGTTTCATTAACTGCATTGCTAACGATTTGCCAATATTATAATTGTAAAGAGAGAAAAAGAGAGTAAAGGAATCATATCTAGAACTAGACGTAAATGAATCGACCCACTTTCGTATAACTTATCCCTTGCGCCCAGGATGATAGTTTTACGATCAATACATATATCCTGGGAAATGGAAATATGGTTTTGTGCAAGATGCAGATGTTTGGATGGGGGAAGGGTTGGTATCTTACGTGATATAGACTATGCACTATATTAAGAAAGGTTAAGGTACTGATTGTTAGAAGAAATGAATAGACCTCAGTTTATCATTTTTAAGAGGTCTGGGCCTACGTCAAACCCAATAAACTTTCTGTCTTTAATTGGCATATCATTAGCATTGGTTCTTAAAAGATTTTTAAGTATAAAGTAAATTGAAATGGATATGTTAGGTACCGTAACCGGAAATGACAGTGCTTATGACACCATCGTTGTTTTTATTCATACAAGTTTTTAATTGACTATATTGTGTTTTTATTTCTACGTGCAAAACTCAGCAATATCCCCCTATGGCGGCTATTCCACTTGTCAATAATCCGTCATTTGTAATTAAATAATTGATGAGATTTTTTTACTTTGTATGAAAACAAAAATCTCACAATTATTGATGCACAAATGACGGAATATTGACAAGTGGAGTAGCCGCCTATTACACACTGGAATATTACTCCATAATTCAGTCCAATAAATAATATCGGTCCAAGAAAAATTCGAAAGTGCACTAATTAAATTCAGAATCAAATCGTATACCTACCTAGGTACTTCAACATTAACATTAGGCGCATATAGTCCACCGACCTCTTATTGCAGAATGACATCGACATTGACGTTGTAGCAGACATTCAAGACTTATTTTTTATATCTGCTACGTCAATGTCATTCTGCAAATACGAGGTTGGTGGACTTTGCGCCTTACAAAATATATTTCTTCGATCGAGTAAACATTCGAGTGTGTAATTAGGGCCATAATAGCGTAGGCTGAAATTTAAGAACAGAATTTTTACCACAATTCTTTGATCTAGCACCATCATTATACTCTAGCCTCAGAATAATGCAATGGAATGACTTATATGGTTGGTAAGGTAAGGTACCGTATGCTACAAGATAAGACAAGCTTAAAAGTTCTTAACAATTTCCCAAACCTGATAATCGGAAATTGTTAGGAGTAATAAAGTGCCTATTTAAAAGGTACGGTAAGTTACAACTTACAGTAGGTACAATAGGCAATCCTATTTCCTGATAGGAGTCGAGAATGCTTGAACCTTTTTCGGTTTTTAAAACATACCGGTAGTGGCTAGTGGGACAGTTTGCGACGTAAAAAGTTTCAGTGTCGTACCGTAAGCATAGGTAGGCTACTTGAAAAGGTTGGGACCCGAAAAATTTCATACATTCATTTCTTACACGGATTCCGACATTCATTCGTGTATAGAAACCAACCATACCAACTGCTGTCTGCGCTAAACCTTTATTATTTCTTCTTGAAACACCAAGATTGAAGAAATTTTAATCGGATACATTCATTAAATTGTTTATAGGTAGGTACGCTTACCCTTATTAAAAAATAAAATCAAAGTAAAAAAAGATTGGATACCATATAATACAATAGGTAGGCCTAGGTAGTTACGGCAGTCAAACTAGGTAAAACTCACCGTCTCACATTATACCAAAACTTTTCGTCTTTTATACCAAATGTGCACTGATTGGCATAATTATTGAAGTGGGTACGTTTTCAGCAAAATCTTCTTATGGCTGAAAGCGGCCTTATTTTATTTATTTCTAGTTTATGGTACTGTTTATTATTCGAAACCTTAACACTGCATGATGAAGAACCTATTTATAGTCTTTTATTACTGTAAGTTTTAACATTTTAAACTGTAATTTCGAAAAAAAAACGAGGGCAAAGAGACCGAAGGCAATTTGTAAACTTTTTGAATTTGGCGCGTCACAGATGCAACATATTGATTTAAAATTTCCCTATAATTTATAGTAATTAAATAAAATATAAAATATATATTTAATAAAAAATTTAAATACAAAATGCCGATTTTATGAAGAAATTAAAATTAAATGCTTTTTAAATACAAATACTTTAAGGTTTCTTATATTTTTTGTAGTTTTACTGGCACCGGTAGAGGGCAGATAAGTCGGCTCTCGGCTGGCCAAATGGTAGAGTACTGAGAAGTTACATTTTGTAACGGTTTTTATTTATATATTTTGACAATTTTTATATTTGAGTTTATGTGTAATATTTTATACTAGCGTAATTAGGTAAGTAGGAACCTTCTTAACCATTTAATGTCCTTTCTAAAGGGAAAATATCTATTGGTTCATACTTATAATTAATAATGCATTGGGCTAGGCAGTTGTTGACCGTTAGTAAATTAGAAGTAGCTCAGGCTACAATATATACACTAGTTTAATAATTTAACGGGTTATTTGTAAAATAAAACTGATTCGTTTGTATGAACGAATTTAAAAATGCATGTTCATCATACAATCTGCCGCACTACCATGAGCCTACCGCTACCGACCATGCAGTATTCTACAGGCATTCCTTCAATCTTGTTGCCACTGGTTGGAATATAATTGGAATTGGGTCGAGAGAATTGTTAATCGTCAAAAACATTTCATATTAATTCTTGACACCAAGGGTAATGCTATCGGAACCTTGTGCCACATTGTCGTGCTTGCTGTGACTTATTCCACACCATCGCCTTCTTGCCTAGGAAAGAGGACAAAATAGGTATGTCCTATGACCTACGTATGCATACACAGGTGGGAGGTCGGGAGATAAAAAGGTTATTGTATCTCAAGAGATATCGCACTGTCTATTACTCGCATGCATTTTTAAAGGTTTCCGTTACCTAAGCTGGCGTCCTGCAATTAATTGCTTTGGCCTTTTGACCCAAGACCTACGGGTTACGCTAAAAGTAAGCTCACACTGATGTATAACTTTTACTTTGCCTAACTCATTGTGGTGGCTTTTGTATTTTATTTGAAAAAATACACTTGTAATTGTATAGTAGGTAAATCATGGAATGCTTGAGTGGATTCGGCTCGAGCGATTTTGTACCTGGTACTAGTTTAAATGCTTAAGAGGACATGCTATGTAGAAAATGAAAACCCCAAAATTTGTTGTTTTTATTGCCTTTTAATTTTTAATTTAATTAACAAAGCAAGTCATTAAAGATTTGGCTCATGGAAGTTGTAGAAGACTACTTTATGCATCATATAATAGGAAATATTAAATTTTTGGTACCTTAGTTCTTCCATAAATACCAGAACAGACAGGACAGGACTAAAATTTCGCGTATTCTGGAATTTTTATAAGAACTACAAAACCGAAAAGTAAAAATACCCGATTATATGATGCACGAAGTAGTCTTCTAACTTACATGAGACAAATTTTTAATAACTTGCTGAGTTAATTAAATAAAAAATGAAAAGTATATAATTTTGGGTTGCCAATTTTCTACGTAGCATATCCTCTTAATTCACTTAAAGAATATTAGTTAGATATGTTACAATTTCAATTAATTTCAGAATTTATCAGACATGGCTCCTTCGAAAATCATGGATTCAACAGCTTCCCTAACATCAAAAGCGACCGTCCTCAAGCCAGCCAATAACAATAAGATGACTACTCGTCTTTCCTCGCGAGCATCAGCTACGGCTAACATGTTAAAGAAAATGAAT
Source organism: Psococerastis gibbosa (assembly GCA_963971405.1). NCBI lineage: Eukaryota > Metazoa > Arthropoda > Insecta > Psocodea > Psocidae > Psococerastis > Psococerastis gibbosa. Next base: position 44,370,132 of record OZ020487.1, read on the forward strand.
CTGAAGGATTTGGCAAAACGCAAAGCTGATCAGCTTTCGCCACCGAAGGGGAAGACCACGAAGAGGTCTGCGTTCTGCGATATTACTAATGCTGCAGCTACCAACCCTGCCCCTGCCACCAAGCCTTTGGCTCAGAAAAAGTCTCTGACATCTACGGTCGTGAATGCTGTCAAAAAGGAGACGGTGAAACTGTCCGTGTGTGCTGAACCTAAATTACCGACTGTCACGATGATAACTAAGCCAGCTGCCAAGATGATAACTAAGCCAGCGGCCAAGACAAGTAAGTTTACAAACAATGAGTCAATTGATTTAAAAGTAAATGGTCGCAAACTTGAAAACAATACGCATCCTATGTAAATTTCATTTCGTTAAAGGGGTCCCCCCCCCTCGCCTTTAATTTCATTTCTAACGACGTGTTTGCGAATAAGGAAACTTGGGCTTTGGGACAATGGGGTCCAGGCCAGATTATGCCCGGGAGTAAACCCTCCTACCACATTTGAGTATTTGACCACTTTCATAAATTTGCGGCTGTGGAACGAGAAATTACATAATATCGGGAAAAAATTCATGGCAATTTCTTTCCAACATATATTGAAAGTTCTCCCTTAGTTCTTATTTGAAAACAGACACCTGTCGTTCTGTCTTTTTTATACATTAACGTAATATCTTTGATTGTTTTGTTACAGACGTGTGCAATCAAGAAAACGTTGTTCCCGGGTCCAAGGCGAAGGTAGTGCTAAAAAGTACACAGCAGCCGCGTATTCCCGTCAAGGTTGAATCCAAGAAGGAGGCTAATCTGCCTAAATTAGTGGCGAGTAAGGCGAATGAGGTTGACGTACAGAAAAAAGAAAGTATATGCATAAAACCGAAAGTGACGGTGGCTAATGTTAGGGCATATGAAGCGAAAGAGATAGAAACGAGGAAGAGTTCGGAAGCTTCTACGGGAAAGTCTAGTACAACAGATGATTCCTCACTCTATGCAAGTGCTCTTGATACTATGTAAGTATATATGTAGGTGAATTCGCTACAATTCTTAATGACTGCTCATTACATGGTCTTCTTACAAACTTACTATACTTTAGAGGGAAGATTGTCCCCGATTATAGTGTACCTGTGCGCACTTAGCTTTCTGAATGAACCTCTTCTATAAAGAAATCCAAAATGGCGGTTAAATATGTAGCCCCCGTTAGATGCAATATGGATTGATTGGCTGGCCGCAAACACTTTCCTATAGTGGTGGATGACGCTAGAAGACACACAGCAAGTTGGTTTCACTGTGAATGTAACAAAACTATGATTTCCTTTCGTTATACCTCTGTCTTTATTCGAAATGTGGATACACAGAATAATGCTGCGCATTTTTTGGGATATGGGGTCACTAATGCCGAGGTCCTGAAGCGAATGGACACAGAAGCCGAGTTGCTGCTGACGATTAATAAACGGAAACTGACATACTTCGACCACGTGATGAGAATCGAAAAATTTCGCCTTCTGCATGTTATAATCCAAAGGAATATAAAAGGACCGAGATCTTGGTTGAAAAACCTGTGTCAGTGGTTTGGCAAGAGAACGACTCCCCTTTTTGGAACAGCAGCATCCGAGCGTTGAATGGCCGTGATGATAGAAGAGGCTTTTAGAGAAGAAATCGGGATATTCTAATTCTAAATTGTCATGATGAACGCCAATCTTCACAAGAAGAGACTTTAAAGAAAAATATACCCGTGTCTTTACAAAGCCTTAGTCTTCTCGGCAAGCCCCCTCCGTCCGTCCCTATCTTGCGTTTTCCGCCGCCAACCTCTTACCCTAACAGTTCGTGGTCCTCGACCTGCCACCACTTTCTCGGGCGACCTGCTGTGGCGTATGGTATCCTTGCCTAGTAGTCTAGCCAATTCCTAGTATTTTATTATTCAACATTTCGGAATCCACATGACCCATCAAGTGTTATTTTTTTTTTTCTTGCAGCGATCCTGAAGAAAGTTTGCTCATCATCTCGCCGGTAAAAAAGGAGAGAAAGCCGAAATCACCCTCTCTTCCTCGTGGTGTAGCCGACTTTGACAAAGAAACCTGGGATGATCCCACGCAGGTTTCTGAATATGCAATGGAAATTTTTAATTATTTGAAAAGCCGAGAACAATTGTACAGTGTCAAGGATTATCTCCCGAAGCAGGTTTGTATTAAGAGCTAATCGGTAACACTCCCCCACCCCCATTGCGCGTTTTTTGCCAAAATATAATTATGTAGGATATTTCCAATGCAGGGCTAGCAATAATAATAATGTCGCGTCCCTTGGACTTACTTCTTCTCACTTCAGTCAGAACAACTTCGGTGACAAGGTGGAAGCGTGCTTGTACTTGTGCGAGTCTCTACATACTTTGCGATCGGAGACGTGTCGTAACTCTGTCAAGTACTTATTAGGTTACTTAGTGAGGCGATTGAAGAGGTTAATCGGATACATTCATTAAATTGTTCGCATGCGATTAACCTTTTATAAAAGAAAGAAAAGAGAAGCCAGGGCGTCCTTGGCGGCTTAGCTATTTTGTGCCGTGCCTCCCACAAACTTCGTGCTCTATGTTTGAAGATTAATTATAGGTGCTGATACCTTGTAGAGCAGGGTAGTGGGACAGTTGGTCTGATGTGTCTTCCTCCAGCATACCGAGGGGACACACTGGGCTGTCGGCCCCACCCCAATTGTGTGCAGGTGGGGTTGTAGAAAATTGTGCGATTCGTGTATCCCTGTGGGTTGACACCGAGGAGTGAACTAGTTTGCCAATGGCTAGAAATTTATTCGGAAACAATACAAATCATGACCAAAACTGATAGGCTCTTTGTCGGGGCAATGTTCAATGGACCACACTACAAATAGGCCTAAAGTCCCTAATGCTGAGGCCCTCAGACGAATGGACACAGAAACCGAGTTGCTGCTGACGGTTAAGAAGCGTTAACTAACATTCGGCCATGTGATGAGGATCAAAATGTATCGCCTTCTGCTTTTGATATTTTCCAAGGGAAAATAGAAGGACCGAGGGCTCCCGGCAGAAGGAGAACATCCTGGTTAAAAAACCTGAGGCAGTGGTTTGGCAAGAGCAGGAGCAGCCGTTTCCAAGGTCCACATTGCCATGGTGGTCGCCAATCTTTGATAGAAGTGGCATTAACAGAATAGACAAATCTGCCTACGTCCATAAAAGTACCATCAATAATAATAAATAGTCCGCGTATAGTTCGTCATCGTAGCGTAGCCCCACAAACCTGCCACAGACATGTTATTGTTAGGTTTCTTTTTGGCAGTTTCTATCATGTACACAATCACTGAGTCCATCGAAATAGCAGCAGCAGGATGAGAAGTGTTGTTCGTTGTGCACGGTGGCAAGTTGCTGCATGTCAGAAGTTCCCAAAGGAAGCACTCTGTACGCCTCAATTTATGTTTCTTTACAGACCACAATAAACAAATGGATGAGGGCAGTTCTCGTAGACTGGATGATTGATGTACAGGAACACTTCGAGCTGTGCCACGAGACATTATACCTGGCAGTCAAAGTGATGGATCTTTACCTCTCCCAGGAAATAGTTTACAAGGAAAATCTACAGCTCGTTGGAGTCGCGTCGCTTTTTGTTGCAAGCAAATATGACGTAAGTTCACTCTTGGGCTATTTAAATATATTTATCCTATGAAAACTTACTTAACGTACTGAACTTGCTGCAGATACTCTTTTCTGGGGCGCCCAGGTCGGTTGATGCCTTCTATTGTTCCCTCTATGATGCAACATACGAAGTTCTCGTGTCGAAGCAAATGTCCAATCCAGTGAGCTCTTCTTTTACTTATCGATGCAAACGTACTACTGTAACCCAAGTCCGAGCGACTGACATAGCCTGTGGGAACACAGTGCTTAAAGATATTAACTTGCAGTGTGAACAATTGATGGAGTTGTCAGGAATTTGTTTTATGCAAAGTCCTTCCTTTTTTATTTTTCAGGAGAGAATTCCTCCCACCATTGAAGAATTCCTGTTTATGTGCGAAAACACCTACACTCGAGAAGACTTGATCCGAATGGAAATCGAACTATTTAAGGGAGTGGACTTTTGTCTTGGCATGCCTCTATCTTACAGGTATAGTACTGTCTCCTCCTAGTTAACTTCTCCACCAATGGTTCATCCACCCCGAACTCTCTTCTCATTTCATTTCTATTCCTATCACAGAAAGTATTATCGATGATGATGATTTTCTGTAATAGCTAAGGAGTTATAAATAAATAAGGACTGTTTTGTTCTATTACTAAGTCAACCTAGCAGAGTTAGGGCTATAAAGCCCTCACTTAAACTCAACTAGGAAGTTATGTCATTTCACTTCAAACTAATTAAGAGTGTGCGCAGGAAATTGGGGTAGCCCAAAATGTAATACTTCTTATTTTTTATTTAATTAACTGAGCAATTTATTAAAGATTTGGCTCATTTAGGTTGTAGAATTTTAGCATAATAGTATAATTAATTTATGGTTTTGTAGTTTTTTCATGGTTTTACGTGAAATGTTAGCCCTCATTAATTTTTATTAAAAAGCTAGGGTGCCAAAAATTAAAATTCCCTATTATGTGATGCAAGAAGTAGAAGTTTTCTACAATATAAAGGAGCCAAATCTGTAATTACTTGCTTAGTTAATTAAATAATAAGTAAGAAGTATTAAATTTCGGGCTGTCAATTTCCTGCGCGTCGTACAATCTTTAAGGTAATTCTGAAACACTAAGTTCTATTCGATTTACTGGGCAACATATCAAAAGTCCTTAACTTTCGTTCGAAATGTTATTAGTTAACATACCTAACCTAAATTTAAGTCAGATAGTGGCGGATACGTCTCATATTTTTCTTTTCTTTGGGGTAAAACTATAGAATCTATTTTTATTTTTAAGTGTAAGCCAATACTTTCATCTGAATATGAAGTGCATTTTCATCGTGCGTAAAGTAATTAGCAGAGTTTACTAGTTGATTTGCTCCTACAACAGTCCAAACTTGTACAATACACTGTATATCCTATTATCTTGACATAAGACGCATGAATAGACTTTTAAAAAACCAGCTCTTCTCCCTTGATACATCCCGAATCACATAAATAAATAAATAAGGACTATTTATTGTTTCTATTACGAAGCCAACCTCTGCCTTGCGGCGCAATAGTCACAAGGATAGAAGTGCTCCCAGCCTTTGGTATTCAGAAAAGTGAAAATTGAAAGATTCACTTCCTTTCTAAAAAATTTGAGATATCAGTGTTCCCTAACTGCAAATTTACAGCATTTAATTCTTATGACAATGTGTTCAAAATATTACAAATTTACAAAGGAGACGATTTTATACATTTAACACCCTGTACAAACCCCAGCACATGTTGGTCAGGAACACTGTAACTAGTCAAATTAGCCAAACTTAGGGGATGAGAAAAATATTATCTGAGGTTTAATCAAATCTAGTGTGTTTAATCCTTTTATCACAAATAGTATATGTAAATGGAATAGTTCAAGTTAATATATAATTGTAATACGCTGTGCGCCAATAATTTGTATGTCATATTTTTTAGGTTTCTCCGAAGATACGCACGATGCTCGAAGACGACAATGCCTGTTCTAACGTTAGCAAGGTACATCTTGGAGCTGTCCCTAATGGAGTATTCGTTTGCGTTCGTTTCCGAGAGCAAGATTGCATGTGCCTGTCTGTACTTAGCGCTGGTCATGAAGGACGTCAGTAAGTGGACACCTACCCTGGAGCATTACTCAGGGTACAAGAAAGAGGACTTCTTCGAACTCTGCCTTCAGCTCAACGCAATGCTGCACAGAAAACCTAAGGAACAACTCAAGACGGTCAGGAATAAGTATTCGCACACGTAAGTAACCTATTGTAACATTTTTTACGTACAAAGATTGTTTGTGTTTGTTTTTCCCCAAGTAGAAGTATTCCTGTGCGTAAAGGCAGTACTAGTCGAGGGTTACAGTAACTTCTCCTTCTGAAAATGGAGGCTGTATTTAATGCTTTCCAATTTATACGTAGTAAAATGAAAGCTTTGTGACGGTCAAGATTTTCGACTCCGAGATTTTACCGGATTTACACATTTTGAGGTCCCAGGAACCCAAAAAAGTGTTTTTTACGAAATGTCTGTCGCTCTGTCTGCCTGTCTATTCATCGATTTCTGGGCAAACTACTCGGTCGATCTTGATGAAATTTGGCATGTAGGCTCACAAAATCATACCTAGAAATTATTTATTTTATTTTGGGGAAACTCAATTTGGGGTGGGGGGGTATTCTCAAAAAACGTAAATTTTTTTTTCTAAAAAACGGCTCCAACGATTTCTTTTAAATTCACATATATTGTATTCGTTGTTAATGTCAACAAAATGCGGTGGGTCGCTTGCCTCTTGATAGTTTGCTTGTGGGGGGGGGGGGGGGAATAAAAATAACTCAATTTTCATTGAAAATGACTAAAAAATAATTTTTCTGCGGAACCATTCTATCGATGATTTCTATCTTCAGGTATGTTTTAGGTGTTCAATAGAGAAACAAAGCCAAACAGGTTGCTTTCCCAAAAAAAATTTTGGTTCTGTGCAAAAAATTATTTTATGTGTCATTGTTACATTGGTCTGTTCCTTCCAGAATATGCAATTGAGTTAGTTTTAAGGAGTTTTTAAGGAAATTTTTTGAGGAAATTATGGAAAATTCACGCTCCAATACATTGCGTGCCCTGTCATTGTTACTACTGTTACAATGTATTTGTCTGTTCGTTCCAGAATATGCAATTGAGATTTAAGAGTTTTATAAATTGGAACTATAGAAAACTACCGTATTATGAGATAAAACTAAGATATATATAGGCCTATAGGTAGTTTCATTTCTCTTGACCCGGCAGTGATCGGCCACATTCGGAATCAATCGTGTATTCTGGCAAGTGGTGTTCAAATAATTTGTTTTATTGCACGTACGCACCTTTAGAAACAAATCGAACAAAGTACATATTTAGGCTACTTTATTCAGTTTTTTGTTGTAATTATACACAATAAAAATTATTTCCCGCGCTTTAAAACTTTATTCTTCACTAAAGGCATGGTTGTTGGACACCTTTGAGTCTTGACTTTTCTCTATCTACTAATAGATAAATTGGAAAGCATGTTCGAGTAAACTCAGGCCGGTTCTTTATTATTATTGCTTTCCAATTTATAAGTAGTATAAGGAAAGCTTTGTGATGGTCCAAATATTCGATTCCGAGCTTTCAAAGGAATTACACGTTTTGAGGTACCAGGAACCCCAAAAAGTGGTTTTTACGAAATGTCTGTCTGTCTGTTCATCGATTTCCGGGCAAACTACTCGGTCGATTATCATAAAATTCGGCATGTAGGTTCACAAAAATCATACCTCGGGATTTTTTTTATTTTGGGCTAACTCAATTTGGGGTTCTCAAAAAATCCAAAAAAACGTCTAAAAAAAGTTATTTCTCAAAAACGGCTCCAACGATTTCTTTAAAATTAACATATATTGTAGTGTCATTAATGTTGACAAAATGCGGGGGGTCGCTTGCCCCTTGATAGTTTGCTTCTGGGGGTAAAAAAGTACAAATATATCTCAATTTTAATTAAAAATGACTAAAAAATAATTTTTCTGCGAAACCTTTCTATAGATGATTTCTACCTTCAGGTATCTTTTAGGTGTTCAATAGAGTAACAAAACCGGACAGGTTGCATTCCCAAAAAAATATTTGGCTTGTGCAAAAAAGTTTTTTTTTTTTTTAATTTAAAAATTGTAGAAAATTCACGCTCAAGTGCATTGCGTGCTCTGCTATTATTGCTGTGTGGTAATGTGTTGGTCTGACCTATCTAGAATTTATTTATTTATTTGGGCTCTGGAGCAGTTGTGTATCGAAAACGGGCAATAAAAACAGCTCTTGGCTGGTCATAGGGTGTCGTACGGGATTCCCATGGGGAGTCTATAGTACTAGTATATCTAACCAAAACACATAATTTGGCTAAATTGCTCCTGCAGCCGCCAGAGAAGGGGAGGGAAGAAAAACCTACATGAAACTGTAGTGGGCACCGCCTTGTTGCTTTCCAATTTATACGTAGTATAAGGAAAGCTTTGTGATGGTCGAAATTTCCGATTCCGAGATTTCAACGGATTTACACGTTTTGAGGTCTATGTCTGTCTGTCTTTCTGTCTGTTCATCGATTTCCGGGAAAACTACTCGGCTGATTTTGATGAAATTTTGCATGTAGGTTCACAAAAACCATGCCTCGGGACCATTTTTTTTTTTTTTTTCGGCTAACTCAATTTTGGGGGGTTTTATTCTCAAAAAACTCCAAAAAATACGTCTAAAAAAAATGATTTCCCAAAAACTGCTCCAACGATTTCTTTTAAATTCACATATATTGTAGTTGTTATTAATGTTTATAAAATGCGGGGGGTAGCTTGTCCTTTGATAGTTTGCTTCTGGGAGTAATAAAATAAATAAAATAATAAAAAAAATAAAATAAAAATAACTCAATTTTCATGAAAAATGACTAAAAAATCATTTTTCTGCGGTACCTTTCTATCGATGATTACTACCTTCAGGTATCTTTTAGGTGTTCAATAGAGTAACAAAACCGGACAGGTTGCATTCCCAAAAAAATATTTGGGTCTGTGCAAAAAATTATTTTTTTGAAGAAATTATGGAAAATTCACGCTCCAATACATTACGTGCCATGTGTCATTGTTACTACAGTTACAATGTATTGGTCTGTTCGTTCCAGAATATGCAATTGAGTTTTATGGGTTTTTAATATATTGAGGTGGACCCCCCCCCCCTAGAGGGATCTGAAATTTAATCACACGGAAAAAATTATTTACTATGAAATTTCACATTATGTCTATCTACTAATTTATAAATTGGAAAGCATGTTCGAGTAAACTCGGACCGGTTCTTAAAACTGACGTTTTTAATTTTTCAGCGTATTCTTCGAAGTTGCGAAAACCCAACTTATCGATGACTCAGTGTTGTGAGCCCAGAAGAAGTTTCATTGACGTTCTTGCTCCCCCGGCGGTACCAATCCTCTACTGCGGCAATTGGCACTTCTGGGGCCTCTGTGCTTTGTAAAAAGCGGTGTGACTTTATCCTCGCTGTACAAATGCGCTTTTTATATGATATTTTCTAGATGGTAGCAACAGGCACATTTTGCTTTTGCTATCCTGCCGTTCTTAATTAATTAGGTCTTACACCGTCAATAAGCCTTTTCGGTGATAACGAATTTGATAGCTATTTAGTTAAAAACCACTATGTTTAAATTTATAGATTTCCTTACGACTTGGCCCATGTAAGGTTGCAATGGACGATTTTATAGATTTTAACAGACTTAGGAAAAAGTCTGACGGTTCCTTCGAGGGACTTTATTTTGACGCGGCATTATTTTGCTCACAACCTAATATTTTAGTTCGCCATGTCATGCAGATGAATGTTACTTGATACATTTGGAAATTTTATCACTGTAAAACATAAAATAGTGAGACAGTGAATATAAAATAACATTTTATCACTTTACAAAATATGAATATATCCTTTTTAATCAACCAATTACTACCTCCTACAACTACTTCATGATGTAGATATGCCAACAATGATTTAGATGATAATTTTACATCTATTGAGGAATGAGGCCCGGTACTTGTGTAATAATGTACTGCGTTATAGGCGTGATTAAAATATACCTATATATTGACACTGGCAAAAAATTTCACATTACGTACTTATATTATACGAGGGGGGGTCCTGAATTTCTAGTCTAGCGTTGGAGGACCACTCAAAATATAACCCTAACCTCATTTTGACAGTTATAGGGTCTCAATCTTCGTCCTCTTCGGTTTCGGACGCATTAAATAATCGCTAGGAGGCTATTCTAAGCCAATTAGGAGGATTATGACTGTTTCGAAGTTATATTCTACAATACTAGCTTCTCCAACTTCAGCAAGCAATGGGCGCAGCAGAATTTTGGAATACCGTACCCCAACTTGTAGGGGCCAACAATTGGTACAAGCTCTAGTAAAAGATTACCTACAGTAAACAAACAGTGCTTGTGTAATTCAATTCTTCTGGACTAGGCTACGTAATTCTGAATCGTCCCTCGTACGGGTGTTCACTTTGTATCGAATCGAATGACTGTGGTACCGTTGCATGTTGCTATAGTTTTAGTAGGGTTCATAAGTACTCTTTACTCTTTTAAATAGAGTGGTTGAAGTAGCTAATAGAACAATGTCATTCATTACAAAATACGATTCGCTAAAATAGTAATAATTGTGGAATAAGGCTTCTGTGACAATTATTTGGAAGAGAAGTCTTGGTATTTAAATCTATATCATAAGGAAATATTAGTTATCAGTGGTCTGGTAGCGATTTATTAATTTTCAGTTTTCCAAAATGTTGTATATTGTTAGATTATGTTAAAATTTGAATTAGCCCCATGTTTGTCCGGTACATTGGTACCTACTGCGCATCGCTATAGGCATTAATATAAGAGTAGTTTAATTTTTACCACATACCATGTTTTTCTTTCTATTCACCGAAAATCATTTTTTTATTTAATTAATTGCATAAATTCAGTACAGCAGCCCCACCATGGCGATTTGGGATTATTATAATACCGGGGTTTGTTCTAAGCAAATGAGTGCAAAATGCGCGGGAAATTCAAATTGATAAATTAATATTTTTGTTTTCAATTTATTCTCCCTTAGATGTAGACACATTAATTAAAATTCTATTTCAAAATTCTCCCTGTACATTTTTATATTTAATAGTTATTTCCTTCAATTATTCGGCAATTTAACCATTCTCTTGTATTTTAATAATTTATTAATTTCAAATTCCCGCGCATATTACATATATATATATATTTATTACACCGTCACGTGACACCTTACTACTGCGGTAATATAAATCTCGGTATTATAATAATCCCAAATCGCCATGATCGGGCTGCAGGTATCCGAATAACCCCTTCAGTTTTTACAATAAGCTACCATTTTCAGTAAGTCAGTTGGATCTAGCTTGTTTCAGAACGTACATTAATATCAGACTTATTGACGCCTCACTAAATAACTTGAATGAGTACGACCCCAGGAGCTGGACTATTTAAGTGCCTCCTCCTTTTTAGTCTTTCGGGTGGCTATTTTTGTTTGACACGGTCGATCCGGTTCTGGCTGGTCAGGGACTCTAATTTTTGTGTTGTATTGTATTGTAGTGGCCTCTGCAGGTACAACCCAGATTCGAAAAGGTTGGACCACCTCAATTCACAATGCATTTCAATTTTTATCTCGGTTAATACAAATTGTAGGTCGCTGAGTTTACTCTGGAAATTAGCCAGATACTCCCATAATGACAGTTCATCAGTTCAATATAGTTAGTTTTTCATCGATTCCTCGACACTTTCCAGAAAAGGTGCATAATTAGCCGAATCAAAAATCTTGGACCTCTTAGCTTAATTCTTTCCGTGAACATCCGCGCAAGCTTGAAAGAAAAATGCACACTGCATACATACAGCGTGAAGACATATTTTCAAAACATCAGACACGTCATTTTTCCCCATCTGCATTTTACCATTGAGGAATGGCAGGAGCATCCGCTGTAGCGCAGAGCGTTCAGAAACTGCTAATTTTCCATCATCAAGCAAGAAAAAGTGAAAGAGAGATAAAGTCTACCGTGCACATTATTGCTTTCCAATTTATGCGTAGTATAAGGAAAGCTTTGTGATTGTGATTTACACGTTTTGAGGTGGTGAAGTGGTTTTTACGAAATGTCTGTCTGTTCATCGATTTCCGGGCAAACTACAAGGCCGATTATGATGAAATTTTGCATGTAGGTTCACTAAAATCATACCTCGGGATAACTTTTTTTGTTTTGGGTTAACTCAATTTGGAGGGTTTTATTATCAAAAAACTAAAAAAATTATTTCTCAAAAACGGCTCCATCGATTTCTTTTAAATTCACATATATTGTAGTCGTTATTAATGCTAACAAAATGCGGGGGGTTGCTTACCCCTTGATAGTTAGCTTCTGGGAGTAAAAAAATAAAAATAACTCAATTTTCATGAAAAATGGCTAAAAAGTAATTTTTCTGTGGAACCTTTCTATCGATGATTTCTACCTTCACGTATGTTTTATAGGTAGGTGTTCAATAGAGTAACAAAACCGGACAGGTAGCATTCCCAAAAAAATATTTGGTTCTGGGCAAAATATTATTTTATGTGTCATTGTTACATTGGTCTGTTCCTTCCAGAATATGCAATTGAGTTAGTTTTAAGGAGTTTTTAATATATTGAGGTGGACCCATCGAAAATAATTGGGGGAAAATGAAGAAGTGGGGGACCATTCTTGTGGGGACAAAGGACGAACTGAGGACAGTTTCATTGGAAATTTGTGATTCGTTCACTGCTGATGAATGTGTCGCTCTTGTATCTTCCATGCCCCGTCGCATGAATGAGGTTATTAATGCAAAAGGCAATATAACAAAATATTGAAAACGTAGAGGTCCAGGTTTTTTGAATTCATGATTTCGGCATATGTTTGAGCAAAGCAGTCAGATAGGTTTTATACATAATAAGTAGAATTTTTTCTCATTTGATTGAGGAATAGGCTACTTTCCATATTAAAATAAGTGATATATTATTCGAATTGACAGAGATAGAAACTGAAATGCATCGTGACCTAGGGTGGTCCAACCTTTTTGAATCTGTAAAATTTAGACAGGTCTCGGATCGCATTGTGTGTAGGACTAGGGACAAGTGCAAGCAAGCTACCACCTATGCCACCGGACACCCAGCTGGTAAATTAGAAAAGAAAAATGCCATTGGGACACATGGTATAGTGTGATCAGAGTTGACGGTCGTGTTACCCCATCACAAAGAATTGGAAAATTTATGTTAAAAGGCTGGTCATAGCCACCTTAAGTTTGCTCGTTAATATTAATGCATCGTTTTATTTGACTGAAAAACAAAAGAGCTTCTATAAAAAAAATGTCTATTAATAACTGCATACAAAGTTACCATTTATATTAACAGAATAATAATTAAGTTTGATGAATGCCGAGGGACAATTATTATTGTTTGACATGTGGGAGATCGTATTTTCCACGAACACATTTGATTTTCACCCCAGGTACATCGCGTAATCTTCCAACTCTGCAAAGCACTATTTGATGTTCCTAGAAGTATAAAACAAATTGAAATAGTTATGTAAATTACATAAAAGCAATATATATAAGGGTTAGAAAAATGAATACAATTTAATATGAAAGAGAGTAGCAGTAGGATGTGAACCGGCTTTTTGCATTGTATTTGACCTCTTCATCAGTCTTGTCCCGCACATTCGTTATTATGCAAGTATGTGGCAGAGAAATCGTTCATGGAATTTAATAGTTTACTACGTAGCCGACGTAGATTTTAGCAAATGTTCCCAACCCCTTTAGCCATGGAAAATCTGTACGGGCTTGCCAAATAGATCTACTTCACGCCATATCTTCGCTATGGACGCCTTGGTGGTTAAAGAGACTGATATCTACCAGTAACAACGTACTGTAGCTGTAGCCTAAGAGCCTATTTTATGCTTATTTTGTGGAGCAACAAATAGTAAAACTGGTTTCGCGCTGCGTCAAAAAGAAAACACAGCCTTATGTAGCCTACGTAAGCATACGGTTTGCTGCAAAGAAAATAGCTACGCATGAATATAAATGGGCTCATATTGACTTGCGACTGTACTATATTTTAGGAAAATTCATCAAGTACTCACTTGTAAATTATGCCCGATACCAGGTATATACGAGACTTTTTCTTGTCCATTGGACAGTCGGACAAGAACACATTTCCTATTGGCTGAGTTAGGTTTCTTCGGTTTTTTAATTAAAGTGCGCAATATAACACCTTTCAAGAATGGGTTTCCATCCAATGGCTGGCGAGGAGGCCGAACTTTTTTTATAGGTCCAGTCTTGTGCATTCGCATTAAAATATTTTGATAACCTTCCAAAATTGCGCTTGAACATATTCCAGCGGCTGACGTAGTACCTGTTGTTACTGAACTTAATAATTTACTAGCAATCGGAAAAATTGTTGAGACAATTCGAAACATTTTGAGCCTGCAATTTAGTAACAACAAATATAGATTATTATTATAGCTTAAAATTCCCTGATGAGCGTGTATTACAGGTGTTCAGCGCTCCGAGTGGGTTCCCTAGGGGTATAACTTTACTGACATGCTGTTATTAAAGACGTACTGGCCACAGTCCCGTGACCTTTATTGAAGAGGTGTCTAAAATGAATAAGATATATGGGCTGGCTAAAACAATTCGAATAGCCTTCTTCTTTAGTAGGTTCTTATTTCCCCCCATGCATGATTGTATGAAGGACGTAATTAATATGACTCAGTATGCCATTAAAAGGTATTGCTCCGGCATCAGAAGCCCCAGTTAACACAGTAGGTAAGCATTCCTATATTACTACCCAAGGGCAGAGTGTGGCAGTGCCTGAGATTTACTAGTAGTAGTAGTAGGATAGCCAATTTTCTACCATTTTTTTTGTGGTAGATAATGGAGACCCCTTACTTGAGTAGTCATCAACCAAAGTCTTTAGGCTGTCGGCATACAAGAAATTATATTTCAAATTGCTCTTCAAATAGTAAATAGAGCGGTGCATGCAACATGCATACAATAAGTAAGAAAAATGTAGCTACTGTATCTTTAGTGGTGGATGTCGTGTTTGTAACCCCGGAAAATACTTACAAAACGTTTCGAGGCCAAATTTGATGACTTACGAATCACAATTTTATGTTAATTCATTTAAAATGCCAGTTTTTTTAAGTTTTGCTTTATATTTTTCTGTTTATACTTTATATTTATAATTATATTTATTGTTTTTCGGGGCCTTATAGCAGAAGATTCCATTCGTCTGCTTGCTCCCTTTAAAAAGAAGTTGTTATAGGTAAGAAAAGGGATAGAACCATAGTTTTGTTGCAATAATTGAGGACCATTGTAACAATGCGAATGCAGTGTTGCCAGATTGGTATAAGTTAGCGTCTGTTCAGTGTTGTCACATTTGTCATTTTGTCTATTGTGTGTGTGTATTCCGAATCCCCACGTCTACAGAGAATTCATTTTTTTCTAAATAAATTATTAACGTTTTAGCGTTTTTAAAATGTCAAGCCCCCCGAAGACAAAGATTTGAAAGGTGGTCATCCCCCGGCTTGTAAGTTATTTTTATCAAAAGCAATCATTAGTTTCATCACTTTCATCATATGCCGCATGTTTTGTGACTATAATATAAGCCTAAATATTTAGGCTTTTGTGTTATTAATTTTCTAAAAAGGCAAATATTTTACTTATATACCAGTAATATTCCTTTAACTATAGCACCATCGGCTAACGTATTAAAACTTCCATATCACTGCATGGAACTGCAACGTGGGAAGATTACGTGAGTTTCCATAACAAGTCTATAGATTTCAAGGTCACTCGATACCTGATATTGCGATGCATATTCATGGCCATAGTAAATTCTAACTGCTAGAATTAATGAACTGGAGTGCCATCGTCGTGTGATATTCCATATACTTTTTCAGGGAATTAAAAAAATCTGTAATAATAACTTTATTGGCATTGCCCTTACAGTGCCAGACGTACAGTTGAGGTTCAGGGTTGAATGCAGGTTTATCGACATTTATTTTTTATGGGCTCAATGTTAACTATTGCAGTACTTTGTTCAATTATGCCTCCTCTGAGTCAATAAGAAATATTCAAGTGGCAATTAATGTGGGGCTTAGAAATATATTAAATGTTCCATTGTATCGGACGTCTGTTGATTGGATGTTTCGAGAACTTGCAATGTTTACCGTACGTGAACAAGTTTTTATTCATACGATGGTTTTCATTTTTAAAATTATGAACGGGTTACTACCCGAGTACCTACGCTCAAGAATAACTACATTTGGTGAAATTCACACTTATTCCACTAGAAATGTTGGCGACGGTGTGTTGGTGCTGCAGACGTCGGAATTTTTAAGGAAGAGCATATTCCAAGACGGTCTATCCAAATATAATTCTCTTCGAAGGGATATCAAATTGGCTTCATCCTTGTTGAAATTTAAAAAAAATATTTACAAGAGGATGTGCGAAGTGGTTTACTCGATAAGTGGATGACTTAATAGTGAAAGTGGTTGTCTTTTATTAGCATTCTTGCTATTTCTCCAAACACTACTACTACTACTACTACTAATTAATTCCGATCATAATAAATTTTTATCAAATTCTTTTAGCTTTACAAACTGTAAGATTACTAACAAATACTTTCGAGTTTCTGGTTCACCGCCCTTATGAGACAATTTATTCCATATGGGGAAATATGTATGTGTAAATAATATATTTCCCCAGTATGGGGAAATTCCTCAGACTGCACTAGGGCTTTCCGCCTGCAAAAAAAGGCTGTGCGACTTCTGGCAGGAATATTGGACCAGCGTGTGTCATGCCGATCACTATTCCCTCGTTTGGGTATCCTCACTCTCCCTGCTCTATTTATATTAGAACTGATAATTTATATCAGGAGGGAGGGACTGGGGCTTAAAAATTATGAAATTCACCACCATCACACACGGAGAAGGGGTGACATTCACCTGGGAGCAGTCAGACTCTCTAATGTACTAAAGGGACCCTTCCAACTCGGTTCCAGACTGTTTAATAAGCTCCCACAGGGTCTAAAAAGAGAAGATATTAGCCTAAACGCTTTCAAGAGCAAGGTAAAGGGACTCCTGGTGAGTTGTTGCCCTTACTCCGTCAATGAATTCCTAGCGACCAACCTCCCTCCCTGCTGACATTCTCTTCATACTTATAAGTGCCTATTGTCTGTTGTCAAACACCTATGAATAACAGTTGCATATGCGATGCCATGTATATCAAATAATTTATTTAAATATAATGTTAAATAAAATTTTAACATTAATCAATTATTATTTTGAAATCAGTAAATTTATTAATTTGAATATAGGAACTCGACAAAATATTTTCGCCTGTTGTTATCAAAACTAGTCTTTTTGGCAAAATATTAAGTCCAATCTTATCACTGATAATTTAAAGAGCCAATGGGAAAAGTTTTAGTTAAACCTATTAAACATTAGAATGTCAAACTAAAACTATTGATATGGACTTCTCTGTCAAACTAAAACTATTGATATGGACTTTTCTCTCATTGTTTTTTTTTTTT
Organism: Psococerastis gibbosa; assembly: GCA_963971405.1. Classification (NCBI taxonomy): domain Eukaryota; kingdom Metazoa; phylum Arthropoda; class Insecta; order Psocodea; family Psocidae; genus Psococerastis; species Psococerastis gibbosa. Next base: position 44,387,361 of record OZ020487.1, read on the forward strand.
TTTTTTTTTTTTTTTTTTTTTTTTTTTCAAATTATTGACTCATAAATAGTCAAAATGTTTATAGTCTAGACTTGATGTTTTGATATTATGTAGCCTACATGGTAGACCTAATTGTATTTTTGACGGTGCCGAGCACATACTGTACCTTTATATCTATATTGTACTGTATGTGGTAATAATGGCCTATTATATTTCATTTCATTTCATTTCATTTCATTTCATTTCATTTCATTCCATATTTATCGATCACAGTGCCAATTAAGAATTTAACACTGTGCCGGCCGGAGCATCTGACATACTGTACGTTAACGGCCGCCAGTGTCCGTTGGACACTTATAGGATTTCGCATTGTCTATTCACAAATATACCCAGTCCTGATCGCCCCATCCTGTTCCGAGCGGTTCTTTTCCCAGCTGTATAAAGAACAGGGACGGATCAGCCCATTTGGTGGGCGGGAGGGTGTAGTTGTGGGTCAAAATAGGAAAAACACATTATGTAGTATTGATTAAATCAGAGCGTAATTTAAATTAACTTACAATAGATTTACTAAATTTGGGGGGGGGGCAGTAACCCCGCCCCCTGTATCCATCCATGATTAAGAACTTACGCCTTTTCCCACTTTTCCAACCCAATTATAATTTCAAGTTTTTGGAAACCATCAGTTAATAAACTAAATTTGGGGGGGGGGGGGGCAGTATCCATCCATGATTCAGAACTTACGCCTTTTCCCACCTTTCCTTCCCAATTAATTTTTATAGTTTTTGGAAACCATCAGCTACGGTAATATACTGTTGGCAGACTAATAAATAAATTGTCACGGGTGACGTTTCTTCCACTATTTTCAATTTCTGCTGCCAAAGATCGTACAACGCACTCGCCTCGATTTTTTCTATTGTGCCACTTGAGACCTCCTATTTTCTGCGTCATCGAATATTACACTGCAGTTTGACTTTGCTAAGAGGACAAGAGGCATGTAATGAATTAAATGACTTGTGCTGATTTGGCAAAAAAGCTGTGGATCCGTAAGCTATGTTGAGGTCTATGGCAATAAAATAAAAATAATAATAATAAAGTAAAAGATATGCCATTCTTTACACATTGTATAAAGTGAAATACTACCTGAAACTAAACAATCCCCCCGAACTGGCTATTGATATAGCAATGACGCAATGCATTCTCCCATAAGTGTCCAATGGACACTGCGGCCGGCAACGTATGCCAATACATAATAAATAAATAAAAATATAAATAAATAATGTTTCAGTGATTGTTTACTTAACTCGAGTAACATAAATTGTTTAGGTGCCCATTCCATTGACCGGCTAGGGCTATTTCCAACAACGGTGACGTGGTAGCACATTCAAGACTTAGGTGGCGTTTCCACCGACCTCGCATTGCAGAATTGACGGAAATGTTTATTTTCCTCTATGCCATAGTTAAAATTGATCAATGATCATACAGTAAAATCACAAACAAATAAACTAATATTAAAAAATGGCGTCATGGGATATGTTAAGTACAAACATTTTAATAGATTTCTATAAAAAGAAAAATTCTAATTTCCGTCAATGTCATTTGCATTCTGCAATGCGAGGTCGGTGGAAACGCTACCTAAGTCTTGAATGTCTGCTACCACGTCACCGTTGTGGGAAATAGCCCTAGCCGGTCAATGGAATGGCCGCCTTAGGAATGAGGATCCTCTACATTGGCATGACGTGACAGCCCTATTTTCGGTTTATAAGCCCTTCATTGTATGACTGTCTGTCACAAGTCCCTCTAAAGTCTGATTTATAGAAAACTTAACATCACCTTAATCATAACCGTGGCCGTATCCATAACGCCGTTTCCATAAGAAAATTGAGCATAATAAATATTAATGAAGAACTTGGTTTGAAACACCCCACCAACCTGACGGCAGGTTTTCTTTTCGCAAGTTTGCACATTTTTGTAGGCAACCTACTCCAGTGGTTGAAATTTCACATGCTAAGCATAGGCGGCACATTTTACCCCTGAGTCCACTGAACTTTGACCAAGGCCTCATATTACAATTTTCTGACTAGCACTAGAAGAAAGTTAAAACTTGGAAACTGTTTACAAATTATGGATAGGGTATAGAGTCCCGACCACGTTCCTCGTGTATGCTTCCCAATCTACAATAAATATATGGGTTTGAATTCTTTGTATTGAGCTAGCTGCTGCCTTGTAATATGAACATTTTGTTTGTTAGTGAAAGTCGGTGGCATGAGGGTCCCACAGCATCGAACAAGAGGAGATAGTGAGTCTGAAAAAGTTAAGGAAGAGGCTGCTGAAGGACTAAATGCTGCGCTTAAAGTTTCCACGAGGTAGGTTTCGCCTCAATTTAGTCCACAATACAAAATTCGAAGTAATAAAAGATTTACAGTATCCATTAAATGTAAGGCTTTAGGTAAAACATTTGTTATACGCCAGATAATACGAGTGCATTAAAGGTACGTCGTCACACATATGTAGTATTTTCTTTCAGAGGATTTGGGTGCAAATCTTTAGAACGAATTAACGTTAACAGTTCTAAAGGCTATATAATTACAGAGACTTTCATGGCAGCGATACGCGATAAAGCAGCAAAAGCAAGTTTTCAGAACGACCACGGCTTATCATCCCGGATTCTACTGCTTCATCACGTTCTTAAGGCTTGTCGTGATGAACACTTAATTATATTTGACCCCCCCCCCCCCTTCTGAAGTACTTGTAATGATGAACCCTTCATTGCGTGAATGTTCACAAAAGGGGTGAAGGTCTGCTCCAGCGGTCCTTACTCCCTGAGTGAGTTTATGGGGTCTTATGACAATTAAAATATCGTGTGTCGGTAAGATATATCGTAGAACGATATAATATCGCTGAGAGCCTCACCAATGTTGTTTTGTTTATATTTTGTGACTTATTTATTTTGTCGATTAGTTATGACGAGGTCGAGCTGCGATAAAATGACAATATACTATTGATTGATTTCTTTTCAGTCCACCGAAGGCCGTGGCTACTAATATATCGGGTGCTGTTGCTCGAGGAAACGCCGATTTTCCAGTTGAAGCCATCCAAAGTTTCCATGACAAGCCCCTTCCAACGCATGATGTTAGATCCGCCAGTACCAAGCCTAACATTATCCACCAGCCAAGGAAGTAGACGATAAATTCCAACTGTTGAATATTGTCTTCCGGAATCGTAGCATGAATTTTTCAGTTTCTTTTAGTTATCTTTAATGGCGCTCTGATAACAAAATTGATATCCATTGTTGACTGATAGGAAAGCATTTTTATTCTTCTCAATACCGTAGTCATTCCATTGCGTTTTATTTCTGTCTGATTTTATTTGTTAAGAGGCGGGTCACTCCGAAATCAGATGTTTTTTATTCTAATTTACTAAGAAAGCTATCAAAAATGCAAAATCAAAAAGTTGTAGGTAATTAATTTATTCATAGGGTTATAAGGAGTTTTTAACTGATATTTCTACTTATCAGTAGAATCGCTTCGTTGTGATTAGTTATAATTAAATGCATAAAATATGCGTACTATATTTTTTTAACTTTCGTAGTAAATTAAAATGTGTCAGATTTTAGAGTGATTCGCCTGACCTTGGTATTTCCTATTTTTGCAGTAGACCTATTTTTCATAAAGTTCATTTTATGCAGTTGTTTAATGGAAGTACTTAAAAACTAATTTAACATATGTGTTGGGTTGTGACTGTAAGTAACAGGGGTTTCCCTATTTCATTCCTGTATTGGCATAGGCACCGTACTCCTGAATATTTATTTTATATTTTTTTATATAGATGCTCAGGTGTCGCATTATAAAGTATCTTGTGTAAAATCTCGACTGAAAACAAGCATGACTTTTATTTTTCATGGCTCGTAAAATGTTGAGCTTTCCGAAGTTTTTATAAACGTGCGAAATTATTAATTCCTTGTGTAACAGTTAAAAATTTATTAGGTTGTCTTAGTCATATTGGAAAGCAATTTACTAAAAATACAAGCTATCTCAAAACGTAAAAAAACAGTAGATTAACTAGTACTATATTCTGTTTAATCTCTACTATACAGGTCTAATTTCTCTTGGGTATAACGATATAATTTTGTTTAGTTCATCCGAAAATATCATTGCTCTGGTTTTGGGAGGTAATATTGTTTATATTTTACTTCTTCGAACTCGTTTATTGTATATTGAAGAGATAAAATAAACTGAATATTTATATGTGACGAAAGTAAAATATAGTAATCGTAGCTCTTTTGTGGGGGTATGCTCAGGTTACATAACTACCTTACGATTTGGGAAACAATGCGAAAATTGTTAAGAGGATATGGAGCGTCTAATAATAATAATAATAATAATAGTTACTTTATTGTACTAAACTCCCCTAGCGGAGTTAGGGCCTTCGGGCCCATTCTTACACTCAGCGTATGCAGATATTGGTCACGCCTGGATCATCCAAAAATCAGTCAGTTTCTATTTCTCATTTAATTTCCTAAGTTATAAAATTTTGGTTGAAGAAGACAACTTCCTACACAATATCATAGGTTATTTTTTTACTTTATGGTGCTGCCATTTCTCCATGAACTTAAAAAGCGTGAAATGTCCATCAACACCAGCAATTAGAAATATCATATTGTGTATGAAGTCTTCTATTAATTCCATTGACCAAATCTTTATAACGTATATATAGTAAATTAAATAAAAATTATCAACCAATTAACCCAGGGGTGACCAATATCTACATTCCACATCCTCTTAACCTATTTATCTACAGTAGAAACAAGATGGTAGTGTAACACTTGTTTACATACTGCTAGTTCTCTAATTGTACTACATGTGGCTAGTGTTTCCCCACTTAGCTATCTATTTTATTTGTAGTAAAAATATTATATAGCATGTAGTACAGTCACTTGACTTGACTTATGTAGGTTTACGAGGCAACCTCGGTGCTCGTTACATATCAAATTGGAGAATAATGTTGAATTGGAGGGACTCGAACTAACGATCGTAGACTTGCAGGGGCTTGTAGTGTAGAGCCGTAGAGGTAACACGATGCTCCGGTAAGGCATTGATCGTGGGTTCGAGTCCCGCCAAGTCCAGTATTTTCTTGATCCTCTAATTTCGGTTACCGACTCAAAACAGCTACGACTACTCTATTATTTAATTGCCTTGTAAGTTGTAGCCACCCTCCTCCCCACGTGCAATAAAGGCTTTGTTAGCTAAAACCCTTCATAAAATTGACTGAATGTGGAGCAATTACGAGCCAACCAGCTATGAAAAGGGCCTCCAATTGTATTTGTGGACAGTTTGACACGGAAGAAACCTTTAATAAGAGATAGTGTTATTTTAAAAGTCTTACGTCATCAAGTACCTATCAACTGTTATTAATAACAAATCCGTGTCAAACCGGTTGCAAGAAAAAGAGAAAGGAAGATATGTATAAAATGGTGACGAAAACGGCATTCAAACCCGAGTATCCACCTCCCTAGTCGGGTAGTATGCTCATCATATCCGTCGTCGTCCAAGCCTCCATATCTTGCACGTAGACGAATTTCTAGTCTATTAACTATTGCTGGTATAAACCGGTACTTATACGTACGTTGTCAAAACTAGCAAGTCGGTGACCTAATAGAAGCTAAATTCTTCTAGCTCAACAGCGATTGGTGAGCTTTGGCGTGCTCAACAAGTGGTTTTCTCGACGTCCCTGTACCCGCCTTCCCGGCAAGTTTGCTGTGTAAATTTTATTGGGCGTGCGGTCTTCTGACATTCTTACGACGTGTCCCAGCCATTTTATACGTTGGGTTTATATAAAACAAACTATGTCTTCTCCATTGAGTATTGCGTCAATTTCGACGTTTCTTATACACCACTGTGTCCATACAGGGTACACCTTAGATTTTTCTTATTATCTTCCTTCTGATACTCTGTTGGCGGTAAGATTCCAGATTTCTGAGCCGTATGTTGCAACCGGTCTTATAAGGTATAATTACCTATTAAGGCTTTACAGGGTGGAGTTACGTTACGTTACGGGGGGGGGGGGGGGGTCGTTCTGAAACCGTACTTCCAAACGTTTCGTCAACATCTTCAGTGGAACTGCCTACACTTCTAAGATTGTATCTCGGAGGCTCAGCAGCACGCTCAGAATGACCACGGCCGGTCTTAGGTTTTGTACATCTTGAACGTGGTTCTAGATATCAGTCTTGAGTAATTTTAGGATTGCGAAACATCACGTCTATCGATATTTAAATATCGTATGTTATCACATAAGGCAATTAGAGGTGTATAGTACGTATTGAGCTGAAGAGGGCGTGCCAGGATCGAGAGTGGAGGCATCGATGCCACATGCTGCGGCCAACCAGCCAGTCGGCTGTAACTTGAAGAAGAAGTACGTATTTAACTTTGATGAAAGTATCTACAGGTTGCAAGCAAGAGTTTCGTTACAGTAGGTATCGGTACTTACAAAGGACATCTGATTTATTCAAGAACTATTATATTTAGGTCATGTTACCAATCAACATTCACAAAAACATAAAATAATACAATATCAGTTTGTAGTCCATTCAGCCATATTTAATATAATTAAATTTATATTTATTATTATTCATATTTAATTTTTAAACGCGCCGAATCATCAATTAAAGTGGCACTTCCTGTTGTGTGAATGGGGTATACAGGTGCGGGAGGAATAATCGTTTTAGAGTTGAAATGCTGTAGATTAGTTGTAAACTAAAGTTTTTGTGAGCCCAGTTATCTCATTTTTAGTGTAAGTTAAGTTTTATTTTAATTTTAAGTTCGTAATTTCCACTCGGAAACATTCGGACGTCGTGACGTAGACATTCACACGTGTGCTCGCCAGCTTCGGGAAAGTTCGGGTTTAAGTTAGAAACGCATATTTGTTTACATTTTACAGTGGACGAGTTTAATAAATCTTTGTTTTAATATTTTATTTGGTGGAAAACTTGAAATATAGTTAGAAAAATGGATCGGTATGTGCAAGCAAATTCTACTAATCTGCCACATGTAGACGTCGACATGGTTTTGGCCTATTTAAGTGGCAAATCTGTATATACAGCACCGGAATTGCGAGGCGTCAAAGAAAGCAGGTAAGAATCGCTAAAGATAGTAATGCAGCTCTTTGCTTTTTACGCTTAGGTCTAGCTAATAATTTGGTGTCTTCCTTGCCCCTAACAATGTAGGATATTTTTTAAAATGACTTCTCGTTTTTATACTATTTGTTGTCGGCACTTTTTGTTTGTCAGTGGTTATGTGCAATACATTTGTTTGCGTAGGGTATAGCTGCTATACAGTTCAGTACACAATCTGCTATACTATAGCGGATTGTGTACTTCTACTTTGTCCATTACACCAGTAGGTACCCTGCATTGAAAGTATTTACTTTATTAAAAACTAATTCACCTACCAACTAAACATTTGTAGTGTCAGTGATATGAGGGCACCAATTTTAGCAGCCTCATAACTTTGTTCGGGGGCTATTGCCTATTTGCATGTACGTTAGCTTTTTAACATGCATAATAGCCAAACAATTTTTTACAGATCAGGAAGACAGACCTACGGTGATAACGCTGTGGGAAAAGTGGGAGTCCTTCGTTGCAACGAAGAATGTTGGGTGAAAGGCAGAGTGTGTCCTGAACACCGAGTGACAAGTACACCGTATGAAGTAGTGGTGCATTTGAATGAGCAGGCTGAAGAAATATTGGATGCACAGTGCACTGGGTGCCAAGCCGCTCTAGGTAAGATGATATCAATTGACTAGGGATAGAATAGAAAGTCTATATTGCACCGATTTTCAATAAAATAGCGTAAATAATAAATGTTAACATAATGTACAATGCAGTCAAGAACTTAACAGAATTTATTTGTCATTTATTTACCTACTGTATTATGTCAATGTGAAAGTTTGAAGAGTATCATCGGCCCATGGCCATTCCTAACGCATTTCCATTGCGTACTACTTAAAGGTGTTTGTGGTGCCACTAAATTGACTTAACTGTGATCGATGAACAGACCTATTGGCAAGCATTAGCATAATATGCTACTATCAACAACAACATTTATCTAAACTTTTTTATTTTCATTTTAGGTGGCTGTAAGCATTCGGTTGCATTTCTTCTGTGGCTGCAGCGGAGGACAGAAGAACCATCTCCTACTTCCACTGTTTGCTACTGGAAGAAGCCTGCGTTGTCTTCTGTTGGAAGAGGAGGCACGCACGTCACATTAGCTGACTTTGGGAGGGTACCTATACCGTTGCCGGACAACGTGGACTTTCGTGCACAAGTTCTGTCTGGTGGATCATATAACAGTAGCATGATCCACAGACAGTTCCTGGAAAGACCGACCGTGGAGCAGCTCAGTCTGCACTATCTGATAAATAATTCAGAAGATTTTGAGAGTTTAGTGCAGAGGGTTATGACGGCTTCAGTTTGCGAGGAAGCAGAAGTCGCCACAAGAGGCCAGGCTGACAATCCTCTTTGGCATGAGCTAAGGTTAGTTACATCTTCATATGTTACATGAAAGCATGTAAATGGGTTAAGAAATGTTGCAAGTTAAATAAAAAAAGTTTAGAAATGGAAACATCAATTTGTTAAAATCATTGGGGTCGCGCCACTGTCATTAATTTACAAACAAACAAAAATGAATGCGCAACCGGGTTTTCACTGAGTTTCTGAGTGCCCAACAAAAACTTACAAGCTTTGGTCCATGACTCAAGGCAAATGACAGCTTTCCTGTAATTGGTCGCAAGTAAGTTAACAGTAGACTATTTGAAATGTCATAGTAATGGTGACAGTTGAGGGAAGAAATTAAGAACATTGCACTGTGTTCTAAATGGAAACGTCATTATGCGACAGCCAATGTATTGGTGCGTTTCACGACGTTTTGACCATAGTTCATACGACTCACAAATTTGGGGATGAATTTGTTACAAGTTGCAGGTTCGCTGGAAGAGTAGCCTTTCGGGGCTAAAGCTCGCCTGAAGTAAAGACGATTTTTCATTTCATAATTTAAGTCATGGATATATGCCTGCCATTTATATCCGGATTGCTCTGCAATCCTTTAATTGAGATTTAATTTGTTGCAAATCAGTAAATTTGACAATTTTTATTATAGGTACGGTAGGATCACCGCCTCGAAAATCCATGAAGCCGCCCACTGTAGAACACCCGACGGATCGCTCGTCAATTCAATAATTGGGGTTCTCAAAGTCAGGGACACAAAAGCTATGGAAAGGGGCCGCTTCTTGGAGGAGCCAGTTATCCGATTGTTGGCAAAGACATTCAATTTGAAGTGGCGTAAGACGGGACTGTTCTTTTTGCCATCCCACCCTTGGCTGGCTGCGTCACCAGATGGTGTGAGCGAAGATTATGTGATTGAAGTGAAGTGTCCCACCAAATACAAAAATATCAGTCATTACGTCAATTCTCACTCAGAATTAACAGAGAAGGTGAAAGCCCAAATGCAGCTGCAGATGCTAGTGACCAAACGGCGAAGAGGATTATTTTGTTGCGCTTCGCCGGATTTCGAAAAGTCACAAAAAGCAATCCTCATAATCGTGGACTATGACGAGCCCTACGTGCGTCAACTTCTGCATCAAGCGCATCAGTTTTGGGAATCGTTCATTAGGCCCAGATTGTAGTTTGCTTCGGAGGGGAATCAGCGATTGTACCTTCGATTGATAATGGTTAAATGCTTTGTGATCCCAATAGTTGTTTTGTTTATTTATTTACATTGTTTTGACGTGGTTTTCAAATCCTTATAACTGGGCCGCCATTTTTTTTGTCTACTGCCACCTACACAAATTCACTCAGCCAGTGCTCTCTCCCATAAGTCAATCGATCTATTCTAATATATATCGTGCGATCAGCTGGAAACTGTGGAGCACATTATATGGCGGGGTTTCCACATGTCAATGGTAAATGTGGTATTGACGTTTTAGCAGACATTAAAGACATACTAAAAATGTCTGCTACCACCATATTTAACATTGACGTATGTGGAAACCCCGCCTATGGGATTGTCCACGCTAGGGCCGGGTTTGTGATTGCCATTGGCCAGAGTCTGGGCATGTGCCTTGCTAACCGGTGCTTGCGGAACCAGTTTTACAACACCTGTTCAATGAGAACAAAGAAATAAAGTGTCATTAACTGGAGGAAATAATTCTCCACGCTTTGATGCACAATATGCTGCCGTCACTGACACAGATCGGCCACAGTTTTGAAACTTCATTTGTAAAAAAAATAATGGTCTCTGGGGGCGTCACGTTGAAGGAGTTTCAAAACTGTGGCCAATTGGTGTGAATCATGGTCACATACTACATATCAGAATGAAGAGGAACATTGTTTCTGCTTTATGACGCTTCGTTTATTGTTGCAAGTTAGATATTTCATGAGGAATTGCATATCAAGCAAAAAATGGAGACCACTTAGTACTAGAAGTAGTTTTTTATTCAGGGGTACAGTATATCACAGTAAATATGCAATAAATGGAAAAAACCATTCTTGTTATAAGCTACAATATAAACTAATTTTATAGGCAATGTTCCGTAAGAAAATACGGTGAGGCTGCATATACAGGGTGCCCCAGACCATCCGACCACCTACTTTTTCTCGAAAACAAATGACGTCAGAGGTCTGAATTTTTTTTTATCATTACAAAGTGGGGGTTGATGCATTTCTGGAAATTAGTTTGGAATTTTTTGGGGACCTGGAAGGGGGGGTTTGGGGGGTCCGTATGCTGTTCCTCGGAATAATCAAATGTAAAGGTATGTCAAATTGTACATCAGTTGAAGGCTTATAAAGTGTTCATTCATAATTTGCAAAAATTTTGATTGTATCCCTACAGGTTCAGGTACAGGAGGTCTTTAAAAGTCAAACATTGGGTACCTGTGGGCTATTAGTGTGCTGAATGCTAAAAGTCTAAATCAAATTTTCTGGTAAAGAAAAAATAGGAGTACTTGATAATCTTACCTTGGTGTACCTGAGTTTTTCAGTTCAGGTACAGTAAACAGCTAAAGTTTGAGATTAAATTTCTCTAAAATATCATATGGCATGTTGTACCTTAAATGAAAGCTTATTACAAGAAATGTCAAGTTAACTATACAAATCGTACCTGAACCTGCGCTTGAACGGGGAGAGGGGCGAAGGGTGGGAATGGGTCACCTAAAGCATGGCAAGTGACACCTCAAATAAAAGCTCATGACTTCAGCTTGACAATGATACACAAATGTTAGTGCCTGAACCTGCGCCTCAATGGGGAGGGGGGGAGGTTGGGAATAGGTCACCCGAAGCATGGCAAGTGACATCTCAAATGAAAGCTCATGACTTCAACTTAACAATGACAAACAAAAAATTGTTCTCATTATTTCGAGGAACAGCATACGGACCCCCCAAACCCCCCTTCCAGGTCCCCAAAAAATTCCAAACTAATTTCCAGAAATGCATCAACCCCCATTTTGTAATGATTTCAAAAAAAATCAGACCTCTGACGTCATTCGTTTTCGAGAAAAAGTAGGTGGACGGATGGTCTGGGGCACCCTGTATAACAATACTTCTATAGGTAGTGTCATAGTTTTCAGGTGTCCCTAAGGAATTGAAGACGTAGGCTACAGTTAGAGGGCCCACCGAGCAGGTCTGGATTGGTGCGCAGGCGCTCTCGTGTCTGATTGACTCGGTAGTGTTTTAATCCTTCTTCCGTTCTATTAAAGTTTTGCGGATGTTTATAGATTTCTATGGCTTTCCTATGTAGTCGGGGGTAGGTTAAAAGTAAATAAAACAACAAAACAGAGAATGACGCCAACTAGCCAAGCAGACACGAGAGCGCTTGCGCGCCGATCCATACCTGCACCAGTCTGTCAGTCAGTTCCTACGGTACCCCCACGATACAATCTTAGAAGTGTAGTACATAGTGCCACTGTTGTTGTTGACGAAACGTTTGGAAGCATACTTTCAAATCGACCACGGCCTATTAGCCCGGATTCTCCTGCACAGCAACAGCCAACCGCCATAATTCAAAACAAATTGCACTGGACCCAGGGGCGGATAAATAGCAGCTGAACAAAACACCTTTATATTTTCAGCTTAAAGGCAGATTCATGTACCTATTGAGATCTACCATCTACCAATGTTCGACTCTCGGAAAATTTCTTCACGACTTTTCATTTCATGACCCCCTGAGCCTAAAACCACCCTCTTTTCAAAATGTTAAGCTGGCCATACACGAGGGCTCCAAATGGAATCGCGCAAGCCAAATGGCGCGTCATGTTCCATTTTGCGTTAGCGCCATTTAGAGGGGTCATTCATGACTACGCTGAACCAGTAGCTCCAAATCTTTCAAATTGTATAGTGTTACGATATGGAAGAGGTACTTTTACACTGTACAATTTGAAAGATTTAAAGCGACTGGTTCAGCGTAGTCGTGAATGACCCCTCTAAATGGCGCTAACGCCAAATGGAACAGGACACGCCATTTGGCTTGGCGCGAGTCCGTTTGGAGGCCTTGTCAATGGCCAGCTTTATACATATATACTGTATATACGTATGTACAGTATGTGTTTATGTATGTATATCGATTTTAGGAAACACTCCAACTTCCGTAAATATTATCCGATTTTGATGAACTTCAAAAATGTCTTGATCGAGTTCTTTAACCAGCTAAATCCACTATTTAGTTACAAGATAGCGGCCGATTGAAACCTTATATAATTCATATCTCAGTTAATATTGGTCGCAGAGGAATGAATTAAAATATCACTGAAAGCCTGTATTATTATATACGATAATGGTAATCTACACTTTTTACGGCAAATCAACGATTTCATGATGATGTCCAGTCAAAGTAAAAATAATTTAATAAGTAAAAGTTCATAGTCGCCATTTTTTGGAACACAAGAGTGTTTCGTGTGTGCCGGTTCTTCCGGCCTTAACACAGAATTTAGTAAATCTTGTGATAATCAAATCAAAGTCGTAATGTTACTTAATTAATTTTCCCTGTAAATTTACAAGCCCTAATGCACATTCCACTGCCATATCCAGCATAGGCAAAAATTTTAAATTCACACACGAATGCATAGACAACAACTTCTCCTCGCGAATGCGCTCTATAACTCGCTCAACGTGTATACGGAGGGCAGCTATTTGCTTCGTCTCTATGACTTCTTTCTTAGTCATGACTGTACCACTTGTAAGAAAAACACTTGGCGGTCGCACAAGCCGACAATTTTTTCTCAAAAGGAATGGTTCAAGTGTTTTGAACCCACGATCAGTCATGACTAAACTGTCCATCGGAAGGTGATGTAGAAAATCAGACTCGGTCACTATGTGCGTGTCTTCAGTCCGACCTCCATATCCCTTCGAACACCATGAGACTAGTCCATCGGGAGTAACACCCACTATGTACTTAATTGTATTGCATTTTTTATATTGCGACCAAGTGGCTGACTGCAGGATGGGATTGCTTGGCTTTTGGATTTCAATTTCGAATGCGTCCAATATGCACACTACTTCCCGGTAATTGGCCCTAAATGCAATTGGTAAGTTGGCAAGTATTGTAGGTTTAGGGGGCCAATGTATAAGCGACTTCAGGTTTGAATGGACGTAAGGCAATGTCTGCTTAAAAACAGTACTGGCGTGCTGTTGGGTAATTCCGAAGTCGTCCCCTATTTCATCGAAGGTCCTGCAGAGTTTTATTCGCTGCAAGACTATCGCCACATTGCGGCAGGGGGCATCTTTTGTCAGCATTTCAAACACGAAAATGCAGCTCGCAGGAATGCCTAAATATTTCTTTGGCCTAGCCTGAATTATTAACTTCATCCTGCGAGCAGACAGCTCCTTCAGCTCGACGACATCGTCAATTGCGAAATCGCTGTCATCACTATCTTCACTGCTTGAATTTAGAAAACTACAGGCCGAAAATTTGCGGCCGGACCCCCTCTCCAGTTTCTCCGGGGTTTTTGTAGTACCGCGACTGGTAGTTGCAGATTTAATTGGCGAGCAACTGACAGTCGTGTACTGTGGCGTCACTTGCACAGCTCGGCTAGTTACGGCAGCTGCCTGCATAGTTTGCGTGCACTTGTCATTTGAAAAAACTGAAACAAAAAAAAACCATGTACAGGTATACAGTAAATTTTAAAACACAATATAAGATTCACAGTGGCTCACACATTACACGGAACGTCTACTATACAATATTTTCAGATATAGATTTTTATTATTTTTAGAGAAACCGTCATGTGTCGCACATTGGTATTTTTACATAAACTACATTAATACTCCGTAATTCCTGTGTTTACATGGGGTCACCATAAACCAGGAAAATGTAAAAAATAAACGCAGTTTAAATACACATTATGTCCATGGGCGTCCACAGGAGAGGGCAGGGGAGACCAGCTGCCCCCCGCCTAGAACGAGAGCAACATGTCGCTGTCTGGCGGAGCTTGGAGTTTTATAAATAAGTATTAGACTGTAAAATCTCGACTGCTATCAAAATTCGTGAACGCTACTAATTCTGGCGTGCCGCATTTCACATACTTTTTCCCCAGGGGAAGCCTCCTGCGCGCAATTTTATAATATTGATATGATGATGATGATAGTAAAGAGCCTTGATGGAATTTTAGAGATTTCGGCTCACCCAGTCTGCCTCCCGCAAGAAAAAAAGATGCGGACGGCGATGACTGTGTCGACTGTGTTAAACCTCATGTGTTAGTGGAGAAATGCCCTACAATTAAATTGCACATATCTCGGGAAGTTTACCGCATGATCATCGACAGCGAAGATGCTGATTGCCAGGCGAAGGCAACATAACAACATGATAGAAAACTCTACTTACGATTGCTATCATGGTCTTCAATAATAGGCAAACTATCTTCGCAGCTTTGATTGTCATTACTTGGCCCTGCTTGAGCTTCTACTTGCGCATTTACGGCCGAAGCTATAAGTTCTTTCCTTCGCCTCTTCACTAGTAAAAGTCTTGTCGGCTCCAAAAACTTGTTGATGCGCCTGCCCTGGCATTCAAATTTAGTTGGCATCGCTGTTTTTTTTATAGTCATTCGCCCGTGCATTAATTTAACATAAGTTAAATTTTCAATGCATTCTTCCAACTGGTACAGAAAAAAAACACGTCAGTAAGTTCAATCTAATATAAAATGAAGTACAACCACTTTACTACTTTAATAATTAATGACAGCTTGTTGAAAGCGGTCGGTGGGTCTCTGGTCCATATAAATGCTGTAAATGAACCGAGCACTGATTGGCCAGTAACCGACTAAAAATATAAAGTCCAAATCAACAATGAGCTGCGCAGTTATATACTGTAACTGTGTCAGTATCGGCAAAAATCGAAGGAGCTAGGGAGCTACACTATTTAGTGAGCGAAAGAAATCTACGCTTATGCTAAGAGTGACAGAAGAAAGTGATTGAATCTTGTAAGGCCGCAACATTTAAATTTCATAACCTAGCAATAATCAATAAGTCAATATGAAGTCTCCTCCACAGAATAGCCCTACCATAATACGTATATTGTTTATGTAGTCATGCATCATAGACCCCACATCAGTCGGAGAAATTACCTGCCTGCAAATTACGGCTGAATACTAATTTCATTGGAAAAAAGAGTAGAAATCAACGCAAACCTACCTCGAAATGGTCTTCACAAAAAAACAGAGTTGACTTCGGACTGACAGCCTCATCGCGTCTTGCGGCTTGGATCCATGCTCTTCGCCTTTTTCCATCATTAGGCATATGCAAAAACAGTTTTTGTGGCGTACTGAATGTCGTATTTGTACAGTTAGGCACAGCACAGTACTTATAATTAGTTTTCGCAGTTGCCATGTAAAATTAGGAAAACCAAGTAAAAAGAAACACGATTATATTATGTTTTCCGTTTTTGTTTACTATGGTGGTGGGAACGGTGACGTTCAAATATGGCCGCCCCTGCCTTAAAAGCAAAATTTATAAATGAATTTTACTCCCAAGTAAGAATAAATTTAAAAGAAATTTATATCAATTTATATGTAAAATAAAATCTAGTTTCATTCTAAATACGGCAAAAAAAATGCCTGTATACCCCATTGCGAAAAATTGAGGGCTGTCAACAACGCCAAGGTCTGATGACAGCCCTTGAGTTCTATATAGATGAGATGGATCGCGCCAAAACTATTTATTTCAATCCTGGGGCCACGTCTCCTTTTACCAGCGGCCCGATCATGGCGGCGATTATAATACCGGGGTTAATATAATACCCTGGTATTAAAAATGCAAACAAGATAATTTTACAATGGAAAGTGCTATTCAAAATTTGTTGGTTTACAGTTTTAATCCCAGGAATAAGTTAATACCAATCGCCAAGATCAGGCCTGGGTTTTATATTAACCCCGGTATTATAATCGCCATGATCAGCCTGCAGGTATTGAAAGAACGTACATGCAGGCTGATCATGGCGATTGGTATTAAGGCTGAGTGTTCAAAATGTTTTGTAAACAAGAAATTTTGCTGATTTTTTGACGAAAATAATTTATTGCTCATTCCACAGATACAAAGAAAACAAAGTGAACAGATAAAAAATCCAAGTTATCGCAGGAAGTTCATATTTTCTGAACTGAAATATTATTACCTTTAAAAAATTGGATAAAGAGCCTTAAACCCATTTTGTAGCACAGTTGTAAATCTAAGGGAAATAGACAGCTTTCACAGGAAGCTCGTATTTTTTAAGATTTTTTCATCTGTTTTATATCTTTGGGGCTGTGGAACGAGCAATTAATTCATTTCGTCCACAAAGTACGATAATTTCTTATTAACTTTATAATTTATAATAATTATTTATTATTATATATATAATATAATTATATATATAATATAATTATAATTTATATAGTTATAATTAAATAAAGATACTACTATAAGCTAGTTTAACAATTATTAAGCTTCTCTCTGCGGTTTAAGATGGATGCCAACTTTGGGACACATTTTACTTTGGCGGATGTTTCAATAATTGTCCAGGGTGTGACGCGAATTGAACAATTGCTCTTTTCACCTGCACAGTTGGGAAATTTGCGTGGATTATTCCCGAGACATCCTCGCGGTCTGATGGCTTTTGTATCGGCCATATACCATGAGGCCTGCTCCAACATCAGGCAGTCGACTGGGATGTATCAAGCGAGGACTGCCGCCACCTTGTTCTTCGCTCACAACCCTCAAGCGAACTATCTGCAGCATAACCCAGCTCTAAATCGTGTCCTAGACCATTGTAGGGACATATGGGCTTCCCCTGCAAAACTGGAGAAGATTTCCACGCGGGATGCTCAAGAGCTTGCAAATAGACCCCGTCCTCAAGCTGATCCTCAAGGAGCTTTCGCTATGGGTGAGGTTTACGACTTTTTCGATTGGGTCCTAGAATTTCCTTCTATGGCTTGTCGAGTGGACGTGAATGTTGCCCTTACAGCAACTGTACTATCCTTTTACAAAGGTCCAAATTTCACTGATGCATATTTGGAGAGGGTTATTGCAGGGGTCAGAGATGAGGCCAGGGTAAACATGCCAGTTGTGGCCTTGAGAGGAACTGTGAAAATTCTCCATGACGAGTGTGTACGTAACGTACTTGATGTCGGACAGTTGAATTACAGGGATTTTTTCAACCATATACTGACACTTTTCCCTGCAGAAAGTCTGCGTCTGCGTACCGTAATCCAACAGACGGTAAATCTAAACATGGGGTCAGCTGTTATGATCCGGGAAGCTTTCAACGCCTTGCCAAACTTTGATTGGCAAAGAATATGCGACCTTATTCCCGGAGAGGCAAGAGCTGCTATCAATGCAATTGATGCGATTAATGCCGACCCTTACATCGGGCTTCGAGGCAACAACCAACATCCGGCATCTGCCTATCGCGGCATGGCTTATGCAGCTCGAGAGATTTTAACCAAAATTGATGGTAGACGCACATACACACAGTTTGGGGGTGTGATTAGTGCAGGCCGAGCCAAATTGCAGATAGATGCTCTCATTCAGGATGAGATAGCAAGACAAGGGGCCTTAAACGCGAATGCTCAACCAGTCAATCCTGCTTTGTTTCAAGAGCTTCAAGCAGCATGCACTTTCGTTCCAGCTCCTCCTGCTGCTCAAGCACCTTAAGTTCATTGCGATAACGTGCCTTTTATACACTGCATGGAAAAACGGGTATTTTTATCTTGATAATTATTCTCTTATTAAATGACTTTGGATCACATTATCTACTAAATTGGGTGCCTTTCTACTATTCTATAAGACCATGCAGCAAAATATGTAAAATCAAATAAAACAGGGATATAAATATAAAAAATCTTAGTGAGAAATTTGCCCAATGAACGCATGAGCCTCATTCGTATTGAAATCCAAAATGGCGGTAAAACTGCAGCTATCGAGAGATCACATGACATTACGAAAGTGGGTTACTTTTTCTACAGCAGCAAAACCTACATTTAAATTCTACATACAAAAAGTATAGAACTAGAGTTCTCCATAAGAGAAATGGGACACTCGCTTCCACAAAGGATATTTTTTGAATTTCTGGTGCCTCCTCTTCTACCACCATTCAGAGCTTCAGCCATTTCGTATTACTTTTGGAAGTACCCAAGCTGTACACGGGCCCAGGAATCTGTTTTCCTATGCTGCAAGCTTTTTGATATGTTTCACGTTGGTTCTTATCTCTCATAGTTCGCTTATGGATAACAGGCGCCTCACAAGAGATAATGGTGCCCGAATTCTACTCCATTTTATTTCTATGACCCTGAGTAGTCGGAAAGACGTGGCATCAGAAATAAAAAAATACTCTTGGCGAGAGCGACCCACCTCCCTTAAATCAAACTCTAAGTAGAACGAGACGGAAACTTGTTAAGCATAATACCCATTATGTAGTAAAAAGAACAGAGACATTCAGAGTGCAACGCTCGGCGTTAACCAGCTAACCAAGCCGATCTAAAACACTTAATTTTTGTTCAATCCGCGATTTACCAGGCGTCGGTGTCAACCGAATAGGCTTCGGCAAGGTATCGGACACCATTTTTGACGTAGTCGGACGCGCCGCAATGGTTTCAGACATCGTTTTATAATGGATAGCTGTAGCAGGTTTCCTTCCAATGCGAGATTTGATTCCTTCTTTTTGTATATTGCCACCTCCGGCAACAATTTTCAAATTTTCGAAATTTCTTAGCAGTTTGGACGGTTTCTGCTTAATTTCGGGGTTTGCGCTTGGAATAATCCTGTGACTCGCTCCTCCAAATCGCACTTTCTTTGCTGGTGCTTCTGCGAAACAAAACAAAAATATATAAAATGTAAATGTAAATGTAAAATGTATAGAAACCCAACATGGATCTCCATACTTATAGACATTCCAACCCGTCTATCAGAATGTTGGATCATACACGAAAGTGATACGATGCCCTCTCACTATATGATTCGTATGGCGATGTGGCGCGAACAATCACAGCTAGGCAGAGACTCGCCATAGGAAAGTTCTCCATTACTAGGCTAAACATATTGCAGTCGTCGAGAGTAAGCAAATGCAATTAGAACAGCCTGTCAGACGACTTAGAAGGGAGTTTGGTGCTGAGGAAGCATTGGTGTAGCGGATAGCGAGGAGTTCAGCCAAGTACAGACAATATGAATATGATATGAATGGTGTGCATTGGTTGGAAGAAGAAATAGAGGGAACTCAAGGAGAGGAAGACGAAGGAAGAGATCCAGACCCCAAATTGATGACGATCTCAGGAGTGCTTAACTGGAACATGAAATGTCGGGAAAAGACCAGGTGGTTGAGAACTAGACTATGAGACGGAAAGTCGAGGTTCGAGACTCGACATAAGTCGGGAAAACTTTTCCACCTGGCCTCGGTCCACCCAACTCTAATGAGCACCCTTGTCTGCATTGGTAGGGAGGCCAACGGCCATACCATGTTGAATTCACCAGAACAGAGCCTGTTGAAACTTAATAGTGTGCACAGCGTTGGCAGGGGAACATGGTGGGGCAAAACCCGCTTAGGCACTCTAAGTGCGTCTCGAGTCCTACTACTAACGACTCACTATATGTTCCCCAAGTGGTTCGGAATCCACTATATCAGAAGGTCCACCCTGTCAGTCAACTCCTCCTCTCACTGAGGTGAAGGAGTCTGCCCCTCCTACTACTAACGACTCACTATATGTTCCCCAAGTGGTTAGGAATCCAATATATCAGGAGGTCCACCCTGTCAGTCAACTCCTCCTCTCACTGAGGTGAAGGAGTCTGCCCCTCCTACTACTAACGACTCACTATATGTTCCCCAAGTGGTTCGGAATCCAATATATCAGGAGGTCCACCCTGTCAGTCAACTCCTCCTCTCACTGAGGTGAAGGAGTCTGCCCCTAACGTGCTTCAAGTTAGCAGACAGACTCACCCCCCTCTCCCCCAGGCTGACAGGATTGCTTAAAAGCAGAAATTCTGACTGAAAGTAGGGGTTGGAAAAACTAACTCTTTGGTAGGGGTAAACGCGACTGGCGGGGACTTGTTGCTGAGCACAATATCCCAAATAGATCAGTGGTCTTGATAGGGTCCGATTCTCTATCAGGCCTCAGGCTTAGACCCTGATTGGGATGCATTGCCACGGCATCCTCTTTTTTTGTGTCTCTGACATGGGGATTCGAGAATAGGAAGGCCTTTAGCAGTATGATACTGCACCGAGTTCGATAAATTGTCAGTGTAACAATAAGCAAATGCTTATCTCATAAAAACGTTTATCGTAGCCAATAGCCCGCGAAAGGAAAGTCTAAGTTTTTTTTTTCAAGATAACAACTGCAGTAACCTTTGGTTAGCAGCAGTAGATATGGAGAACTTACTTGCTGAGGGGGCAACATCCAATACGTCACTGTCATCATTAGCCTTCCGTTTTCGCCTCGTCATGTCCTGAAAGTAACAAATTAGCAAATTAATATCGACATTTTTTTGAAATGAAAACTTCTGCGTTTTTAATGCTGAGGGTGACGCATGCGCGGCTTGAGCGGTAAATCTCAACGTGTCTTCCCCAGCATATTATGGCCCCCGCCGCTCCAGTTAATATATTTCTATGGTTTTTCCCTTGTGGGTCGGTGCTGCACAGGCCAGCGGACGTAGCATCAACGTAAAAGAATAACTTAGAGTTCCATATAGTAGGGATGGAACCATGTGTTTGGGCGGCTTGCCGGGAGTTATTCGGAGACATTCTACTCAGCTTACAATAGGTAAAAAGATAAACTTTGCAATCCATTTATTAAACATATAAAAAACTGTTCTTGCGATGCCGGGAATGATGCATCCTAAGTTCCCACGGCTGCCGCTAGGGCAACACTAACAGTATAGGCGCGCTGACCGCCAATAATTCAAACCTCGTCGCGACTCGTCTATTACTTGCTTACGACCACGTCCCCAAGCATAGGACGTGGCGTGAACACCATGGAATTAATCATACTATCAATATCGGTACCTATACTAATTGATAAATTGGAAAACATACACGGGCTCACTCGTACCGGTTCTTTTAGTATGGATTAGCGATTAAAAATATAGCATTACTCGCCAGGGTTGGTTGAGAAGGAACTGGACTAGAAAAACGCCATGACACGACAGCCCACTGAGGTCTAGGCCTGAAAACTGGTAGAGGATCCTATCTTGAGCCACTCCTATATCTGGGATCTTATTGTCAGCGTTTTCTCAAACTGGTAAAGGTATGGTAACCATCAGGGTTGGTTGGACTTATTCGCTGTTCAAGCATTTTCCTTGTCCGATGAGTGTCGAACCTCGACTATCCGTTTCACGATCCAGTTCTCTATCAACTGCACTACTCTGAATCACAGCAAGTTTTAAAACTTACCATTCGATTGGCTGATGACGTCGCTGGCGACACTTCCATTCGATCTGGGACAACTTCTATCACAGCATCATCTGCGAACAATTAATTTATTAAAAAAAATTATAACAATTAAAGCATAATTTTCGTCAATATGCTTATAAGGCTTTCTCCCTCCAAATTGTCTCTTAATGCAACGCCTTGAACTCCTTCCTCGGCACTACCACAACGATAGTTTTTTGTGCAAATTAAATCCAATCATTTTCTTCAATCTGTATATGAAAATACTCTGAAAAAATACTTATGTTTTTGACAATTCTGCGATTGTTTTTTCATGAGCTTTTGATATTTACGCTTATTAGAATTTCCCCCACCGATTGTCTCTGTTTTTACACAAAGTCGAATTTCATCATTTATGACTCAGATCGATATTCCATAGAAATTCGACTTTGTTTAAAAAGCACGGAGTCCGATGCTCTCTTAATAAGTAATTTTCTCACCGTCATCAGCGAATTCAGCTGTGATCTTCAACATTTTGAGTTCGCGGGCTTTCATGAAATCAGTTCTTGGCTCTTTGGGCAATGACTCATTCCGTTTAGCTGCTCTGGCTTCCCCTTTGTCCCCCAGCCTTGATTTCAGCAAATATTTTGAATGTCCTGACGACGAAGCTTGTTTATCCAAATCCGCTCTCATGGAAGGCTCCGCAACTCCCACTCCTGCAACAAAATTAACAGTGCTTTTGTAAATACAATATTAGTACCTTCGAATCGAGTGTTGTGCAATAGGGTTTTTGTGGGAAAATGGTTGGTGGTATTTTAGTCGTCAATTGTGACTTAGGGCCTAGGCTTTGCCCAGTATTATGGAAGTGGAGCTATCATTACGCACGGCATTTTTCGTTAATCATAGGCATTGAATATATAACACTAGTATTATACACACTAGAGTTATAAATTCAATGTCATACGGTACTTCTTAATCTACCTAGTTACCTACCATTCAGGGTCTTTATGGACTCACAATTCATAAATAACACAATCACTGTCATTCAAAAAATTGTGAAATTTATTCATTTATTTTAGACGGGGTTTCCACATACGTCAATCGTCAATGAGAAATATGGTTTTGACGTGGTAGCAGAATTTTTATTATGTCTTTAATGTCTGCTAAACCTTCAATTTCACATGTCTCATTGACGATTGACGTATGTGGAAACCCCGCCTTAAACCATTAATACCATCACGTGACATGGTATTATATTAACCCCGGTATTAAAATCACCATGTAATTCGAAACCCATTTTTGTTCATCTTCCCACGTCTTCCTTTGTCTGATTCCCCTGCCTGTAGAAGCTTTCTACGAAGTAACACTAATTGTTGTTATATGATAACATACAATTTCCATACCTGAATTTGCACTTCTTGAATTCTTGAATAGGCCGGCATAAGGTAGGGCGTCTTTTGCCGATTCGAGCCTTTCGACTTCTAATGACGTCGACGATACCTCTCCCAACCTTAGGAATATCGATGGCGACTGAAAATAATTTCGTATGGTTACACATTGGGAAAGTAAGATAAGTTAAATTGCCACGAAATATAACCAATTTACCACGACTACACTCTTGGTACGTAAATATACTAAAAGTACTACTATTGTAAAAAACAAATATTTTCCCAGTAACAAATCCCACAAACATTTTATAATATTTTACCCACATTTTGACTTGATTTCTTTGGTTTACTATCGGGAGTGGTGCTGCTTACTGTACCGTCCCCAAGTCTCTGGAATACCGTTTTCTTGTCCACATTCTTGCCTTGAAAAAAAAAGATGACAAAATATAATCATAAAATAAAATGAACAGAATCTAGTTCCTATTTTTTTTAACAACACGCCGACTTGAAGGGGAACAGCTTTGTAATTTTATGTTCATTAGATAAATACACGGATTTTCTATCAATCTGTAAACAGGATATATTTATAATTTGCACAGGGGTGGATGAATTGTTTTAAATTTAATTTAAAACATTGTTTCATGTTTTCATTAGTAACATTCTAGCGTTCAAACAAGTACATAGGGGCAAATATATTAACATTTGGAACTATTGGAAGTTCATTAAAGGCTCCCAAATATATAGGAGACCTTTCGAAGGACGGCTTAGGGCTTGGAATTACCCCGTAAGGCTGAAAACATACTCACCCAATAATTTCTTCTCCTTATGCGAAGACCTTGGTTCATTGAAATCAAAATCAAGCCCCTTTTGATGAACTTTTGCACGAGCTATTTTCTTTTCTAAAACGTAAAAATCAGCATTACGGCATTTACATACATTTTAGGTACATTTACAACACAAACCAATTTTTATGACTGAGATTAAAAAGCTATCAAAGATTGAAAATATTTCCAAATATTTAAAAAAAGTTTCAGTAGATATTATGAAATGCAGACAAATTATGTATTCGACAGCCAAGTGTTTTGCATATAGAGGGGTCCTTGGGCCTCCCCCAGAGAAACTTTTTGATAAAACTTGCTGAAGATCTATAGTTACAAAGACCCTCATGACTGCATCAATTGTTACAAGGGAACCTCAATTATTACATTCAATCAATCAATCAATCGTGCGTTGTCATTTTATCTGCATCCATGCAATCCATGGCTGCAGCTCGACCTCGTCATAAAGCGAACTACTCGACAAAATAAATAAGTCACAAAATGTAAAATATAAACAAAACAACATTGGTGAGGCTCTCAGCTAGAACTAGGGTTGCCACCTATGTACGATGTATCTTACCGACATACGATATTTTAATTGTAATAAGACCGCATAAACTCATTCACGGAGTAAGGACAACACCGCTGGAGCAGTACCTTCACCCCTTTTCTGAACTCTGAGTCTATGAGATTTTGACCTTACAGGGAACTTGGCAATTTATTGTATAGTCTAAGTCCCATTTGCTGGGGTCCAGTCAGAGTTTTGGCTAGTCTGACTTGCACCAAGTGGATGTTGTCCCCATTATTACTAAAAATGAAGCGCAGGAACCATGGCGCAAATAGGGTAGATTTGCAATTTAATGGACTTTTAGGTCTGTTTAAAATGATTATTTATTTAACACTGTAATGGGTAGTTGAGTCTGTGGTTTGGCTAACAGCACAGTGGGCAACAAGGTTACCCACGACCTGTCAACAGTTTGCCGCTAATAGTATTTTAATTGTTTTTTTAGTGTTGACTAACAGGGTGGACCTCCTGGTTATAGTGGATTCCGAACCACTTGGGGAACATGGTAAAGTCACACGATTAAATCGGAGGTGACTAGGACTCGACTTATACTGCCTAAGCGAGTTATCATGTCCCACCAGGTTCCCCTGCCAACGCTGTGCACACTACCAAGTTGCCGCAGTTTGAAACATGCTCTGCTTTAATGGAATCAACATGGAAAGGCCGTTGGCAATTTTTTTTGTGTTTGTTTTTTAGTGACTCTCGGCGTCAGTGAAAATCTTAGTTGTGTGTTCAGTGTGGCTGACCGGACTGGGCCCAAAGGCCTTCCAAAACATTTTGAGATTGCTTGTATTGTAACAGTGTATTGTTACGGCATATTGTGCCTTTGTTACTGATATTTTGAGTGCTGAATGAGGCTTGCTGGGGCTGCTGAGAGAAATTAAAGGTTGTGTTGAAAAAGGGTTGTAGCGTTGGAAACAGATGTTTGGAAAACTTTATTAGTAATTTTGTTGGTTAAAAGTTAACATTTGCTACATATATGTTAGTTCTCAACTTTCCTGGGTACCACTCACACTATTATCCCCCCCCCCCCCAAAAAAAAAGACCGCATGCAGAATAACTCATGACTAACCTACTGCTGTTTCGGAGGTCAAACTAACTCTATTAGTTTCTTCGGCTGGGGTCGTAGAAGGGATACCAGACAAACTTTCCTCTGCTTGCTTGAATTTTCTTGTATAATGGTCCAAGAGACGCTTAACCGCTGGAAAAGCAATTATATACTAGTAGCTTGCGTATAACAATTACTTCATCATTAAGACCTATATTCCTACTATTCCAGAAGAGAAGAACATCATCGTTGAAAAACCTGTGACAGTGGCTTAGGCGCGGTTTCCACCGACCTGCAAATGCAAAATACACATACGGCGACGTGGTAGCAGATATCATTAATAAAGGCGGGGTTTCCACCGACCTCTCATTGCAGAATGCAAATGACATTGACGGAAATTTAAATGTTTATTTTTATAGTTACAGTATCTATTAAAATGTTTATACTTAACATATCCCATGACGCCATTTTTGCTTTCCAATTTATACGTAGTATAAGGAAAGCTTTGTGACGGTCGAAATTTTCGATTCCGAGATTTCAATGGATTTACACGTTTTAAGTCGGGACATGTAGAGTTGTGGTACGGACTCCAACTTTCACCCGAAAGGTTGTTGGATCGAGTCCTACACTTGCTACATTTTCTGGCCATGCTTCGGAGGGCATGTAAAGTAGGCGGTCCCGGGCCTTCCTAGTTGAGTGTAAGAGACGGCTTTATAGCCCTAACTCCGCTGGGTTGGCTTAGTAATAGAACAACAAGTCTTTATTTATTTATTTTTTATTTTTTATTTATAAGGTCCCAGGAACCCAAAAAAGTGGTTTTTACGAAATGTCTGTCTGTCTGTCTGTTCGTTGATTTCCGGGCAAACTACTCGGTCGATTTTGATGAAATTCTGCATGTAGGTTCACAAAAATCATACCTCGGGACCATTTTTTATTTTATTTGGGGCTAACTCAATTTTGGGGGGGTTTATTCTCAAAAACTCCAAAAAAAACGTCTAAAAAAATTATTTCCCGAAAACGGCTTCAACGATTTCTTTTAAATTCGCATATATTGTAGTTGTTATTAGTGTTGATAAAATGCGGGGGGTCGCTTGCCCCTTGATAGTTTGCTTCGGGGGGTAAAAAAATAATAATATGTAAATTTTCATGAAAAATGACTAAAAAATAATTTTTCTGCGAAACCTTTCTATCGATGATTTCTACCTTCAGGTATGTTTTAGGTGTTAAATTGAGTGACGAAACCGGATAGGTTGCTTTCCCACAAAATATTTGGCTTTGCACAAAAAATTATTTTTTGACAAAATGTTAGAAAATTCGCGCTCAAATGCATTGTGTGCCCTGCAATTATTGCTGTGTGGTAATTAATGTGTTGGTCTGACCTATCTAGAATTTATCTCACTTCCAGTGACGTCAGGTGGACAAATCCCCCCGAAATAACGGAAATTTAACCACTGGAATATTATTTACCATGAAATTACTCATATTCTTTATCTACTAATTTGCGTCAATGGCCTACCAGCCAAGGACGGTCGTTGGCTGAAGAAGAAGAAGAAGATCTACTAATGTTGATAAATTGGAAAGCATGTTCGAGTAAACTCGGACCGGCTCTTTAATTTCAGTTTGTTTGTTTGTGATTTTATTCTATGATCGTTATGATCGATTTTAACTGGAGTAAAACAAAAATTTCCGTCAATGTCATTTGCATTCTGCAATAAGAGGTTGGTGGAAACCTCGCCTTTATTAATGATATCTGCTACTAAGTCACCGTATGTGTATTTAGCACTTGCATGTCGGTGGAAACCGCGCCATAGCAAGAGCACGACTTCAGACTAGTATCTGTACTTGGTTAAGTTATGCTTTCGCCTATTCAATTGCGTCAATGGTAAGCTTGTCTCAGCTTGTCCATTATCGCTTGTAGTTGGGGTAGGTTGACATCGAGAACGTATACCAGTTTGACAATAGCCAAAAATTCATACGGAAACAATACAAATAATGTCCGAAATCCATGGGGGCAGCGGAGGAGAAGGAATGGAACTTGCCACGTAGCTGTGCCCAATTAGGGGAAAACCGAGGAAAAAGTAAGTAAGTAAGTCTAGTCTGTTACAGTGTCAATGGTAAACATGTCTCAGCTTGCCCATCGGCACTTACTTACTGTCGGCGTAGGTTGACATCGAGGAGTGAACCAGTTTGCCAATGGCTAGAAATGCATTCGAAAACTACACCCATAATGTCATAAAACCGATCGGAAACTGATGGCAAGGTTCAATGAACCATACTACAATTTAGTCTACTTCCAAATAAGCACTTTAAATAATTATCTTTTTCTTTCTTCATCTTCTTCGGCCGGTACTCCCATCCGCCGAAGAAATATATTTATAAATAAGTTATCAATTATACCATGGTAATACAAAATCTTGTGGGCCCCAAGTGAACATACTTGTTGAGGGCTCGCAAAGTAGAAGCTATAGATGATGCAACATGTCTATTTCACGTCTGCATTAGCAAAGAGTCTAGTTTTAATATCAAATCGATTTCATACTATTTAAAATGACTAATTGAAGTAAAATATTTAAAAGATTCATTGTAAAGCGATGTACGATTACTAGTTACAATAGTATTTTAGTACAAAAGTAAATTTTTTATTTTCGTTAATTTTTTTAAGGTGAGTGGCAATTCATTAAATAATTTGTTGTACTATTTAATCTATCCCCGTATTTGTTGTAGGCTGGTTTCAAATTGAACTTTTTTTTGGATTTCGAGTATTTTAATACTAATAAGTTGGCTACATAGAAAAAAAGCCAGTGTCTTCATTTCAGGCTCGAAAACACCCTATTAACGGTTTGGCCTCTCAAATTTTCCCAAACAAATAAACAGACAACTTACTTGCGCTTGATCCAGTTGGCGGCGCAG
Source organism: Psococerastis gibbosa (assembly GCA_963971405.1). Taxonomy (NCBI): domain Eukaryota; kingdom Metazoa; phylum Arthropoda; class Insecta; order Psocodea; family Psocidae; genus Psococerastis; species Psococerastis gibbosa. The sequence continues at coordinate 44,415,929 of OZ020487.1, forward strand.
GCGTCTTCTTTTTTGTTAGATCAATATTATCAGTAACCTCTACCACTGGCGGTGCAGGCTCAGTCAATGCCATGGCACGACTGTTGCTTTCGTGGACAATTTTAGCATGTTTCAGAATAGCAATAATGTCGCCGAGCAATGTTATTCCCATGTCTTTGAGATACTCCTTGTTTAGATCCGCCAGCATGTTTTTTTGTATTCTATGGCGAGAAAATATTATTGCATAGGAAGCTGATTCTTCGGCCGGTATTTCCGCTGCCTTAAAGAAATCGACCCACTCTCCTGAAAGCACATACACACGGTTAGACAATACGACTCTAAATATGCAACGAAACAAGTTAAAAATCCTCTTCTTGTGGACTCCTTTTTATAATCTGCTTCAGTGGCAAGGTGGTAGCGAACTTGTACTTGTGCGAGTCTCTACGCGATTGGATACGAGTCGTAACTCAGCATAAGTACTCATTGAGGCGACTGAAGAGGTCAATCGGATACATTCACTATATTTTTTGTATGCGATTAAATTTTATAAAACAGAATATAAATTCCTGCAGCATACTTGGTGAGATGAAACCGTGTGCCAGCAATCTTCCTGTTATCTTTTCGTGGCCAATACTTGTGTCAGTATTTTCTTTTACAAAGTTGAATGGACAAACTCAAATGAGTTCGCCACTCTTCAAATAATAGCAAGTTCCCCTTATGTCACTCAGGCCGAATGAATTATGTTAGCTCGTGTATGTGCAACTGTTACTACCCTGTGACGACACCCGTGGATCTATTCACAGATGCCGTAAACTTAGTAACCACGAAAGGGAGAGTTGAATTAAAGAAATGGGTAGAAAACCGAAATAGGCACTACAAAAAAATGGGACCAAGACCTTAATAAAGAGGAAAGTTTTTAATACCAAGGCACTCTTGTCCAAACTGTGAAGTAGACATGAAAGGAATAATAAAAGCAGGTTGGGCGAAGTTTCATGACATGGCGCCAATCCTCATTGAAAGAAAAAGACTGGTGATGTCACTCCAAAAATTAGTGAAAAAGACTCGGGTCTAGGGGAGACGTCCAGACGAGAGACAAAACGTCCTTATCAAAGCGTTTTAGAAACATGGCACTACCAAGAAAGGAAGACCGCCCAAGACCGAAGATCACACTCTCCAGAAAAAACCAATAAGACCCTCGCCCTAATCAGAGAAGACTCTCAAGAGTTGTCTGGAAGGTAAAATTCTGTTTGAGCTACCCCACGTGGCTATATAGAGTCTGACTGCTTACAGCCAGCCCCAAGGGGACAGACATTATAATCACAATGACTATTACAATATATTATATATATATATAATAATATTTAATATTGAGCCGATTTTTTTTTCATACGCATATCCATATGAAGCTAAGGCGCCCATTCCATTGACCGGCTAGGGCTATTTCCAAAACGGTGACGTGGTAGCAGACACTCAAGACTTAGGTAGTGTCTCCACCGACCTCGCATTGCAGATTGCAAGTGACATTGACGGAAATGTTTTTTTTTTTTTTTATAGAAATCTATTAAAATGTTTGTAATTAACATATCCCATGAAGCCATTTTTTAATTTTAGTTTGTTTGTTTGTGATTTTATTGTATGATCATTGATCAATTTTAACTATGGCATAGAGGAAAATAAACATTTCCGTCAATTCTGCAATGCGAGGTTGGTGGAAACGCCACCTAAGTCTTGAGTGTCTGCTACCACGTCACCGTTTTGGAAATAGCCCTAGCCGGTCAATGGAATGGGCACCTTAGCCTATATGAACCTTCCCGTCGGTAACTTACATTGGACACAAAATGTAAATGTAAAATTTAGCAGAAACATCAAACAATGAACGAAAAGATGACAGGACGCTAAATTCCTTCGGCGACCTAAAAGCCACCAAACATTGAATTTTAATCATTAATGTCGCCGTCTGAATTCAAAGCCTAGTGAATTTGTGAAAGACGTTATAGGCAAGACAAGCCCGACAAGGTTAAAAGGCGTTGAAAAAGTAAATGCCCCTACTTATCAAGGGAGGTGAAGAAATAAATTGGCGTCGAGCCAAGGGCACAAAGTTGGGATCTTAATAGCAGTTTAAGCACTTACTTGTTGGGACGGCCATTATACCAGCAATGCTATTTAAAAGATAATCTGAATGAGATCAATAGAAAATTAATAAAAATGATTTTAAACTTTCCTTTATTTAAACATTTTCTTGCAAATAAAATTCAAACGCGACAGACATTTTGAGAAAAGTAAAATTGACAAAATAGTCTAAAAATATAAACAAATTTCTTTAGGGCCGCCCTAAATATCCCAGCTGACAAAAGGGCCCAAAAAAAGGAGGAAAATCGAAGATGGCGGAATTGTGGTATTGAAAGTCTCGCGTCGGGATGTTGTCGATATATATATTTCTCTAGTTTTTAATCAATTTTAGCATTCAACCAGTGGATGTGTTGTCGTACAAGGCTAGAGGATTAGTTTCAATATTCCATTGCCAATGGTGCGTGTGTGTAGAAATGCCCAGTATTCTTCTTGCTAGAAGTTCGTGTGCACTGTCAAACTGTTTTGTTGTTAGTGCCGAGTGTGTTTTAACAGAACACCATCTGGCATTTAAAGATATTTTAAAAAAGACTTTAAAATTGATAAGGTGCCCAATCAGTCCGGGGGATATTTCAAATCCCCCGAGAACCAACGAATGCCGCCCTTAGTAAGTTCAATGGAGCCCACAGGGAACAATCTTTACAGTGCTGGCTATTCTAATGGCTTAGCAACAACTAAAATGTTCCGATCTTCATCTCCTAGGGCAGGTACAACGAGTACTTCACAACATACCTCACCTGTCAGGTCATATGACACAACCTTCATGGCCGATAAGTCTTTTGATTACTACGATTCGTCTCCGCAAAGTCAAAATAAATATGATTCACAGTTTTATAGTAAAAATAGTACATTGTATTCCGAACATTCCAAAAGTAAAGAACATTTTGTGTGCGCACTCTACGACTATAAGGCTCAAGGCGAGGATGAACTGAGTCTTCAGCGTGGGCATTGGGTAGAGGTATTGTCGAAGGATTCCAAAATATCAGGTGATGATGGTTGGTGGACTGGAAAAATTAGTGACAAAGTTGGCATATTTCCGGCAAATTTTGTAAAGCAAGATGGACTCAGTTCTTTGATGAATGACATTCACCCATTAGAAATTCCATTTTCAGAATTAGAATTAGAAGAAGTAATTGGAGTTGGGGGCTTTGGAAAAGTCTATCGCGGCATCTGGAGAGGTAATGAAGTAGCTGTAAAGGCAGCTCGACAGGATCCCGATGAAGATATTCAAGTGACAGTGCAAAATGTTCAACAAGAAGCTAAGTTATTCTGTGTTCTTAATCATGTTAATATTGTGAGCCTTCTTGGCGTGTGTTTAGAAATTCCTAATTTGTGCCTGGTTATGGAATACGCAAAAGGCGGCAGTCTAAATCGAGTCCTCGCTGGAAGAAAGATTCGACCTAGCGTTTTAGTTGATTGGGCCATTCAAATTGCTCGTGGCATGCACTATCTCCATGATGCAGCACCGATTCCGCTAATCCACCGAGACCTGAAGAGTTCCAACAGTAAGTTGTTATGCATATAATGATAATTATTCTATAGTAGGGGGTAGTCTAGTGGTAGCTAGTACTTGTAGTGGAGGAATAGTGATTTTGGCAATATTTGACCAATTTTATAAGCCATGGGATGTATTCGCGCTGACGAACGTCGTTTTGGACTAGGTTAATGTGATATTTATTGAGACCCAGGTACCCTAAATAACCCTGCAAGAGTTTGTAACCAAATACTTTTTAAATTTTCTTCAGTACTAACTAAATAACGTACTATATAATGGCATGAGTCAACATGTAACTAACTTCCAGCGTCTGGTGCTCCAAAAAAGCGCCGTGCTTCGACAGTACATTGAAGAACTTCTTATTCTGATATTTTCTTGTTCACTGCTATTTTTGGGATGATGTATATACGCCATACAATATATGTTTTCCCCCATCTTTTACCTATTACTTCGATCTTTAGGTTCCAAATTTAATCTCTTCTGAATTGCACACTCAACTAGGAAAGCCCGGGACCGTCTGCTTTGCATGCCCTCCAAAGTACGGCCGGTGTGGGACTCGAACCAACAACCTTTCGGGCGTAATCATACCATATACATCCGTACCACTACTCTACATGTCAGGCGGCCAGTTTTCTCATAATTTAACGTACAATATATAAGCTTATTGCTTTCCAATTTATTACAATATTAGGCCTGAATTTCTTCATTGTCGTCACACCTTGTAGCCTTTCATGGGAAAGACCATTGAATTGAAGAGTCGGCTATACGAGTAATTCATAAGAAGCTTGAGCGCTTTGTGCCTTGTATTCCAATTGGGAGGACCGGAAATACCCGAGTCTAGTCGCCGCACAGGTCTTTGTTCCGTTTATGTGCGTACAACCATGTAATAATGCGCCTATTATCCGTTTGTTTCAAAATACTGATAACATACCTAGGTACATGTTGCATTGACGTTTTACCTTTGTGCCTTATTCACCTTTCACCCTAGCGAGTGGGTGTCGAGTTAATGAATTTTGGTTACACTCTCATTAGTTCACTGCACCGTTGTTGTATTTCCAGTCTTTGTCAGTGATAGCGCCGCAGCTAGGTTTAGGCTGCTAGGTTTAGGCTATTGCTCCAGTGTTTGGTAAACTCTATACTATTTTTATAATATCTAGTCTACATTCACATTCACACTAAGTTTTTGTAGGTCATAAACTGGGTTGACTTAAAATCAAATCGGACAACCCCACAGCCACGATTTTTTTTTTTTTTTAAACTCGAACTCATGAAATGTCGACTATGAGAGTAGAAAAAGTTTAAGATATGCTCCTCAACAGTTTGATACGTATGTGCCTGTTACTGGGTTTGCGCTTGTTACATAAAATAAAATAAATAAGAATTTATTTGCAAACAGACCGGTACGTCCAATACCGTACAAACCTTACAAAATAAATATTTGAAAATTTTAAATGTTCATGGTACAATTTTGTTATTATTAATTTTACATACCGTGTACAATAATCAGCACTATAAAGACAAAACAACCTGCAACCCATAAATTCATAACAAAATGTCATCAAATTAGATCAAATTCGTTGGGCAAGCTGTTTCAGACGGTCCCTGGGCAACCTCGTTGTCCGGTGCGCTCCCGATAGCAGTTTTGCACCCGTTTTTTGCCAAATGGAAATGGAAATGACTGTATACCCTTAAATAAATAAATAAATAAATAAGGACTTTTTATTGTTTCTATTACTAAGCCAACCTAGCGGAGTTTAAGCCAAAACAAAAAGATCAAATTATAAAAAAATGGCATTGAGCTTGTCTTAGCTTGTCTTAGCTTTTCAATCATCATTTGTAACCGGTGTAGGTTGACATCGAGCACACCTGTGACATTTCCAGTGGCAAATTCCTGCGAAAACAATACCAATAAGGTCCGAAAACCCACGGGGTTATTGGCAGGGCAAGGTTTAATGGGCGTGTCAATAATTATAATAATTTTAAATAAATTGTTATAAATAATAATAATAAATAATAATAGTTCAAATATACTAATAATGTAGTCGGCGCCAATACCGTTTAGCCACAGTTTTTGAGGGCGTGAAAAATGCAAGGTTATGTTAGGTCCTCGCTTGAAAGTCTGTGGCCAAACGGTGCTAGCGCCCGCTACATAGCCTACTATGTATTTAAATGTAGAACAGAATTACTTCAACTCATTCGAATCTCATTCATGGCTCTGATATTTCGTAGAAACTATGTACAGAAAGAGCGTAGTGGGGTTGTGCGATTTTCTCTTAGCGTGGCTTTTCGGGACTTCTAGCTTTCTGTACAAACCTCTCCCGTCTCCCCCTCGTTTGATTTACCGCTTATTCTTGCCCGTTCTTGCCACCCACCTCGGCCTGGGTATGTCCGGTCTGCTAGGATACAGTTCAGTGCGCGTGACCCAGCCTATGATGTTGTCTGCCTCGCAGTTTCGTCGAGGACGTTGGGGGAGCTGAGAAGAGGCCGTGTGTATTTCCTTCTTCTTCTTGTAATCTTCTATCGAAGACCGGCGATCATCATGTCAATGGTAGTCATGATGATCATACTAGGGCATTGTAATGCAGTGGTTTCCCGTTGTCTTCTGCATCCTTATGCCGTTGACTCTTCATTGAGTTCCTCCGCCTTCGGGGCCAATTTCCCAGCCCCAGGTAAAAAGAGTGCCCTGCACAGAAATGCTTGTGTTTTTCGCTTATCCCGGATCCAACTCGGCCCCCTATCTGTGCAGTTGCAATTACGCGCTTCCATCTTCACTACGAGGAGGTACAGATTAGAAATTTTCGCCTCTGAGACTATAAGGCATTACTCAGAAGCTCAGCTACTATGAAGATTTATTTGGCCTAATAAGCCAATTGCCTTTTATCACTGTTCAGCGGAAGCTTCTCCAGTTTTTCATAACATTCTTCGCCTTCTTCCAGTTCTACAGCTCTTAATTGGCTTTGGTCTGATCGACAACACCTCTGCATAATGCTCAATTATATTTTATTGTTTTTTATCTCACATTTTCCCACCGACCAGGTGTATATAGTCACTCTAGGGGTCTTGTTTCAGAGCTTGAAAAGTCATTGCTTCCGATCTTTGCAAGAAATTACTTACTTCCGCCATTTCTCCCTTCTTTCCGAAGAAGTAAAATGACGGGTCTCTCCTCGGCCGAGCAATGCTGTGATCGCTTAATATCTTCAGAACTACACTGTTTTAACTTATTAACTGCAGAATAGGGAAGAATGTATCGTGTCATAGACCAAATAAACAAAAACAATCTCGCGTTCTTATTATTTTTGCCAGCCAGAAGCATTGCTTATAATTGATGGTAACACTAATGAAGTACCTCTAGGTAGTGGTGTTCATGCCCAAGTTTGGTGCAATCATCTCAAATAGTTCTGGAGAAAATAGTGAAAACCTCCGTGTTCTTATTATTTTTTCCGTGACTGTATATCACAACTTAATGGATGCATATTATGCTGCTGAACGGGCTTGTCTGTGAATTGGGGTCTTTACGAGCTCGTCTGACCACTAGCCAAATTGTGAGTTTGAGTACTATCCGATTTTGGAGGAGAACCCTGACTTTATTCTTGGGTTAAACCAGCAAGTTTGATATGAAAATAGATGGAGGATCCGGAGGAGACAGAAAGCTGTCTTTGCAAATGGAAAAGTACTAAAATGGAGAAGCCAGGGGGGGGGGGGAGGTTGGGGGGATCGATGGGAAGAGTTTTTTATTGCCTCCCTCTCTTTATACATTTCCGCGTTTGAGATATCTTTACAGATATATGCCTTTATTTATTCATCTTAAGCTTCAGCGCGAATAATTTGATGTGTACACTACACTCTAACTGCACCTCTACGCCAAGCTCTTTGTTCATTTTATCGTCGCGTGGAAATCTTTTGTCTTGGATTTCTTTACCGTTGGTACCGCCTTTTTTTCCGATTGTGGTGTTTTATTTTTTTATTGAATTTTCTATAGAATTATTTAAATAATATAACATAACGACATGGTTTAAAACCCAATTACCTGAAATGGGCAATTTACCCCCCCCCCCCCCTCGTATTAAACTCGGATAATGTTCCATCGACTTCGATGGCCAGGTGGTAGCGTGCTTGTACATGTGCGAGTTTCTATACGCCATGCGATCTGAGACGTGTCGTTACTCGACTCAAGTACCTATTAGGTAACTTAGTGATGCGACTGAAGAGGTCAATCGGATACATTCATTGATTGTTTGTATGGGATTAACAAGAAAAAAAATGTATTCTATTCGACTGTATGCATATATGTATGTATATTCAGCCATATTTGCGGATGTTGGATCTCCTTCCGGAATAGGGTATCAAGAAAAACTGAATCCGCTGTGACTTCAAGTGGGGTAGCCTATAAATAAATAAATGTTGACTTTTTTTGTTCTATTACTAAGTCAACCAATACTAGCGGAGTAAAAAAAAAACTAGCGGAGTTAGGGCTATAAAGCCCTCTCTTACACTCAACTAGGAAGGCCCGGGACCGCCTGCTTTACATGTCCTCCGAAGCATAGTCAGAAAATGTAGCAAGTGTGGGACTAGATCCAACAACCTTTCGGGTGAAAGTCGGAGTCTCTACCACTACTCTACATGTCCCGACATATTTGTGATATTGCAGTATTATATGGTATATATAACACTGACATTAAATTAACTTTGGTTGAAGAGGTAACCTCTTCGTTATAACCGAAAATTAGAGGATATAGAAAAACTGGGCTTGGCGGGATTCGAACCTACGATATACGCCTAACCGGGGCGTCATCTTAACCGCTGAGTATCTGGGCTAAGCTGAGTGCGGTGGGATCCGTAGTGTAGTGGCTAACACGATGCCCCGGTGAGTTTTTGGGTTCTAGTTCATTTTTTTTCTTGGTCACCTATTTCGGATATATTGCCCTTAGTAGATTGCCTCTTCAACCAAAAGTCAATTTATTAGAGTTAAAATTAATAATCCCTATTTTTGTATTTGTGTGATTAGACATCGTCGTTGAATAGGTAAAACTAGGTTTTGGGACTGTTTAAAACCCGATAAATACTATCAACGCGCGCGGCAGCTTTCCGGTCAAGACTATAAGGCACTATATACCCGGGTATTGTCATCCGCCATTTTGTATCCTGTATAATTCCTATATGGTAAGTATTGTAAGAAAGTAAAAGATTGAAAATAACTAAAACACCTTATACTATTTTTTTTTATTAAGCACTTCCCTAATTGGTAGAACGTTTTTTTTGAAATAATAACAAATAAATAAATATAAATTTCTAAAAATAAATCGGTAAACACCCAATGCTTTGCTTATAGACCAGACTTAAAATGGATACAACATGGCGGATGACAATACCTGTCTAATGTAGAGCCCTAGTAAAGACCCATCATATCCCCTAATATCATTGAATTTTCAAGGCCTGGACACCTTACTAAATAAGATAATTATAATACAATACAACTTTGCGAGGTCAAATACATTGATTGGCAAGGCAATTTGTAACATATTATGTGTTTGTAACAGTAGGTGATCCTGCGGTGTAACGCTGAGAGACCAACGTAGATACCAAGATGTAAGGCATGAGATAAGAACCCGTGACGTACAAGAAAAATTAAGAAGAAAGAGGCTGAACAGGTGGGGACGCGTACTACGTAGAGATGAAAACCACCTCGTCAAAAGAGTAATGAATCGGGAGATAAAAGGAAGAATACCACCAGGGAGGCCAAAAGTTTCACTGAGAAGAAAGATCGCCTGAGATATGACAAGTTTGGGGCTTTCAACCGAGGTCGCACAGAACAGAATATAATAGAAAAAACCGTGTATTTCTCAGCAAAAAATGAACATGTGAACATTAATTAACCACCTGTGCCCCCTCAAGCCGAAGCGTGGGAGGGGGGAAACGTTGCTGTCGTGCCGCTGACTCTCCATGAGGATAAGGCGAAGTAAAAGTGAAAAAAGAAAAGTGTAGGTACCGCACTCATTAGGCGGCAATTCCACCGGCGATTTTACTTGATTTGAGATTTTTTGTTTGTTTTGTTTTAAGGAGACTATTATGTAGATCCTTAACTTATCTATTATAAATTAAGTTATAATCTGGTAGCAGACATGATTAATAAGTCTATCATATTATACCTTAAATTATAATAGATAAGTTTAGTATCTACGTAATAGCCTCCTTAAAACAAAACAAGCAAAAAATCTCAAATCACAAATTAAGTAAAATCGCCGGTGGAATTGCCGCCGAAAATACATTGAATTTTCTCAATTAAAAATTTCGCGATTAAAAAGTTGCTTTAAAAACTTTTCTGTTTAGAATTTTTGTTTCTCCATTTGTACTTTTTTGTCAAGTTTTTTTATTATTTTTTATTTTACCGTCTGTCACTTCCAACGCACGACGGTACACTTCGTTTGTTCCTTACAGTCTGTCACAGGGAAGATTGTCACACCTCCCAGCAGAATTCAGTTGTGTTTGTTTGTCTGTTGTAATTAGGAAAAAGGATGATAGCCTGGTGGATGGTTTATCGGACTAACGCCCCCTCATGTGCAAGGACTCTTATCAGAATGTGACAATGGGTAATACCCTCTATTTTTAGAACTAATTATTTCTGCATCTCATGATTCATACTTCCTGTCGTAGTTCCGAGTACTTTCAAAATAATTTGATTTATTTTTAATTAGTTGTCTTCCCAATAATGTCTTTAGCTTCAGCAATCATCACAATTCCAGGACTCAACTTTCGATTGTTCCTATCCTTATTTTAACTGGCAGTCTGTTGAGAACCTAGACCACTACAATCCCGACATGTCTCTGGACGCTTCCTTTCTTCACGGGTTGCGAACGTTAAGCTTCTGGAGTTGAACTTACATCCATCCATCCAAGGGCGGGTCCAGGATAGATTTTCGGAGGGGCCCATACCGGGGAAAGTGGGTGTAGCGATTGCGCAATTGGTGTGTTTGTTAGCAAAACAAGGCACATGAATTTACAGTGCATTACTTGAAAAACCCATGCATCTGATGCAGATAGGCACCAATGGGGGGTCCGGGGGTCTCGTCCGGGGGGAAAAATAAAAAATATAAGAGCAAAATAGTGGGGTTTTACGCATTTTAACAGCAGTGATAATGCAGCAACAATGCTCATACATATTGCTGGAGACAGGAGGGCCCGGGGGTCTCCCCCGGTGGAAAAAGTTGAAAATATAGGTTCAAAATAGTGGGGTTTTAAGATTTTAACAGCCGTAAAATTTATAATTTAAACATGGAAGACATATTCATGTTACCATACTAAGGTTTTTGTTTAGAATGTCCTATTTTATATAGTGAGCGCTAATTTTTCTCGGGGGGGGGGGGCATGGCCCTGTGGACCAGAGTTTTGGAACCCCTATTTTGGATCATTGGATCACACCATCGCAACCCGCAGATACCGTAGCCATCGTTTCCTTTATTTAATAAAATTAATTTGAACCCAGTAGAAACAACAATTGCTCGTTCGATGCCATTCCGAAAACGCTTACTTAACAAAAATTGGCTCGTTTTGACATAGGGGAAGAAGCAGAATAGGTCGCATGCCGCCCCGATCGTGCCTTTATTATTTATGTGTTCTCCGAGTTGTGACCCAAATTCCGCCCTTTGCTGTTTCACTGTACAAATACTTTTCGTACAATTCAGAAACTTGCCCTTTCTCCCTTTGGAACCTTGGAATACTGTGGTGTATAGTGTATGCAATGCTTTTTAAAAATGCTTAGTGTAATTTCAGTAATTTCAGGCGGATGTATCGACACCGAGCCCCTACACCTCCATATGATTTGCTTGCGGAAGCAGGGGACCAATAGAAGATCCGCCATATTTTGGCCTCACATTTTCGCGCCAAATGAAACTCAATAGTTATCTTATGGGACCTAATACAAGATTTTTAAAACTAAAAAAAATGTGTCTTTATTAAATATTTAGGCTGTCTAACTTCACTATTATGATAAATATGCTTTCCCAAAATAGCTGAAAATTATGTGGATTAAAAATAAACAATAGCATCAAATAAGTTCAATCATCCACAACAGCAACTGTACTGTACCCTATGAAATTTCAAATGTAGAAAATGCAAAATTAAATTATAGGCAATAATAACAGGGTAACAAAAAGGCATTTTCTCTTAGTTTTTGAATAAAATACAGAATACCCCTGCTGTGAGCCCAGAAATGGCGGAAGTCAAATGACCATGCGACACTAGCGCCAATGGTTCCTCTAGTGTATTACATAAGTTCTTTGATCGACACAGACGATCAGACCGAATTGGCCCGCTGATATTGTTTTGTTTTCGTTATGTCTTCTGCTATGTTATTATACTTATTCATATAACAATAGATGGAAGGCGAAAAGCATTGTTGTTAATCGGGTCTTTGTACTTGTCATAATAAGTGTTGATTACCATTATCGTCGATAATAATACGGGCTTTCAGTCACATTTTATTTTTCCTGTGCGACCAATATTAACAGAGATATGAATTATAGAAGGTTTTTATCGGCCGCCATCTTGGAACAAAATGGTGGATCACGCTGGGTAACGAACTCGATCAAGACATTTGTTTGATCAATTTTTGTGCCAAGTTTCATCAAAATCTGATAATATCTACTGAAGTTTTAGGTTAGGTTATTTCTTAAAATCGATATATTGTATGTACTATACATTGTACATACATAATATGCATATACAATAATATACAGTATATAGCATTTTGAAGTTTGAACGGGGGGTGATTTTAGGCTCAGGGGGTCATGAAATGAAAAGTTGTGAAATTTTCCGGAAGTTGAACATTAGTCGCCGTCTCAATAGGTAGGTAGATGAATCTCCCTAAAAAGGGTGAATAGACTGAGAATATAACTCCGAAGCGATGAGCGCTGAACTGACCTTTTAAAGGGACCGCGGTGCGTCCTATTGAGAACCGCGAAAGGAGGGCCTTAAAAGGTTCTGCCTCAAGAGGACTATGTGACCCCGGCCAGAGCTAAAAGAAGAGAAAATTTGTTCTAGCACCATGAGAATAACTTATCCGAGAATAAGTGGAAATTATCCTAAATAGACCACTGTAAATCGACTAGCACAGTGATTCCCAAACTATTAATGTCGTGGTCCACTTTTAAAGAAACCAATTGTCCGTGGCCCGCTGCTCAGATTAAATGGAAAAATAAATCAACATCAAAATTAATTGCTGCTTTTTTTAATGCGACCAAAGGGGGCTGCATTTCACTCACAAGTATTTTGCTGCTGGAACAAATATTTATAATAATAATAATAATAATAATAAATAAACGTTTATTTACCTCGATCTAATGTTTATACAGTTTTTTATTAATAATGGTTGCGCTCCCTCGTACCGTGAGGCGTGTGAGGGTCACGCATTATCTTGGGCGGCTATTACACTGACAATCCTCAGTGTAATAGCCGCCCAATGTAATAAGTGGTAGGCTACAGTCTTACAAGCTTAAAATTACTTAAACATAGTTACATAGACAATATAAAGATATCAATTTAGTGTTTGTGTTAATTGTTTTGCAAGTGAGTGTTAAGTCTTAAGTGAGTGTTTTCAATTTGTTAGTTATGTATAGGTTTATTTTTGACTTATGACTGCTTTTGAAATCGTATTCTGGTTTGTTATAGGTGTGCTTAGAGTATATGTTGAAGGCTGATATTGCCTTATATAGCAGACTGTTTCTTGTGCGCGAAAGAGACCATGAGGGTAGTGGGAGTGTTTCGTATGCATGAGATCTAGTGTTTCGGATATTGACAGACGGACTAACCATTTTATGCGCTATATGCCTCTTTGCGAGTTAATAACCACCTCAGCTCCCCTTTTACAAGTAGTTTGTTTCGCCTCTTCGATTTCAACCGTAGAAGCGTCGTGGACCGCGTTTATACAGGTGTGATGTCGGAAATGGAATCAATATTTTCGGAGCCTTATCTCCCAATGTTGGAATGTCATAGGACATGATTGCCCTACATTTCCCGAAATGTATAAAATATTTCTTCCCGAGGTCCTATGACCTCCCTGAAGGGGTGTTGTGACCCACAGTTTGAGAACCACTGGGCTAGCATGAACAAGTGCGAATTATGTAACTTAATTATTATTGCTTTCCTATTTATGAGTTGGTATAAGGAAAGCTTTGTGTTTGTCAAATATTTCGATTTCGAGATTTCAGTGGATTTACACGTTTTTTCCTTTCCAATTTATACGTAGTATAAGGAAAGCTTTGTGATGGTCGAAATTTTCGATTCCGAGATTTCAACGGATTTACACGTTTTGAGGTCCCAGGAACCCAAAAAAGTGTTTTTTTTTCAAAATGTCCGTCTGTCGCTCTGTCTGTCTGTCTGTCTGTCTGTCTGTCTGTCTGTCTGTTCATCGATTTCCGGGCAAACGAATCAGTCGATTTTGATGAAATTTGGCATGTAGGTTTACAAAAATCATACCTCGGGACCATTTTTTTTATTTTGGGGCAACTCAATTTGGGGGGTTTTATTCTCAAAAAACTCCAACGATTTCTTTTACATTCATGTTGTAGTCGTTATTAATATTGACAAAAGGCGGGGGGTCGCTTGCCCCTTGATAGTTTGCTTCTGGGCGTAAAAACATAAAAATAACTAAATTTTAATGAAAAATGACTAAAAAATAATTTTTCTGCGAAATCGATGATTTCTACCTTCAGGCATGTTTTAGGTGTTAAATTGAGTAACGGTACCGGACAGGTTGCTTTCCCAAAAAACTATTTGGTTTTGTGCAAAAAATTCTTTTTTGAAAAAATGATAGAAAACTCGCGCACAAATGCATGGCGTGTCCTGCCATTATTGCTGTGTGATAATGTGTTGGTTTGACCTATCTAGAATTTATCTCATCTCCAGTGACGTCAGGTGGACAATCCCCCCCCCCCGAGATATCGGAAATCTAACCATAGGAAAATTATTTACCATGAAATTACTCATTTTCTCTATCTACTAATGCTGATAAATTGGAAAGCATGTTCGAGTAAACTCGGACCGGTTCTTTTAGTGGTTTTTACGAAATGGCTGTTCGTCGATTTGTGTGAAAACTACTTTTTTGATTAAATTTGATATGCATGTTCACAGAAATCATGTCATCATTGTATTTTGGACTAACTCAATTTTGGTGGGTTTTTACCCTCCCAAAAAATGGCTAAATAAAATTTCTCCAAAACGGCTCAAACGATTTTATTTAAATTCATACATTATACTGTCTGTTGTAATTTAAACAAAACCCAATGGGTCGCTTGCTCCTTGATGGTTAGGTTCTGGGTGCAAAAAATTAATATACTCAATTTTAATGAAAAATGACGAATAATTAATTTTTCTGTGGAACCTTTCTATCAATGCTTTCTACTTCAGCAGCCTGTAGCCTGATCGAGGATAATACCGGTATTATAATCGCCTCGATCAGGTTGCAGCTGCGGGGCTGTTTTAGCTGTTAAATAGAGTAGCAAAAAACAAAACAGGTTGCTTTCCCAACAAAGTTTTGGTTTGGAATAAAAGTTAGTAGTTGAAGAAATTATGTACCAATACATGGCATACCCTTGTAATGATTTAAAAAACAGCGCGGAGTGAGTGGCGGGGATACTTTGAAACTCGAAACGGAAATGAGTCGAAAGGGGAATAAATCGAGCATTAACCACGATTAAACACAATTGGGGGCGAGTCAAAATAATATATTGGGGTTTTTGGGGGGTGAGGGTAACCACATGAAGTCAACTTGGGAGTTAAAAGGTGCCTAAAAGTGGCTAATATGACCGGATAAGGACGAAGTGAGCTGGCAAGTCTCAAACTTGCTCATTCTCTGACTTTCTTGGTGATGAGTTGCGTCGAGGTTGATTTTTTGTGCACTTGAAAACAGCCACCATGATGGGGTAGGAAAACTTGTCTGGGCCTAAAGCCGGTCGCTGGGGAGCCACAGCCCGGAGCCTGACCAACTAGGCTCCGGTAGCCGCCTGGATTTCGGATAGGCGAGATGGAGTGAGCCATGCATATTTTGACCTACCTACGGCCTGCCTAAGGCCTACTACACCCTGCGGAGTATGCACTCTCTGCGCCCTGCACCTACCAGTGGAAGCCGAGTACCCTGCCGTGAGCTCTGGTCCGTAAGCTTCTTTTCTTTTATATAATTTTCCAGTTCGTCAATTTTCCTATGTTCTGGGCGCAATTTTGCTACCCCCTACATTTCTAAATCATTTAGTCCGTACGTAATTTTGATGAGCTGTCTGTCTTGTCATAATCAGCTGATGACACTCCTGGAGCTGTCAAACTTCGGGAGCCTGTTCATTCTTGTTCTAATTACAACATGGTGGTCTAAGAATAGGGACGCTGGGTGTTTGCAGCCACTTTTGGAACCGTAAAATTGAGGCGTGTGACCCGATCCTTGCCTACGGGAAAGGGGCACGTCTACCGGTCCTTGTTTGGCAGTAATCATTCCAAAATTGTAGGTTGGCGCCCCGGGTTCGTGTTTTGATTACATTGTAATAAAGAGGTCTCTGTTTTGGCGCAAAAACGCAGCGTCTCTGTGCTTAGATCACCAGGTTGTCAATGTATTGTTTTCACTGTACTTACCGTAGTAATTTCGTTTGTCACTCTCACATTATTTTTGTTTTGTTGCTTTTGGAAAAAGCGGAAAAGTTTCCCGGCTGGGTTTTTTCGGTTAATTTTAAAATAAAATAAGAGCTCCTCTGGCACCTACCGGATCTGACGAGTTGGAGTCAAGCCCGCGGGGAGTTCCTGGAGGCTTTTACGGTCGTCCGGGGGGACGCAGCGCGACTGCAAGAAATTCTGTCGGAGAAAATGACACCGGGGCAGCGATCGGTCGAATTTTTGGCGAATATTAGGAGTAGATTCAGGAAAGTGACCGTCCAATTTGACGAGGCGACGATGGTAAACCTTGTGCGTAACAACCTGTTGCCGCTGTACAGGGAGAAGCTGATTTTTGCGGACGTTTCCAGTTTCCGGCAACTCGAGGCAGCCTGTGCAAAAATAGAAGCAACAATGAATATGGGACAGCCGAAACTACAGTATGTCAGTGTGGCCGATACGGACGGCAAATTAGAGGCAGCAGCAGTGAATCTGTGCTTTAATTGTGATTCACCACACCATTTTTTTAAAGATTGTGGGGCCGCCCGCCGGGTTTTTTGCCGTTATTGT
This sequence comes from Psococerastis gibbosa, assembly GCA_963971405.1. Lineage (NCBI taxonomy): Eukaryota > Metazoa > Arthropoda > Insecta > Psocodea > Psocidae > Psococerastis > Psococerastis gibbosa. The sequence goes on from OZ020487.1 coordinate 44,432,726, forward strand.
GGGAAAAAGGGTGTCGATGAACATCATGAGTGCCCGCAAAGTCAGAGGGCGAAACGGTGGAAGTCCGCTCAACGCGGATCCAGCGACAACACCGATCCAAAGGCGGACATGTTGGCCTTACAACGCGCCTTAGCAGCCCTTACGCTGAAGGTAGAGGCCTTAATGGAATTAAAAAACGACCAGGCCAAGCAGTGAGTCCTGACGGGTCCGGACCACTGCGCAGGCCCCTTGAAATGGACCCCCTACATCCCGAGTTTACTGAGTATATCAAGGACTATACCTTTCCGGCGCCAGAGCATATCGAGCTGGCATGTGTAGGGCCTGTGGAGCGACTTTTTTTACATATAAAAATAGGCGAAACGTTTTTTCCGACGTTGGTCGACACGGGCGCCAACTCTTCCTTAATATCAGCCCCTTATTGGGACATTTTAGTGACAAGTGGTTTTCGGGTGACGCCTACGTCTGGCCGTGTCAAATTGGCAGATTCTTCTTCTCATGCAGAGCTTGTGGGAACCGCCTGGCTGCGGGTTCAAGTGGGTTCCCGTATGGTAAACCATCGCTTTTACCTCCTCAAGGGCCTACGGCAGCCGTGCCTTATAGGCATTGATTTATTATTAAAATTAAAGGCCTCTATCGACGTGGCAGGTCGATTGTTGGTGCTACAACCTCTACCACCACAGACCCTACCAGAGGAAATTAGGTTGGTTACATACCCGGAGCTCACGTTGGCAGGTGTCGAGATTTGTGAGGCGGATTTGCAGCTGGCAACAGGCGACGACGAAGTGCGTATTGAGGCGGGTAGTTTTACGTACCCCATGACGCCAGAGCAGGTCTCAAGGGCCGTGGACTTGATTCAATATTGGCACGAAGCGTTCAAGTCGAGCACGGGGAAGACATCAGCTGGACAACTGAAGCTGTACCCGGACTTGAGTCTGCCACCAGTCCGCGTCCGCCAATTTCGCCTCCCACCGGAAAACGAAAAAAGAGCGGCTCAAATCTGCAAGGACCTAGAGTCAAGGGGCATTTTGGAGCGGGGCGAATCAGAGTGGAATTCACCAGCCTTTCTCCACATTAACTATGCCCGGAACAAGCAGAGGCTCCTCATAGATTATCGTCAGCTCAACGCGCGCCTACGGAGGACGTCAAGCATCTCTCCGGATATTAACCAGATAATTGAAAGCATCCAGGACGCGTTCGTGTTGTCTGTAATAGATTTGAGGGATGCTTACTATTCGGTCCCCATCAGTCCAGAGTCCCAGGACTATACAGCAATCACCGTCGCCGGAGTTCAATATAAGTGGAAATACTGCCCCCTGGGTCTTGCGGTGCTACCGGATAAGTTTAGCGAAATCATACATTCGATATTAGGCAAGTTTAAGCACCGCGGTCTTTACATTTATTTTGATGACTGCTTGGTAGCTACAAAGACCGTAGAGGAACACGCGGAGCTGTTACGGGACGTGTTTGCAGCCCTGCGAGAAAATAATCTCATTATCAACAAGAAAAAATGCCGGTACTTCCAGCAGTCGGTCAAATTTCTTGGGGTGAAGCTGGAGAATAACACCATCTCGCCGGACGAGGATAAAATTGAAGCCATCCGCAGTATAGTCCAGCCTCGTACTCAAAAACAAGTTCGCCAATTTATGGGTTGCATTAATTTTTTCCGGAGGTTTATCCCAAAGCTCGGGGAAGTGGCTCGGCCAATCAACGATTTGTTGAAGAAGGGAGTCACCTCTCTACAGTGGACGGATGAACGGGTTGCGGCTTTCCAACAAATCAAAGATGTATTGTGTTCGAGGCCAGTGTTGGGCACGCCAGATTTTAAGTTAGGTTTTCAAATTCGGACGGATGCTTCCAACGTAGGAATTTCTGCGGTGTGTACTCAAGTCCAAAACAACAGCATTGTGGTCATTAGCTACGCATCGAGGCCTCTCAAACCATCGGAGCAGAGGTATAGTGCGGTGATGCGCGAGTGCTTAGCGGCCATTTTTGGACTCGAAAAATTCCGGATCTACCTTTTGGGAAGTCCACCGGATCAACGCAATAAACTGATCACCGATCACAGCCCCATTCCGTGGCTTCTTGCTGTCACCAAGGGAGGAAGTGGCGGTTCAAAGTTGAACAAGGGAGAGGGGAATTCTTTACTGCAACGCTGGGTAGTGAGGCTGAGTAGCTTCATGTTCCACGTTCAGTTCACGCCAGGGGTGGAGAACGGGTTATGTGACCTGCTGTCTCGCAACCCTTACGAGATGGACGCGGAGGACGACGACCCCATTATGGCAAGCCTTGAAATCGATGAAACAAAGGCGCATGTTGACTCATGGTACGAGGAGCTCGTACGCAAGGTTACTGCCCACCCGGATTGCTACCCCAGTTTTCAGATCGCGAATGGTAAGCTGTTTAAGCAGATTACCGATCCGGTCACCAAAAGGGAAGTAATTAGGAGGGTGGTACCTGGCCACGAGCGCGCGCGTATTTTAAAAGCTTGTCATGATGAGGCCGGCCACATGGGAGCCAAAAAGACCGCGCACAGAATTCTGGAGGCATGGTATTGGCCGGGTGTTTTGTTGGACTGCAAGCGGTATTGCAAGCTGTGCCAGCAATGCGCTCGTTTCAAACCGAACTTGCAGGGTCCTGTGGGCGAGATGAAGCTCAAGCCACCCACGCCCAAACCGTTTGCCACAGTCAATGTTGACTTATTGGGTCCATATCCCACCACCCACCCTTATCGCCATAAGTACATCTTCGTATTGGTGGACCAGTTTACGAAATTTGCATACGTTCGTCCCATCAAAGCAGCAACGTCAGCAGCGTGCATCCAAATCCTGGAGCGTGACGTATTACCGGCGCATTCAGCACCAGAAATCCTAATTTCAGATGGTGGTTCGTGCTTCACATCCGCAGATTTCCAGCAGTGGTGCCAACAGCATTCGATCGCACATCACGTCACCCCTAGATTCGCCCCATGGGAGAACGGAGCCGTCGAAGTTCTGAACAAACCAATAAAAACGGCGTTGGCCATTTATATGAAGGGCAAACACAATGAATGGGACAAGTATTTACCCCTAATTGAGAGGGCCTTACGATCCGTCCCGCACTCCACGACAGGTTTCAGCCCCGCGAAGCTACTGTACGGCCACGAACTGCGTCCTCTTTTCCCATCATCTTCGCCATTGCAAGACGGAAACGGGCAGGATATTGAGCCTCACGTCTATTTCCAGGACAAACAGGAGGACCTAGAAAAAATTTACAACAAAGCTGTTCAGGTGGTTCTCAAGCACAAAGAGACGCAAGCTCGCGTCTACAACCTCAGGAGGAAGAAGTCTCCATACGTACCTGGGATGCTGGTCTGGGTCAAGGCCTTCCCACAGTCATCAAAGATCCAACAAATTGTAGGGTCGCTCCAACCGAAATATAAGGGTCCATATAAGATAGCTCAGCTGGCTGGAACCAATCAAGTAATCCTGGAGACATTAAAGGGGGTTAACGCTGGTCGTCACGAGATTAACAATTTAAAGCCTGCTTTCTTGTAATTTTCTGTGGGTTCGGTTATTTAACAAAAAAAAATGCTGTCTTGGGTTTTGTTGCGGGTTTCGCATTTTTTTTTGTATAGGGGGGGGCTATGTAATGATTTAAAAAACAGCGCGGAGTGAGTGGCGGGGATACTTTGAAACTCGAAACGGAAATGAGTCGAAAGGGGAATAAATCGAGCATTAACCACGATTAAACACAATTGGGGGCGAGTCAAAATAATATATTGGGTTTTTTGGGGGGTGAGGGTAACCACATGAAGTCAACTTGGGAGTTAAAAGGTGCCTAAAAGTGGCTAATATGACCGGATAAGGACGAAGTGAGCTGGCAAGTCTCAAACTTGCTCATTCTCTGACTTTCTTGGTGATGAGTTGCGTCGAGGTTGATTTTTTGTGCACTTGAAAACAGCCACCATGATGGGGTAGGAAAACTTGTCTGGGCCTAAAGCCGGTCGCTGGGGAGCCACAGCCCGGAGCCTGACCAACTAGGCTCCGGTAGCCGCCTGGATTTCGGATAGGCGAGATGGAGTGAGCCATGCATATTTTGACCTACCTACGGCCTGCCTAAGGCCTACTACACCCTGCGGAGTATGCACTCTCTGCGCCCTGCACCTACCAGTGGAAGCCGAGTACCCTGCCGTGAGCTCTGGTCCGTAAGCTTCTTTTCTTTTATATAATTTTCCAGTTCGTCAATTTTCCTAAGTTCTGGGCGCAATTTTGCTACCCCCTACATTTCTAAATCATTTAGTCCGTACGTAATTTTGATGAGCTGTCTGTCTTGTCATAATCAGCTGATGACACTCCTGGAGCTGTCAAACTTCGGGAGCCTGTTCATTCTTGTTCTAATTACAACATGGTGGTCTAAGAATAGGGACGCTGGGTGTTTGCAGCCACTTTTGGAACCGTAAAATTGAGGCGTGTGACCCGATCCTTGCCTACGGGAAAGGGGCACGTCTACCGGTCCTTGTTTGGCAGTAATCATTCCAAAATTGTAGGTTGGCGCCCCGGGTTCGTGTTTTGATTACATTGTAATAAAGAGGTCTCTGTTTTGGCGCAAAAACGCAGCGTCTCTGTGCTTAGATCACCAGGTTGTCAATGTATTGTTTTCACTGTACTTACCGTAGTAATTTCGTTTGTCACTCTCACATTATTTTTGTTTTGTTGCTTTTGGAAAAAGCGGAAAAGTTTCCCGGCTGGGTTTTTTCGGTTAATTTTAAAATAAAATAAGAGCTCCTCTGGCTCGGTAATCTTGTTGACTATTTCGGCCATATTGGTTTCTATTGCCCCGTCTAAGACGTGGTTTTAGCTTAATGCACCCGCTACTGTTTGGCGCTGTTTTTCAATTTAAAAATTATTATTGCACTGTATATTTTGTTGCATTAGAAGAGAGAGATTGTTGTCGCAGATTTTGTCCAGGTTTCTTTCTGACCTTAACGCTCCCTGAGTTGAGTCTCCGCATGAGGAAGGATGCGGCTCTAGAGTATAGCGCCCCGCGATCTGGGTTTCTGTCGGATTCATCGGGAGCTTGACCTCGGTAGCTGCATGTTTCCCTAGTTGTGTTGAGTAGTTTGAAGCCGGAGTGGGATTAGCTTGGGTGTCGTCTGAGCTAGCCCGTTTTAATTTTCGTAACACCAATCCCAGGCTAATCAGGCTCCGGGCTTCAGTGTCTTATCAGGACCGGTCATCCGTTAGAAAACAGCTACCTTCTAGAGTAGCCCTAAGTAGTTTATTTCATTTCCCTAAGTTCCCGAATCTAACTTTCCTAAGTTAAGCAAGCATAAGCATCACAAGCAGTTTTATTTAATAAGAATATAGCAGATGTACGAGTATGAGTAACAGAAATGAACATTAAAGTTTAATTTCACATTTGACATATATGAAGGAAATCTTACACCCTTGCATATTACTGTGTTGTAGTATATTGGTCTACCCGTTGCTGGCAGCAATCTCATTGATCAATTCAGTGCTTTGGGATAGGGAAAGTCGTGGCAACCGAATTTCAACCTGAAAAGTGAAGTGAAGTGAATAATTCAATGAAAGTATCCATATATTATTATAACATCTTCCAGTCGCCTTTGTTTATAATTACCCGTACCTGTATAATTACAAAGGCTTTCACGGCCGGAGTTACGTGACGAAGCAGTAGAATCCGGGATGATAGACTGTGGTCCTTCTGAAAGCGAACTTCCAAACGTTTCGCCAACATCTGCGGTTGACATCTGAAGTGGAACTGCGTAGACTTGTAAGATTGTATCTCAGCAGAAACTGAGTTAGAAGTCTGACTCGAATAGTCTTATCTGTTCATTGGTGACTTGTCTCAGGCTCTCAGCTTGTCCATTATCACTTGTAGCCGGTGTAGGTTGACATCGAGAACGTATACCAGTTTGCCAATGGCCAAAAATTCATACGGAAACAATACAAATAATATCCGAAATCCATGGGGTCGTTGGCATTGGGCAAGGGACCTATGGGCCACTATAAGTAGGCCTGGGTCCATAAAAAGTCCTTAAAAAAATAACCTCCAACCGCAAAAGTCTATGCAGTTCCACTGAAGATGTCGACTGCAGATGCTGACGAAACGTTTGGAAGTACGCTTTCAGAACGACTACGGAATATCATCCCGGATTCTACTGCTTTGTCGCAGTTTTGACCTGTAAACATAATAGTCTCCTTAGTAACTTTGTAAAACTTGCTGTCACTCATTGTTAAAATTTACTTCGTATAGTCTTACAATAAAATTATCGAAATCACAGGCATGGTTGTGGGCGTTTATATGTTGGGCTAAGGACTGAGTGTCGGGTTTTCCTACCCCCCGTCTATGCTCCGCTATTCTTTCTTTAAACCCTCTCCCAGTTTGTCCAATATATAAACTACCACAATCATTACAGTCTAGTTGATAAACCCCTGACTTCCTCCCTTTCTTCAATTTAGGTTTACAATTAATCAATTGCTTACCCAACGAGTCCACAGAATAAAATGACACATTTCGATAATTTTAAGATCTTACATGTAGCCAACAAGGGGAAACTTCTTGATAATTTAGAAACCATTGAGATTAGGGAAGCTATGGTTAAAAACAAAACGTTACTTAATGACATAACCTTTTTAAGTAGTTCCCCCTTGTTGGCGCTTCCATTGGTTGATGTTTAACTGTTCAATTTAAATTATTTACTTTATGCGATGCTGTGTATTATCCTGACAATGAGTTTTATTTTATTTTGTTTTAGCTTGCATACCTTTTTTCAATCGCACTTGACGATGGCGTGAGCCGAAACCGGTCGTGTTTTTAATTTTATTTTATTGTAAGACTATACGAAGTAAATTTTAACAATGAGTTATGACCTGTGTTGAGTTACGACAAATCTCAGATTGTATGTTGTGTAGAGACTCGCACAATTACAGGCAAACTACCAATTTTGCCACCGGATACCTGGCAGGTAGTCTACAATACGTAAATATTGAGATTTTGGCGTATTAGTGTAGTCATCCATTCATTCATTGGACCGGTCGGGTTTGTGCATAGGATGTGAAACAAGTGAAAGTGAAAACTTGGCTGATTACTCTGCCATCTCCGTCATCAAGTTCGGCTGGATTCCTATTTGGCTATAGTTTTCCTTTGTAAACAACAAAATTCAATTGATAAATCCTCCACCTTGTTTTTGCATCAAGTCAATAGGGGACGTCGATATTGTCTCATGTTGTGGAGCAGTGGCTTGGTTTTAAGTTTCGTTGGTGACATTAAGAGGATATGCTACGTAGAAAATTGGCACCCCAAAATTATATACTTTTCATTTTTTATTTAATTAAAAGCAAGTTATTAAAAATTTGGCTCGTGTAAGTTGTAGAAGACAACTTCGTGCATCATATAATCGGGTATTTTTACTTTTCGGTTTTGTAGTTCTTCCAAAAATCCCAGAATACGCGAAATTTCAGTCCTGTCCTGTCTGTTCTGGTATTCATGGAAGAACTAAGGCCCAAAAAATTTAATATTTCCTTTTAAATGATGCATGAAGTAGTCTTCTACAACTTCCATGAGCCCAATCTTTAATGACTTGCTTTGTTAACTAAATAAAAAAATAAAAAGTCAATAAAATCAACAAATTTTGGTGTGCTCATTTTCTACGTAGCATGTCCTCTTAAGGGGAATCTGTCCAAATTTGTTAAAAACAACATTGGGTAAGATCTATTTAATTAATTTCTCGGAACAGAGCTCCTATACTGACAAAAATGCTATTTAAACACCTTAAATATACATTCTTTTTCCTTTTGAAATGCCTCCTTTCGTTCCTCATCACATGGCTAAAGTATGCTAGTTTTTGTTTCTTAACCGTCAACAGGAACTCGGCTTCTGTATCTATTCATCTCAGCATTGGGGACACGATCTCTCCAAGATGCGATTACATTTATAAACTGTCGTAATACAACAATATAGAATTTGTCTTGTGGACTATCGTTATTCTATAAAGTACAAAAGTCCTATTTCGGAAATAGGTCGCCTGCTTCTTCCTTTTAGATTATCTTATGGGTTAGTTGTAAGAGTGGGCCGAAAGGCCCAAAATTCGCCCATATGGGATATAAAGACATTTTCCTTTCTTTCTTATCTTATTTTATAGTTTAACAATAGTTCATATAAAGAAATTTATTGTTTATTAGCGAAGTTTATATATATATATATAAGTTTATATTATATATTATATGTATTTCAGTAGGGGTTCTAAGAGCGAATTCGCTTTTATGGAACGAGAATTTAATTATTTAGGTCTCGCGCCAAACTGTTTTACAAAAATTTGGAAAGATTCGCCTTTCGAAGGGGAAGTGAAAAATGAAAATAGAGCAAGTCCAAAGTCTTTTTCTAGCCAATGGCATTGAATATACAGTAAAACACATCTACAGTATATAGTATTACATATTTAATGCCAATGGCTAGGTAATGCTCAAACATTGAATTGTCATACGTTTTGTTGGTTGAAGCCGCATTCAAAATTGCAGTAAACTGTCGGAAATTTGGGGTATGTAGCCGCCAACAGTTTCTCAATTCGGGGTAATTGGTGGCAATTTTGGGATTATTGTGCCCCGGCACAGCGTTGGTCTGCGTGTCGTTGGCCAAAAAGGGGTTGGAAAAGTCGAGGGTGGCGGCATCAATTAGCATGGACCCCGAAATTCAGCACCCCTATCTATCAGCTGCTGCACAAGTCACGCATTTAAACATATCACTATTGTTGTTTGTCTGCCCCAGAGTTCGGTATATGCAGTGTATCTTTAATTGATTTTTCATATCCTACTGTACTGAACTTTTTTATTAAGGAATTGTCCAGTTTTATGCTATTAATTTTTTCCAAAAATGTCCCTGCACTAAGTGAGGGCCAAGATTATACGGAAGCTTATGGTTTATTTCCATATTTTTTTCAACTTTACGTTTATGGTATAAAAAATGATGGAAGTTCGCCCAAGGGCAATTTTTGTTTACTTCCAAGTTTATAGTGTTATATAGGGTAGCCTACCTCACATTGAAAGCTAATATCTAACTAAAAAATATATATATGTATATATATTTTACTCCCGTGAGGCTAAGACAAACTTTGAATTTCACTCTGCTTGTACAGTTAAATACATTTAATAGCAATAACAATGAAACTGCCTTGACCCACAACTTCGTCCGGTCATCGTACCCTCGGTCTGCCCATCTTTCTTCTGCCCTGAGGTGTGGTGTACACTGCACAGAGTTTTGCTCTCGGCGCGACCATCTGGCATGAGTGCCGGTTCCCAGCCATCTGACACGAACAGCAAGTGCGACACCTTGTCTGGTACCAAAAATTTCTATTTAAAAAAAAAATCCTGAAATTATAGTTTGTCTCTTCTTTCTTGTAATGCCTCTTCTATCGAAGATTGGCGATCATCATGGCAATTGTAGTCATGATGACGATACTAGGGACTTGCAATGCAGTGGTGTCCCGTTGCCTTCTGCATCCTTATGCCGTTGACTCATCATTGAGTACCTCCGCCTTCGGGGTCAGTTACCGAGCCCTAGGCCCAAAGAGTGCACAGAAAAGATTGTGTTTTCGCATATTCCGGCTCAAAATCGGTCCCTTATCTGTTCAGTCGCCACTAAGCGCTTCCATCTTGACCACGAGGAGGTGCAAATTTGGGATTTTTGCGTCTCCGCCTCTGAGACCATGAGACATTTATCAGAAGATCAGCTACTTTGAAGACATATGTGTCTTTAAAAAGTAATGGAAAATTCTAAACTCACCTGCAAGTTTATTTAAGCTGTAAATGCCATGATAAGATGCGTATTATATTGGAAACAAAAGGAATTCCTTCTAGCTACTGCCTTCCTTATACTGTACTTGAACCTTGGTAACTCTTTATGGTGTGTTAATATACACATGTTTTAATGACTGCACGCTTTAGTGGTATGCTGTAACAATTCAATTTAATATGGAATGGAATTTTACCCTATTGTTGTCAGACTCATCAAAACAATAGCGATCATTGTGGTGAACATGGATTCTATATCCTACTATAAATAAATAAATAATGACTATTCTAGTACTAAGCCAACCTATGGGAGTTATGGTTATGAAGCCATCTCTTACAGTCAACTAGGAAGGCTGTCCAAGTCATAACCAGAAAATTTAGCAAGTGTGGGTCTCGAACCAACAACCTTTCGGGTGAAGTCACACTACTACCCTTCATGTCTCTACTATTCAAACAAGCAACCCTTATTTAACAGCGAAAATTCTAACTTTGAATTTAGAAATCCATGTTTACTACTCTGTTATCTGAAAACGTAGTCGTTTATTGTCTTGGCTATGTCTAAAGCTGGTCATTCAGGAGGGCTCCAAACGGACTCGCGCCAAGCCAAATGGCGCGTCCTGTTCCATTTGGCGTTAGCGCCATTTAGAGGGTTCATTCACGACTACGCTGAATCAGTCACTCCAAATCTTTCATATTGTACAGTGTGACGATATGGAAGAGGTACTTTTACACTGTACAATTTGAAAGATTTGGAGCAAATGGTTCAGCGTAGTCGTGAATGACCCCTCTAAATGGCGCTAACGCCAAATGGAACAGGACGCGCCATTTGGCTTGGCGCGAGTCCGTTTGGAGCCTTCGTGAATGGCCAGCTTAAAGCTTAAGAAATAAGCCGGAGCATCATATCGACACACTATGGAACCTACAGCGCGATGACGAAGTCCAACTCCTTGATCAGGCGTTTCAGCACCTATCCCCCCCCCCCCCCCCCCAATTGAGAAGCCATCGCCGCAATGTCCAAATGTCTCATCGGTGAGAAGTTTCAAATTCATTGAATTGAAACGACTTTATCGAAATACCAAAAGGCGAACAATAAGACTATAAAGTCTTGTTTTCATGCTAACCCTAAAAAAGATTATGATAAGTATTTAAAATTAAATCGAGAAGAAAAAAATGGGAGAGAAAGAGAGGAAAAAAAGGATAAAGTATATGCAGGGGGATCCATTGTTATTACAAAATCTGAGAGAGTCTCAAGCATATTCATATCAAAATTTCAAAACAGCTGATCTATATTTTCAATCCAATCAATGATACCGATAAAGTTCCTAACCTATAATTTTATTGTATTTACACCTATTCATCGTTATAATCAGATGAGACTATTTCTTTATTGTCGCGATTTATGCACTGATTCTATTCTTGGCCATGCAATTTCTATGAAAATCATGTTGGTTTTTATATTATTGTCTCCCGGAACTCATTAGAATGCATGTCGGGTCACGGAATTGGGGAGTTCCCATAGGTTAAAGAAGAGCAAAAACTATTCGCCAGGTCACGTATGCAACGTGCATGCGTGCGGGGATGGCTCAAAGTCCAAAATGCTGCACTGTTGACGTGTCACTAGCCGTGACTTTACAGCAATAGAGATCTTTTGTTGAGAAATCCTTAGAGAAATTACGTATTGATCATGCAACGGTATGAATGAAGAGCGAATGTTGAGTGATTGGGAAGGAGGTTACGTTTATTTTCTTGTTTGTTATTGTTTTTTTTATTAATTCCTGTTTACGCACTATGAAATTTTGTTTTAGTTAAATTATTCGGAAGTAAGCAGGTCTATTACTTTTATAATATTATTTTGTCCATAGGGTAAGAGTGGGTCTGACGGCCCAAAGCTCGCCTGAACAATGTAAAATAATAATAATAGTAATAATTAAGTCAATTTTCTTTCTTTCTTGATTGTTATTTGAATGATGTGATTGGTTGAACGCAAGTATTTTCCTATGCGAAAGATATCTATTCTAATGACAGCACATATATTTTTTGCTCTAAAAATGAAATTAAGCGCGTGTCCGTAATTTTGGAAACGAAAGTGGTCCGTGCTGGGAAGTAGCCCCAGGAATTTTGCCACAACAGACAGATTTTAAAGCTACTCCTCCTCAGAAAAGTTTTTCCCTGGACACTTAAACTAAGTATAGTCCACGCAAAATGAGAAAAGTATGGACATGGAATGTTTTGATTCTGGGCAACACTGTAAAAATATTCTTTGCACAATTTTTGTTATGCCTTGCATCCAATGCAACAAGGTAACACAAAATGGTGCAAGGAATATTCCATGTCCATACTTTTCTCATTTTGAGTGGACTATACCTAACCTCATATTGCGGCATATGAATTATTATGCATTACGCATTGATGATACTCTATAGTGCATTTCCCTATTTGGGTTATTTTCTTCCAGTTCTGTCACCTGCACAGGGCTGCCCTGCAGGGCTCCTTGGGACACCAAACCTAAGCCATGTTAACCTTGGATTCATTTAAGTTCTACATAAGAGAGATAGGACAATCTCTTCCCACCATTTTTTTTTTTTTTTTTTTTTTTTTTTTTTGACGACCCGCCTCCGAAATGGCCAGTCATTCGATAGACGTGGCAGTTGGCCCCATTATACAATTAATATTTTTGGCGGGCTGGAATCTCCCTCAGTATGCTATGTACATTCGTGTTCACCTACAGTATATTTCCATGTTTCCCTGTCTAATGCCACCTGCATTGCCTCTGGGGTTCCGCCAGCACAACTACAGGGTTCCTATTCAGAGATGATTTTCGTTGGGACACCAATCCTAGCCAAACCTCGGATTGCTTGTGTATGGACTAGTCAGTATGCTATGTACATTCGTGTTCACCTACAGTATATTTCCATGTTTCCTTGGCTAATGCCACCTGCATTGCCTCTGGGGTTCCGCCAGCACAACTACAGCGTTCCTATTCAGAGAAGGTTTTCCTTGAGACACCAAACCTAGCCTAACCTCGTATTGCTTGCGTATGTACTAGTCAGTATGCTATGTACATTCGTGTTCACCTACAGTATATTTCCATGTTTCCTTGGCTAATGCCACCTGCATTGCCTCGGGGCTGCACCAGCATACTACAGGACTCCAACTCAGAGAAATGCCACGATGATATTTATGGATTGTAAATAGGCACTCGAGTCACGTTTATCTCGCAACAACCTAGTGGGAAATGAATAAATTACGGATCTAAACAACGCCGCTGCGTTCACATGCGGCTCAAGACTCAACTCGCACATACTCGTAATCATTGACTTTCGTAGCCTCAATGATTTCCCATTCTAAAGAGCAAAGCCCTATAGCCTATAGGGCAGACTCGTTCCCATGTTTGGTTAAGAGGACGTGCTACGTAGAAAATTAGCACCCCAAAATTTGTTATTTTTATTGACTTTATTTTTTATTTAATTAACAGAGCAAATTATTAAAGATTTGGCTCATGTACGCAGTAGAAGACTGCTTAGTTATTTCATAGAAATTGGGGTTTAAAATTGCGCGTAAAATATAATTTTTGGAAAAACTAAAAATACCGGAAAGTAAAAATACCCGATTATGTGATGAACGAAGTAGTCTTCTACAACTTAAATGAGCCAACTTTTTAATAACTTGCTGAGTTAATGAAATAAAAAATGAGAAGTACTTAATTTTGGGGTGCTAATTTTCTACGCAGGTAGCATCATATCCTGTTAAAGTTAGCCAACACCTGTTACTATGTCAATGGGTGAGAATGTCTGAGCTTGCCCATTGGCACCTTGTTATCGGTGTGGGTTGACATCGAGGAAGGAGTCAACCAGTTTGAAATTGATTGAGAGAGACTATACCAATAATGTCAGATAACCGATTACCATAGGCGGGGAAAGGTTGAATACTACACACTACTACTCCGCATACTACATAGTACAAGCAGTAGGCCTACTTCCATAAAAGCCCATCAAGTTTGGTTTTTTCACCAACAAAATTTGTTTTTCATTTAATGAAGACGAGTTCGGCGCTTAGTTCACCTACGTCAATAGTCAATAGTAAATGTGGTATTGAATGGTAGGAGACATTTTTAGACTGTCTTTAATGTCTGCTACCACGTCAATACCACATTTACCTTTGACTATTGACGTAGGTGGAATAAGCGCCTTCCAAAAAATCGCACGTCGCTACTGGTCAGCGCGTCACCAAATGGCCGACATGCCAAGGGTGGGCGTTGGCTAGTAAGTTTTGTTTTTGATTTTTTTTTTTTAATACACTGCAAAGACATATACCCTAAATATCACCGTAAAAATACGACCTCTATGCCTCCCTCCAGTGGAGCGTACGTTCCATGAGTGAAGGGATATTGGTACGGACTTACGTAGCTTGTATGGGACACGTGTAGATAGATATAGCTGATCACCTCGAGGGAGTGCGTTGCACAGATCACAACCTATCATTACGGATTAGGCTTCATTTAGTCCATCTCTCGATTGCCTTCGATTCTCGCCAACAATTCATTTCACACGTAGCATTAGCACAATTGCGTCTTAAAAAGTCAGGACATGTAGAATAGTGGTACAGACTCCAACTTTCATCCGAAAGGTTGTTGGTTCGAGTAGGACATTTAAGCAAAGGTTTGGTTTAGCTTTCAAGCAAACCCAACACCTAGCCAAGTCTAGATATTCCAACTAAACCAAGCTCATCTGTTATCTATCTCCCAGCCAATTCGATAAGTCATAGTTTAAAAAAGCTTTGCTGGGCTGGAGCCATCACTAGTCCATACCTAATAATTTATAAGTTGTTTAAATAGCAGACGTTGCAAATTGACAGAGTTGAAGGCAGTAACGCAAATAAAAAAATATCCAATTTAATTCTTACAACAGGTTTAATGGCTGGAAGCTATAAGTTTAGCTGATGACAAGATATCTTGAATGGACGCAATACTTAATTGAAATGTTGCACCCACTCATAAACTTCATATTTGGTCAGTTGTATATTGCATCAATTTTTATTAGTGATCTACATCTTAATGCGCGCACGTGCCTTGCCCATTTGTTGTAAATCTGATCTGCATCAAAGATTTTATATTTTTATATACCTCTTCTTTTTTTTTATGGAGATTTCATCTACCTATTGAGACAATGAATTTTCTCTTGTGCATTTTTGCAAAGCAGGCAATTTCAGTTTTACATTTTTCCAAAGAAAAAAGAGAATTTTCGTGGCGCCAGTGATTTTACCGTCTGTACAATATGTGACCCCATTTTCTGCACGGCCAAGAAATTTAATTAATAGGGAATCATAGTTTTAAGATTTATTTTTGAAACCTTGTTGTTGGAGTACCTTATGTTTGTTAAATAATATTGACCACTGTCATTCCAGTGTCTTGACTGGACATTTTTTGGTCTTTATTTACTGTGGGACGTCCTGCCGTCTCGCAAGATTTATAGGTAAATGAAAAGGTATATGATTTTTTGTTGAGCTTATACGGGTACAGCAGTCCTGCAGGCTGAGAATGTGAGCTGGGCCCATCGTTGCGCCTTTGTTTTGCTTTCCTTTTAGTATAAGTGTGATGGTTAAAATTTTTGATTTCGAGATTTGAATGGATTTGCACGTTTAGAGGTCCCAGGAACTCAAAAAGGTTCGTCAATTTGTGGGTAAACTACTCGTTAAAGAGGAAGCTGACATTAGTAGATATTGGCCACCCCTTGATCAGAGCGTAAAATAGGTTGGTTTTTATTTTTTATTTAATTTTCGTACGTAAGTTACAAAGATTTGGTATATCAAGGAGTAGATGACTATATATCGTCACACGTAACTTTGAAAAACTTGCTGTCACTCATTGTTAAAATTAATCACTTTGTATAGTTTTACTTAATAAAATTAAATTAAAAACATACACAACCGGTTTCGGCTCACGCCATCGTCAAGTGCGATTGAAAACAGATAAAACAAAAAGGTATGCAGGCTAAAACAAAACAAAACTCATTGTCAGGTTAACACACAGCATCGCATAAATTAAACAATTTAAATTGAACAATTAAACATTAGCCAATGGAAGCGCCAACAAGGGGGAACTACTTAAAAAGGTTATGTCATTAAGTAGCGTTTTGTTTTTAACATGTTTGTGTTGTGGTGGTTGAAACGAATCCTCTGGTTTCACCCACCACAACACAAACATGCGGCCATACACTCCATGATCCATAGATTCTTACACGTACCATTGACGGTTGTACATTTTAACAAAGAACTTTCCACAATTATGGAAATTGCTAATAATAATGGATATCCTGTGAGTCTAGTTAAGAATATTTTAAGGAAACACAGGAATAAGTTGACCCTCTCTTTAGTCTATGGAGCGAGCCAGACTTCTGAACCAGATAAAGGTTACGTTAAGTTACCATATCTGGGTAGGATTAGTTTGGAGTTCGCCTCTTGGATTGGAGATAGGGTCGACAAGAATGTGTCATTTTATTCTGTGGACTCGTTGGGTAAGCAACTGATTAATTGTAAGCCTATATTGGAGAAAGGGAGGAAATCGGGGGTTTATCAACTAGACTGTAATGATTGTGGTAGCTTATATATTGGACAAACTGGGAGAGGTTTTAAAGAAAGAATAGCGGAGCATAGACGGGGGGTAGGAAACCCCGACACTCAGTCCGCCTTTGCCCAACATATAAACACCCACAGCCATGCCTGTGATTTCGTTAATTTTAAGATCTTACATGTAGCCAACAAGGGGAAACTTCTTGATAATTTAGAAACCATTGAGATTAGGGAAGCTATGGTTAAAAACAAAACGTTACTTAATGACATAACCTTTTTAAGTGGTTCCCCCTTGTTGGCGCTTCCATTGGTTAATGTTTAATTGTTCAATTTAAATTGTTTACTTTATGCGATGCTGTGTGTTATCCTGACAATGAGTTTTGTTTTGTTTTGTTTTAGCTTGCATACCTTTTTGTTTTACCTGTTTTCAATCGCACTTGACGATGGCGTGAGCCGAAACCGGTTGTGTATGTTTTTAATTTTATTTTTTTACGTAAAACTATACAAAGTGATTAATTTTAACAATGACTGAATGAAACCCCCCCCCCCCAAATTGAGTTAGCCCATAATAAAAAAAATGGTCCCGAGGCATGATTTTTGTGAGCCCACATGCCAAATTTCATCAAAATCGACCGAGTAGTTTGCCCGGAAATCGATGAACAGACAAACAGAGCGACAGACAGACAGAGCTACAGACCGACATTTCGTAAAAACCACTTTTTGGGTTCCTGGGACCCCAGAACGTGTAAATCCGTTGAAATCTCGGATTCGAAAATTTCGACCATCACAAAGCTTTCCTTATACTACGTATAAATTGGAAAGCAAAAGTTTGAACAGACCGATTTTGAGATGATCCAGGGTTGTCCAAATTCTAAACTCCTCTTAATTAATTTAATAGAATTTATTGGTTTCCTATTTGTTTAATTCGGGACAAGGCGTTGTGGGACGGGAACGGAGTTCATTCCTGACCAGCCGTCCCGTCTCGCCTCTCGCGTGCATCCCTGTGAGAGTTGATATTCCCCGAATTTCTCTTATCTGTTGGACTTTCGCTGTCGTATCACAAGTAATTATTTATTTTGAATCAGCAGATGTCGTATCACCTGCTATATGCTTTCTATGAATCTAAACTGGTTATCAACGAAAGTTGGAAAGAAGAATTCACGTCATTATCCGAAATGAAAAAGTGAATACGGTATGTTAAATACACTGAAAGCTATGTACCGTAGAAAATTGGCACTCCAGAATCTGATAATTTTTATTCTTTATTTAAACTTATTAAAGATTTAGTATATTGAAGTTGTAGAGTAATGTCTTATACTTCCATGCATCATATCACACACAGGACATGTAGTGTCCGACTTTCACCCGAAAGGTTGTTGGTTCGAGTCTCACATTTGCTACATTTTCTGGTCATGCTTCGGAGGGCATGTAAGCAGGGGGTCCCGGGCTTTCCTAGTTGAGTGTAAGAGAGGGCTTTCTAGTCCTAAAAGGCTGGCTTAGTAAACGAATAAAAAGTCCATATTGATTTATTTATCACCTGCTACCCTTAAAACTTTTTTTTTTTTTTTTTTTTTTTTTTAGAAAAAAGATAAATCGCATACAAACAATTTAATGAATGTATCCGATTGACCTTTTCAGTCGCCTCTGTAGGTTATTATCCTTGATGAGTACGACACGTCTCCGATTGCATGGCGTGTAAAGACTCGCACAAGTGCAAGCACGTTACCACCTGGCCATCGAAGTCGATCGCATATTCTGGAACGAACAGACTAATACATTGCAATAGTAGTAACAATGATAGGACACGCAATGTAAAAAGTGGTGGACTTATGGCAGACTGTCGGTAGAACCGCAGCTCACCTACGGGTGGGAGCCGCAGAGGCGGCTTTTGGGGGTGGCGAACGGGGCAATCGCCCGGGGCCTCGCGCAACCCAAGCAAATTAAAAAAGAGATATAGATTTTTGTAACTAGGCCTATATATATTTTTATTTAAAAAATTTGATTTTGATCAATAATTATTTATTAAGGTTATAACAGAACATTATTATAGGCAGGAATAACCTGAAATAACGCTGGTTTATCAACTTTTTGTCTTTATCTCTATCTCTATCTCCGGCCGAAAAACAAATCCAGCTGTCACTTTTTTTCAAAATGCTTAAAACCCAACTATTTCAAGCCAATTTTTTTAAAAATTTTCACCCGGGGGAGACCCCCGTGTAGGCGGTTACACTTTTCGCCTGTAAAATCTAAACGCTACTCCTCTCAAAATTATGCGTAAGACCCCACTATTTCAAGCCATTTTTTTTTTCAAAGAAACTTTCACCCGGGGGAGACCCCGGGCCCACTTTACAATTATATTCATCGCCAGGATTTGCTGCTATCAAAATGAGTAAAACCCCATTAATTCAGACCTGTTTCTAAAATACATTTCACCCCCGGGTGACCGGTTCCCCCCTTGTTTGCAATTGTATTCATCGCTTGTCTAAATGTTACTGCTATCAAAATGCGTAAAATCCCACTATTTCAGGCATATGTTTTCAAAGCCTCTCACCCCTTCTTCGGGTCTCATGCGCAAATGACACCAAGGTCATTAACTTAAAAGTTGCGTGCGTCCATTTTCCTACACTTTTATGAAAAGGGGGAGGGGCAAATTATACACCCTCCCCCCTTCAAAAACCTATCGTTACGCCACTGTCCGGGTCAGCTCGGGAGTCGTCTTCTCCCCTATCGCTCGGGGAATGCCCGTGTTTCATTTCGTTCGTCAAGTCTTGACAAGGGGCCTCGCAATGGCTAAGGCCGCCTCTAGTGGGAGGATTTATCCTCAGAAACGATTGCTCCTCTACTTGGTCGGAACTCGAATTCTATGTAGGAGAGATGGAACATTAACTTCCCGCCAAAAAAAATTTTTTAATTCTAGTGCCACTCGCCGCTCCTTCTATGACCAGGTACTGAAAAGACGTAGCAGGTGGCCCCAGGATTCAAACTATATTTTTGGCGGGAAGTTTTTGTCCCATCTCTCCTATATAACTGCAGTGGGAACCACCCTGAGAAATGGAGCAGGGGTCAAAGACAGTTTCCTCATTGACAACTGCAAGACTGCAGGCTGCAGTCTTCCCAAAATTTGACCCCACGAGCCACCATTGGTCAAAGAAACGGATCCTCTACCAGTCTTGAGCCGTTCTTTTTTTCAATATTTACCTCATGCGCATAGCTGTTGAGCTCTAAACATATTCACATTTACCGCAATGTTGGGAAATGGGTTTATCGGCTACTTGAAAGCAAGGTTTTATTTAAGCACTAAATAAGGCAAAACCAGTCTTGCCAACATGCTAAACATAGGATTGTCCGGGTGCTCTGGCTTGAAAACTTGTTTTGCACATTCCACATGTGTCAGTCCATCTCTTTCGGATGTTTGTCGGCCCAGGAATTCAGGTGGTTTTCACGTGTCGCCCCCTCGATGCAATTAACTCTGCAGAATTACGGACCTGCTTTCTGCATATGCTTGTGTGTGTGTGCCCTTTTTTCGGATACCTATTGCCGTCTACTACTCTTTGGTTCTAATCTATCGACTTCGATGGCAAGGTGGTAGCGTGATTGTACTTGTCCGAGTCTCTACAAGCCATGCGATCGGAGTCGTGTCGTAACTGAACGCGGGTACTAAGGCGACTGAAGAGGTCAATCGGATACATTCATTAAATTGTTTGTATGCGATTAACCTTTTAAAAATTGGCTACTTTTTTTCTTGTTCATACCTCCCTGGCACCACTTTTCAATATCGCTTCAGGGTGGGCGGGTGCTGGGTTTTAAAGTCCGCCTCTGCCTTCGGTTGTCACTAGATATCATCTTTAGGAGCCTTCAGAAACATATCTCATACTATTACTATTTCGTGTCCGGGGTAGAGACTCCTTGTTTCTGGCCTCAGCCAAACCGACGCCATCGTCGGTGCATACACAAAAGAAGAGGAAGGTCTCTTCTCGGTGGTGAAAGGATTAGCCGCTAGATGTTTCCACATAACGTACTGGGAGATCCAGCAATTCTTTACCATCAGGACGTTATGCGCCATTTATTTTTAATATATCTACTGTATATACAGTATACTGTATATGTGTATGTGTGTATATATAAAACATTTACACTATATACCTACGTTACCTTTTGCTTTGCATTTTATTGTTTTAAAGATTAGATAGTAAATTTATCATATTTCACTCTATCTTTTGTAAAAGGGGGCCAGCACGGGACTTGTCTTTTGGGCTCCCCTTCCAAATGTAATTAAATTGTAATTGTATACCTACAAATACAAATAATAATAATAATTATTATTATTATCCATTCATGAAAAAATGTAAACAGATGGGTGAGTTAAAAGCGGGCATTTAGAAATGGTTGGAAGGACGGAAAGAAGAATAAGAAACTGTCAATGTAATTGTAATAATAAAATAAAAAATAAAATAAAACAGAATATTAATATATCAAGTAAAAATAAAATAAACTCTATAAATAAATAACAAAAAATAATTGTTTAGCAGCACTGTACCTAGGTATATTGTGTAAGCCCCTTGTCCCAAGCAAGCGCTAGCTTGGGGATGCGGGATGGTATTGTATTGTATATTTTTGTAAATATAAGCTCCTTGTCCAGGGAATACTGGGCAAGGAAAAGAAAGAAGATTTTTTTTTTTAAGCCTTGTTACTGTTTTGCACATTATTTTCTGCACTATGTTAACGCTTGGGTCAACGTCCATCCCTTCATATCATATGGGATGATTAGGAACACAAACAATGAATAAAACATTTAAATACATACGATTATGCTGCCCCCGAAGCCCGATCCACAAAGGCAGATTCTGCGGCAACAAATAAGCAGCAGATCTGTCGGGCTAGTGGACAAAGGCAGATTTTACTAATGCAGATTTTCTCTACTGTGAGTGCCACCTCCCAGTAGATCTGCTGCCGATCTGTTGCCGTAAAATCTGGATTTGTTCACCGGGCCTAAAAGGCGTAGCACCAGCTGCAGTCGAGATGGAACTGAAAAATTGGTTTTCTTTCTATTTGCAGTTCTGCTCTCGGAACCTATCACTAACGACGACTTACTGCTCAAGACTTTAAAGATCACAGACTTTGGCTTGGCGAGGGAGGTTTACAAGACTACCCGTATGTCGGCCGCTGGAACGTATGCCTGGATGGCGCCTGAGGTTATTAAGAAATCAACCTTTTCCAAAGCGAGCGATGTATGGAGGTAGGTAACATTTTAGTTTTATTTATTTATTGTTAAAAAAAAAATGTTTAATCGTATACAAACCATTTAATGAATGTATCCGATTGACCTATTCGGTCGCCTCTGTAGGTTAGTCCTCGTGTTGAGTTACAACACGTCTCCGATCGCATGGCGTGTAGAGACTCTCACAAGTACAAGTACGCTACAACCTTGCTACCGCCTCCTGGACAACACTGATAAAAGTCAGGACATGCAGAGTAGTGGTACGGGTTTTCGCCAGAAAGGTTGTTGGTTCGAGTCCCACTTTCCCTACATTTTCTGGCCATGCATCGGAGGGCATGTAAAGCAGGCGGTCCCGGGCCTTCCTAGTTGAGTGTAAAAGAGGGCTTTATAGCCCTAACTCCGCTAGGTAGGCTTAGTAATACAATAGCATAAAAAGTCCCTAGTTATTGTTATTTTTATTGTAAAAAGTGGCAAAACGCAGTTTTTTCCTGGTGTGGGACATACAGGGATAAATTGTAGGTCTCTGGACAGCCTCGTTCGATCCTGATTGCTCAACACTAAGGGTTGTTTTTTGTATCTTTGGATTTGACTAAAAATGCAAATTAAAAATGTATTTCTAGATGGGAAATAATAAATATATGTTGTTTCCTTTCTTCTTTTGATTTGAATTTTTTTCTAATTTTTTGTTTCAGCTATGGCGTTCTTCTTTGGGAATTATTAACCGGCGAAACCCCATATAAAGGCATTGACGTTCTTGCAGTTGCCTATGGAGTTGCTGTCAACAGCCTTACGCTCCCCATACCTAGTACCTGCCCGGAGTCTTGGAAGGATCTCATGATCGGTGAGTATCTCTGTCTGCCTTTCCTCGTAACGAAATTCGATAAGCAATCTACCTATTAGTAAAGGTTAATTGCAATGGTGTAATATTATTAAACAGAGCGTTAACAAAAGATGCAACCGTTACGGCCCTGAATACTGATCCCATAGGCCTGTCCAGCATGACATTAGGCACTATAGGCTATGGTAGCCATTAGTTAGGAAATAGTGAAGTTCAAGTAGAACTTTCAATCTAGTATACTCTGTTGAGGGCCGTGGTCGAGTGGTTAGAGATCTTAGCTTGCATTTCAATCGGGAGAACGGATTTACTCAATAATTCAGAGTAGAATACAAGTGCAATGAGTCAATCGTCCTGAAACCTTCAGTCCTCATTAGGACTAAGCCTGATGACGGGAGTAGCACCCACTTCCGAAACGTCGCCCCTTCCCCTGACCATGGGCTCCGCCCTAGTAGTAGATTTTTGGCGAAGTCCCAGGCCACGGTGAGGGCCCATAGGACACACGCCCCATCTTGCTCACTCGTACAACCCGATTGCGGTCGCGAAGCGCGCCACCTCCTTTGGGCGAAGCCGTTTCCCTGCCTGTAGTCCTCCCAAAGCAAAACCGACCGAGGAAAGACGTTCTCGCCACACAGCCGGGCAGATACTCCGCCTGAATTGTTCGATGTCTGTGAGGCCCCTGCCTCTACTAACTGTTAACACAGCAGGCAATGTCAGTCCAACTAACCCTTTGTTAAATTAAGCAGTCTATCTGGAGATCTTGGAAGGATCTCATGGTCGGTGGGTACCTTATAGTCTCTAGAACTGTCCGTCCGTCAGTAAGTCTGTCTTTCCCTGTATTGTTTTGGAAGGGCTTTTCATGGACGTAGGCCTACTAGTATTGAACCTTGCCCTGTCAACGACCCCATTATTATTTTTTGCATTGTTGCTTCCTTTCCTTATGAATTTCGACCGCTGGCAAAAGATTGAGGACAATCTCAGAAGGGTTGGACTCGTACCAGAGGAAGTAGATGAGGCTCACGTATCACACCTGGGAAAATGGACTTGATTATTGATGATTATTTTATATACAATCTATATAATGATTTTATTTCTGATTGCAGGTTGTTGGAATCCAGATCCACACAAACGACCACTTTTCGATGACATTCTCCGTCGTTTAGACGAAATCGTACATTCCGAATTTACACAAACTACACACGAGTCATTCCATACACTTCAAGACAATTGGAAGGTTGAAATTGAACAGGTTCTACATGAGCTGCGTATGAAAGAAAAGGTAATAAACAAATAATGACTTTAGTTTTATTTCTAAGCCAAAATAGTTAGGGCTATATGCCCTGCGAAACATGGGTCTCGAACTAGCAACCTTGCGGGTGAAAGTCAGAATCCGTACCACTACTCTGCAAGTCCTGACTAATAATATTGAAGAATGCAAACCTATGCCAATGCTATTATTTTGGCTGCACGTTTGGGTTGCGCTACGTGACCAAATGTCACTCAAATAATACATTACAGATAAGTTGTGCCTGGTTTATCACAAGTTTACCATCTACTTGTGAGGTTAACAAAATACTTGTAATAATATAATAACTGATTAAGTTATCTGCGAATAATTAGCTTGGTACGATACCGTATTATCTACGTGCGTGAAAGTCTGCTTTATGGCAAAGAGTTAAGTGTTGACACGTGATAATCTCTTACTTTGCGTCATTACTTATGGTGACTCAATGCTTGGTGAAGTCCTGTTGTTGGTTGACAACCTGCCCCCGGAAGTGGCGGTGGCCATCTTAAGGTTGGCTTCTGCAACGCCTTCTCCAGAAAATCGGAGTGGTCGAGAGCCCGGTGTGCCTCCTGTGCTCGCTGGAGGAAGGCACTGCAGACCACCTGCCCAACTACTACTACTACTCCTTGTCGCTATGGCCCGTGAAGGGCCTTGGCCTGCTCTGTCACATCGCGCCAGCCTGCGCGGTCCTGCGCTCTCCTTCGCCAGTCAGCGACGCATTCCTTCCACGTGCCCTAGCCACCTGATGCGGGCTCTCTTGATTTCGGCTACTATCGGAGGTTCGTGGTTTTTTCGCGTTGAGCTCGTCATTTCTACGGATACGCCACTCTCTCTC
This sequence comes from Psococerastis gibbosa, assembly GCA_963971405.1. Lineage (NCBI taxonomy): Eukaryota > Metazoa > Arthropoda > Insecta > Psocodea > Psocidae > Psococerastis > Psococerastis gibbosa. Next base: position 44,457,254 of record OZ020487.1, read on the forward strand.
TCTCTCTCTCTCTCTCTCTCTGTCCTCTCTGTCCCTCCCTCTGTACCACCTGCCCTGCCCTACATGAAATCAACGATAATGACGAACACTTCGAGTTACGGGTGTACTGGGAGGAAGTGTCAAATAGCTGAGCAGCCAAAGGGTGGGCGTTGGCTGAAGTAAGAAGTGTTGTTGGTTCAGAGATAGTCCACACACGATGCTTCCGGGAATGCCACGCCAGGTGAAGTCCTGGGATTTCAAATTCAGGAATGACAACAGTCCAAGACTCTCATTCTTGTACACACACGATACGTTCCGGACTGCCAACTCCCAAAACTGGCATTCCCGGAAGCATCGTGTGTGGGGGCTTTTAAAGGCGACGTTTACGGCATTTTCGGGTTGCTGGTGGAATTGATCCATTGCGCATAGTCATAAAAGTGAACTCTTAAGGCTCTCAGTTTTCCCTGCCTTAAAAAAAGAGAGAATTTATTATTTGTCTGCTTCGGTGGCAAGGTGGTAGCGTCGTAACATGTTGAGATTGGAGACGTGTCATAACTCGATACAAGTACCTATTGGATTACTGAATGAGGCGACTGAAGAGTTAAATCATCGGATCCATTTAATAAATTGTTTGTATGCGATTTACCTTATAAAAAATAATGAAAATAAAGAATATAGTGCATTTATCAAAATACAATAGAATGGAAATTTCGAGCCTGTGCCTCCGCTAACCGGGACCTGTGAGGATGGTACATCAAGTCAGGAATGTGTCCTTTACTTAATTAAAGAAAAAATAATAATAATAAACAGTCGACGAAACAGTTCTCGTGTAAGATGCGGCTTAACGGTTGAGCGTAACGCAACGCGCAACGTAACGCGATGAGTCATCCTTTTTCGTGCATGCACCCTGCGTTCCTGCTTGCAGCCAGCGTTCATCGATTTATTAGGCGTTGTCACGTCAAAACTGCATCATGCCATTCTAAATTTTCAGGAATTGCGCTGCAGAGAGGAAGAACTGACGAAAGCACAAGAGACGTTAAAGCAACGAGAACGATATCTGGACGAGCGGGAGAATGATCTGATGGAAAGGGAGCTGAAGGTTATTATTTCGCAGTCGCAAACTGCGCCGACCCCCAAGAAACGAAAAGGTCACTCGCGGTTGACCATATTCAAGACTAAGAGTGGCAAACAAAGCATAAGCTCACCTTCAGGTACGCAATTTTCTTCAGTTCAGTTCTGTATATCAATAGATTATCAAAATGAGGTTCATTTTTGTAGATGGCAGCACCAGCAGCTACAAAGGTATCCAAAACATTGTCTTCTGCTTCAGAGCGTTGATTTTTCCATATGCCTCAATAATATCGTATTTTAAAATTCTTTTATTTATATATTATTTTAAAGTGAAATTTTTCTATTAATCATGGAAAAATTATATAGGTCTATTAAATTATATGCTACGCAATAAGCTCCAGACATAGTAAAAATATTGAAAGGATTAAATAGATGCTAAGAACTTAGTGTTCACATACAAACGGTGGCCATTTTGGATAACAGACCTGCAAACACTGGAAGAATAAAGGGCCTTTTAGTACCTAGATGATACATAGCAACATCTTCCACCAGAGGCGTAAAGTTTTAGAATGATGGCGGGGGCAAAACTAAGTAGACCTTATGACGTCATCAGGCAGGATAAGGAAAAATTGAAAATATAAGAGCAAAATAGTAGGGTTTTACTGATTTTAATAGTAGTAAGGTATAGCTGTAGATTTTACAAAGATAAAAAAGGAATGCCTATATTCATATTGCTGCAAAGGGGACCATGAAGAATGAACCACGTTTTACAATGCTCGAAGCTGGGGGGCAAACCCCCCCCCCCCCCCAACTTTACGCCCCTGTCTTCCACTACACAGTACTAAAATTATATAACTAGACATTTACCCTAAGTCTTTGTCGATAAGTAACGTCTTGGGCGCTTTCCGACGAACGGACCTTATCTAGCCACTAAGTATAGGAGGAGGTTATATCAAAAGCTTATAGTGAGATAAGCTCCCCTGAAAATTGAAAATTAGGAAAAGGCCTAAGTCGTAAATAATTTCCAAAATTCATTTGGGAAGAGGGTTTTCTTATTATTTTTAATAACAAATTAGACCTTTGGCGTATATAAGGGAAATATAAGACAATTTTTTTTACTAATGTGAGTTGTAAGGCATAATTTGCCTGGTTTAATAGATCATAGATGTTTGTGTCAACAGTTAACGGTTTGGTTGGTAGAATTCAACGTCGTTTCGTGGCGTTGATATCTAGTCTTGCCCCCCCCCCCCCATATTTCTTATTATATGCGCTCTCTCACTTAATACGTTTGCCCTTTTATTATGTGGGATTTGTTATTACTTTATAAGTTTAGTTGTATTTTATTAATTGTTTTATTGTTAATGTTTCAGGTTTCAGACATACCCTTACCGTACAACACACGGGGCCGTTGGATTTTAAGTCCAAAAATTCTTCTAGTCCTAATTCCCCCCCGGGTTCTCCTAGCTTCGGTCGCCTCCGTGCTATTGCAAGTAAGTTACCCATCTACAATTAACGTTATCAACGTGCATTTTAGTATTAATTTATGTTTCTTTTTTTCTCTTACAACTACTAGGTTTTGTCTAGAGAGGGAGGAGTTACCTCTTCAACCTAAGTTAGTTTAATATCAGTGTTATAATTATACCTTATAATACTGCAATATATATATATATATTCAATAAACCCGTTTCTGTGTTACAGTGCCGTGTGATGGCGTCAAAGGAAAGACGTGGGGACCGTCGACGTGTCATCAGCGGGAACGCGGACAGATTATCGCGTCGCCGCGCGACGGCAACAACCGGTGGAGCCGCTCGGCGCCAAATCTGGAAAAGAACGCGCGGCCCAGCTACCCGCTCCACGAGATAGGTAGGCGCGTTAGCGAGACCTCCGACAGAGACCTCTATCGCATTTATGAGGCGGACACGACTAGGCTCTTGCCAGAGAGCTCTGATGAAACTTATTATTAGCCCCCGTCTTTGCCCCCCTCCCCTACGCACGTGGTTTCGTTGAAAGCAGAGTTTTATATTGGAGAGATGGGACATTCGAGTGCGCCAAAAATATATTCTGAATCCTGCCTGGGACCTTCTGATATGTTTTTTCAACGGCTGGTCATAGAAGTCGTGGCATTGGGTGGCCCAAGGATTTATAAAATATTTTTGGCATGCTCGAATCTCCCATCTCTCCTATATAGAACTCTAGTTGAAAGAATGCATTTGGACTGCTATTGAAAGCCGTGGCACAGCTATCAATGGTTCATGTCTCATGACTGGTGGTGGTTCCCCTTTCTTGACCTCTATTTGGGCTGTTATGGCAATACTGAGGTACCCCGTCTTACGTGAAGTAGAGTTATTTATGGGAGAGATGGGACATTCAAGCCCGACAAAAGTATTTTTTTTTCATCCTTGGGCCTGCTGCTACGTCTTTTCAATGGCTGGTCATATGTGACGCAGCGGGGGGCCCACAAATGAAAATATAATTTTGGCGAGAAGTGATATTCCCCTCTCACCTATATAGAACTCCAGGCTGGAGTAAAAACTTCACCTTACCTGTAGCTAACGGGCGGCGTACCTATTTAGGCCCCGTGCCACCATCATTTGAAAAGTTTCCATAAGGAATACTACGCGGCCATGCATTAGTATATGGTGGTGCTGTCCAGTATTCTTTACCGATGCATTCCAAGCGTTGGTGTGTTGGTCTAAGCCCTAAGGCATTTGGTTATGTACAATAGGTCGAAGGGCCTAAAATTATCCCAATGTTAAAGTAAACACAATTTTCTGTCATTCTTTCTGAAGGCATGAATTAATTGGTTCTTGTGATCAGCAATATGCCTGGATACCGCGTTTTTTTCTGTACCTGTGAAGGTAAGGTCCCCATTAGGTTGGGTGGACGCTTAACTACTACATAACAATGTCAACTTGCAATTGCAAGGGGGAACAACTCAAGTGCTTTCTCTTATGGCTCTATGCAAATGCATTCTTTCAGAAAAACTCTTATAACCTAATAATGGAGTGGTTTTATTTATGTTAAAGAAATTCTTGGACCTAGTTCCAATTGCATGTCGAGATTGAAATATGTATGGAGGTGTTAATACTTGATCTTGCCTTGCTATTGTCATGGTCAATTTTATACAAAATTGCCTCTGTGAAGTCTGGTTTGAATGAAACACTTTTCTACAGAAACCCAAAATACTGGCTATACATGTAGGCATAGAGAAATGACTGAATTTGATTTATTGGCCGCTATTAAAACACTTGACTTGGCAATGGTGTGTGTCTCGATCTTACGTTAAATTTGTGTGTACAAGTGAGGATGAAACTTGTAACCTCGTTTTACTTATGAATTTCATGCAGGCATTTCAGAGGAGAACCTTGGAACGTTTTGTAAGTTCAAAATTATTTCTACCCACGAGTTACCATGTAGAGGTTCTCAGCCTTGCATCCTAGAGTTGGGCAACCTTGCGTACGCTTCTGGCCCTCTCACTGCGCGTGCGCCGCCTGGTCCGCCATATTGTAGTTATTTATTTTTTGTTTGGAATACTTCAATAAAACTACACTGCGTTCAGCCATACGCCACAGCAGACAAATCAAGGTAGATTGACTAAGGCATAATGTGCAAGTGTTACGCGAAATGAAATGATATATTAGACCATTATAACTACAATACAGTGTTACAGGTTGAGATACAGTATGTGCTCGGCACCGTCAAGACTACAAATAAATATATACATAAATAAAAACCTGCATATAATCACAAATACAATACCCAACCTTTTACTTAGACGGATTACCTAGAACTTACAAGTGATATATGCGATGCGAGCTTTCGTGCATATACGTAATTTGTAAGATGGCTGTGGATCGCTGAACACTTGCACAGTAACCCTCAGTCAACTTACCGTGATTTTTCTGCTGTATGTCTCCATGGCTAGCATGGTCGTCAATTTATCTTTAGACATCATATATATATATGCGAAATTTCTTATTAGCTATGACAAGTCGGTTCCCTTTTTAGCAGAAGAGGAAATTTCTATTGTTTGTTTAAAAGTGTCGCCGCAGTTGAACAAAAACATGGAAAACAATTTTGCTTTTTGACTTAACAATATTAACCATTTATTATTACTTTTACGAGTTATATGCCGTTGTAGCCGGAATTTATTGGTTGTAATTTACAAAGCCTTTTGAAAACGCGCAGTGAACCAGAGGGTAAGAAGCAGGCAAAGTTTGTCGTAGTGACTCGTTTGCATCCAGTTTGTCATCTTTTCATTGAGAATTTATTTTATTGTTTACTTTTGTAGATGTTTTCGCTGCACTCCATCGCGTTCACGTACAGTAGTTGCATTTTTTTAGTTTTTTATGTTAGATGCTCCTTTTAATTTTATTGCATATATATGTTTTTATTCATTTTGTCAGTCTATGCATACATATAAAAAATTATTATTGTGAAATTTTTCAGTATTTTTATGTCCTTAGCTAGGCACCCACATGTAGGTTTCCACATTTTTTGCACTAATGTTTGCCTGTTTGTTTATTAAAAACATCTTGTATTTTCACAGCAAATTCTTTGAGATAAGATTTTGCTTACCATTTGGTCGGTGTTGGGTGCTAAATAAAGGTATGGCTTTTTATATATTTAAATTTTGGTGTATTTATTAATATTGCGGTAAAAACGGTTGCTTTGTTGGGGGTATATTAACTAGAGAGATGACACTAGAGCAGGACTTGCACGGACTTTCACCGGAAAAATATAATATATAGATAGAAAATACGAATACGTGTATTTATAAAACATTTTTTTTTTTAAATTGCACCATAGCATTAGGCTTCCGGCTTTCTTGCAGCCCAATATAAATATATAAAATTAAATTAAAATAGGTAAAACATAAAATTATAAAGCTGTGCCACTTCAAGCTGAAACGTGGGAGGGTGGCACATCAACCTATTAAAACTATTAGCAACAATTTCTAAAATGTATACATGGACATGTAAAAATAAGCAGACTGTCCTTGTAATGCGAGTTATTATGGAACTGTGGTCAGTTACCTATAGTCATAAATCTTATTCTAAAACTAAGAGTATGCAGGAAACAACTAACATTTATTAATTTGTTCTGATTTCTGTCCCTAGCAATTTTTTAGTAACTGGCTTTTAAACCCACAAATCATTGGCTGCGATCAGATTCGCCTTATCTAGAGTGTTCCACTGGCGGCAGACATATACCAAAAAAAATCTCTTTCGGCTCTGGCCGATCAGGTGTAGGGAGATTCCGTAGACCCTGCTTTTCCTCTACGCTACCTACGCTAAGTATGTAAAAAAAAAAAAAACTTCATTATTTTCCCGGCCACAACATCAACACACAAAACACTCTTGTGTTCGAACCACAATGCCGACTATGAACTTGACTTATCTAATTATTTTCACTTTGACTGGACGCCATCTTAAAATGGTTGATTTGTCATAAAAAGTGTTGATTACCATTAACGTAGATAATAATACGGGCTTTCAGTCAGGTTTTAATTCATTCCTCTGCGACCAATATTAACTGAGATATGAATTATATAAGGTTTCAATCGGCCGGCATCTTGTAAGTAAATAGTGGATCTAGTAGGTTAACGAACTCGATCAAGACATTTGTATGATCAATTTTTGTGTCAAGTTTCATCAAAATCGGATAATATTTACGGAAGTTGTGTTTCCTAAAATTGATATACAGTACAGTACATACATACATATATAATATATATTTTGAACGGAGGGTGGTTTTAGACTCAGGGGGTCATGAAATGAAAAGTTGTGAAGAAATTTTCCGGAAGTCGAACATTGGTCGCCGTCTCAATAGGTAGATGAATCTCCCTAAAAGAATAAAGTATGTAGTGTTTGGGTGAAACTGTCATCAATTGGCCACAGTCAAGTACCAGGACACAAAAATTTAAGGAAAATACTTTTTTGGCATTACCCTGGCATTTGTAAAAAATCAGGAAATAAAGTAGTAGATGTCATAATGTATAAGTAATGTTTTTTTTTTTTTTTTTTTTTTTTAAGGCGCGGGACTCTTTCGAGTATTTGCGCCGGTCGGTGTGTATATAAGTATAAGTGTAATATAAGTGTATAAGTAATGTTCCTCTATATTTTGAAGTACATTATGTGCCCGTCAATGACACCGATCGACTACAGAACTTGAATTGTAAAAAATAGGATAGTCGAAGGCTGCCCAAAACTGTGGCCAATTGGCGTTAGCAACACACCATCACATGAATGTAGGGAAATATTACTTCTACTTAAGGACATCTTATTTAGGCGGAATTCCACCGGCAAATTTACTTCATTTGTGATTTTTTCATTGACGTTTGTTTGGTTTTAAGGAGACTATTATGTAGATGCTTAACTTATCTATTATAAATTATAATATGGTAGAGCCTGTCTGCTACCATATTATAACTTAATTTATAATAGATAAGTTAAGCATCTCCTTAAAACAAAACAAACGTCAATGTTAAAATCACAAATGAAGTAAATTTGCCGGTGGAATGGCCGCCTTATGGCTCTTAGATTGATATTTCTTGTGAAATTTCATTTTATTCGATAAATGGATAGATCATTACTACGCAATCTTTTAATAGATCACGATCTACCCAATAGGGAGTAATATAATATACAAGTAGCAAACTATTCTTGTGTATAGTAGATCTTAAGCATTAGGCACGTATTATATAGTACTTGTTATTTATTAGCTTAGTAGGTTAAAAAACTATCATACAGGCTTTTTTTGGATGAATCGCCCAGAATCTAATAAATAACTTGGGGTGAGTAAACATTTTTTATTAATATACTATCACTAACCGTCACTTAACTTTGGTGTGGATTATAAAGCACCGCAGATACTAATAGTTTTCGCACTAGTGTGGTAGAAAATGAAATTGATTGTCAAATTGTCGGAATATTATAAAGATTATGGATAATGTTTATTTACAGATTATTCATTGGGGTCTTGCGGGGATTCGGACTGGGCCCTGGACTATTCGGGCCCGAAACTTCCACTACTTATGTCAATGCCGTCCTTCAGTGGAAGTCAGATGCATATACCAATTCCAACGCTTTATACAGACCTCGGTAAGCAGTATTATCCCTTCATATCGATACTTAAAAATCATTGGTATGAGTATTTATTAAGGCGCCCATTCCACATACGTCAATCGTCAATGAAAAATTGAAAAATGACGTCAAAATGACGTAAATTGACGTGGTAGCAGAATTTTTAGTATGTCTTTAATATCTGCTGAAACGTCATTTTTCAATTTTTCATTGACGATTGACGTATGTGGAATGGCGCCTAATTAACATATTACAATCACTGAGAAACCAGAAGGGCCACACTAAGTGTACCCTGTGAAGGAGACCTACTTCGTGGCCCTTATAATTACCAAAAAACATTATAAATCGGAGAGTGGTCGAATACATTCAAATCTCTGGACACACCAGAGTTCCCTGTCTATAGTCCAAGCTCTATGCCTCGGCGCACAGGTCCACCTTCACAACAAACATAGTAGCCAATCACAGATCTATACCTAGTTTATTCGTCCATGCACAGTAGACCCGCCAACACCAAAACCAAACAGAAAACTCATAGTGTGTCCAGAGCTGGTAAAGGTGTACATCAGCTGATGAAGCAGTATAATCCAGATCTGAAAGCATAAGCACTACTTGTAAACATTTCGTCAACATCTGCGAGTATATCTTTAGTGGTACTACCGAATTTACCGAATAGTTTAAAAGATTTCACATTGTACTTACTCATGCGAGGTTTCTTCGTCTGGACCAACCTGTTGAGACGATTGTGATTTAGTTTCCACGCCATAGCCGTACTCTCACGAGAAAGATTATTCTAGTAAAACAAAAAACGGCCTTGATTTTCATTATGCCTGAAAATTGCCGGGCAGTCACTGCACGTAGTAACTAAATAAATGAACAAAGATCTACCGCCCCAATGCAACCAGTGTACTTACTGTGCAACACACTCACATATTGCCCGATCTACAAGACGACCCGTACAATACGTACAATATAAAATCACCACTCCCTCTAATCCTGGGAGACGACGCTAGCAATGTCATCTCACTTTCGGCCATTCTCCAACACACTGAACTTCTAAAAATGATGTAATTACCATGATTATTTAGAGTCTTGGCGCATACCTGTATGCCACAAACGTGGCCTCGCGCCCTTCATAAAAAATAAAATAAAATAATAAATAATGACATTTGCTGTATTACAAAGCCAGCCTAGCGACGTTAGGGCTATAGAGCCCTCCCTTACACTCAACTGGGTAGACCTGGGACCGCCTGCTTTACAGAAAATTCAGCAAATGTGGGACTCGAACAAATAACCTTTGGCGGGAAATTCTGAGTCTGTACCACTGCTCTACATGCCCTGACTGTGATGGCTCTAGCTCTGACCTGGCTAGGACTAGAATGATGCGATGAACGACATTGTATTTAAAAAGAATGCCGCTTTGCGCTGCTTCCAGTTAAAACTTGATCAACACTATGGTTGGCGCAAAATTGAAGCGCGTAGAGGCCAACTGGTGCAGGTGACATTTTTTTGTGATTTGGAGTTAGTGCGCTATGCTTTGCTCATGCTCTTCTTTATCTTAGACGCCAGCAGAAACATCTCAACCAGTTATTATAACAATGCTAGAAAACATGGAAAATGGGTAATTTCAAGTGAGTTTCAAACTTTCTTCTTCTTCTTCAAGTTACAACCGGCTGTCTGGTTAGCAGCAGCATGTGGCATTGATGCCTCCACTCTCCTCGATCCTTGCACGCACTCTTCAGCTCCACATATGTCTTGGCCTCTACACCGTTCATAACTTGCTGCAGATATTCAAACTTTAGCCTCAATTATTTCAAAAGCTTGTTTTTGCTGCTTGCACCACTTGGTCTCTAGGTGCTTCAATTGAAGAGCTCGTTCTTTTTTTAGCGCACCTAGTATGAAGTATGTAATGAAGGATATTTTGGTTTTCAGGAATGGGTGAGCCTCGGCACAAACCAAAGCTGTCAATCATAGAAGTAGTATTATACAATATAGCTGCAATGCTGGCTGGAGTCGCCACTGGCTACGACGTCCGGCTTTCCAACGTTTCACCTCTGCACCCTAGATTACACCCTGAAAGGTATTAATAATAATCATTTGTCAGTAATCAATAATTAAGACGTACAGTTTGGACAGAGTGGTCACGAACAACTGACTTCTTCGTTATCTACCTTGTTAGTACCCCCTTCGAGGTGTCATGGAACCCTCAATTCATACATAACACAATCTCTGCCGGTTGCACTATTTTTGCCTAGGCATGGATTCAACTTTGGAGTGCCTTTATCTTTGAACTTGCTACGATAAATGAATCATTATAGTGAATTCCAAACCACTTGGCTTCATTCCCTCACATGAATAATTGAGGAGCTTGGTTACAAACGTGGCCAACTCCATTTTTACACAAAATGGGGTTTTCATCCGACCTTGCAGAAAATTTTAATGTCCACCTGCACTTTGTAAAATAAAGTGACAAAAGCAGCCAGATTAAGCACAGAAGCGCTGAGAAGTCTAGGGTTAGCTATAATCTTAATGCAATTTTCAACAGAAAATCCGCTCTCCTGAAAAATTCTACAACTTGGAGTTGGCCATGTTTGTAAACAGCCTTCTCAATTATTTCTAATTAGACATTAGGTGACTAGGAAGTCCTGGTCGTTATAAAGTTATGGTTGCATTTAGTCAATTATAGCTTACTACTTCAATGATTTTGTTCCAGTATTGAAGAAGAATCATCGAATGAAAGAAGATGGCGGCAGCGTGGTATAGAACCCGCCAATACAGCTTCAACCGGTACCTCCATTCTTACTCATGAAGAATACTCTAGCGCTAGTGGTAAGTATCTCTAATATTGATTGACATTTATTAGGAATTAGGAAAACGCCAAACGTTGGGGAGAAGCTCTTACTTCAGCGAACGCCCGTCCTTGGCTGCTCAGTCATTTGACGCCGTGCCTCCCAGTGCATCCGTGACTTGAAGTATTCGGCATTATGGTTGATTTCGTGTAGAGCTGGGCAGTGGGTCTGGTACCCTCCTCCAGTGAGCACAGTGAGCACAGGGGGCACATTGGGTTGCCGACCCCGATTCTGGGCAGGTCACCCTGGCGGTGCCCACCGCAACTTCCTGGGGCAGGTTGTTGGGTTTGGGTGTTGATAGTAACGGTTCCCATCTTTTGCCAACTGCAGCTGCCTTCCACGAGTGTTTTCTTTATCCTGGATGAAATAGTATTGCTCAAATAGCTGTAGGTGGTGGGTTATCTTTTTCATTTTGCATTCATTTGATTCCCATTAATAATAGCCGGCATCTAGTAGTAGTATGGTTGGACACAGTCCCAGGCCACGGTGTGGGCCCATAGGACTCCAGTGGACCTCCTGATTATAGTGGATTCCGAACCACTTGGGAAACACAGTGAAGTCACACGATTAGTTCGGAGGTGACCAGGACAAGTCCTACCATGTTTCCCTACCGGCACTGTGCACACGACCAATTTATCTGCAGCTTTGAACCTGCTCTGGTCCGCTGGATTCAACTTGGTATGGCGGCCGGCTCAAGCCGGCATCTAACTAATTGTATTGTATTGCAGGCTATATGCATAATACTTACCACGGTCCGGCGCGGCATCTTAGGCCTACTCTTAGCTCATTAGCCCAGGACAAACCGCTGCGATTTACAGACTCACCGCAGCACCATCCTGCTCTTGTCGCCTCCAATGTTCCAACACCAAGCCCAAGAAGGAAGTCCTCGAACACCAGCAATGACGAAGTAAGTACTTACCATAGCCTATTATTTTGTAAAGGTTCACTTAGGCTACTTGTGGACTACCAGGCAACGAATACAGCGGTGTGCAACAACTCTGATACAGAATGTCTGTGGACCGTGGGAGCTTGAATTCCTCCTGAAGGACAGTTGCAGTCCAATGGATACCGAGCCAAGTAGGAATAGCTGAAAACGAAAAGGTGGACCTACTAGTTACAGGAGTATATTATTATTAATTAAATTGTAATGACACTTTTTTTTTTTCTCCCTCGTGGGGCCTACTCGTTTGAGTTCCTATAAGCGTCGACCTAGAAGGTCTTTTGCTTCCACGTTTGCCGTCTACGCCCATCTTATAACACCAGTCTTTTTGATAAATTCTAGTGTTTTTGTGATGGGATTAGATCGGATGGTTTCCTCTTCAGACCTAGGGTGGCCAAGAGTTTGGTATCGAGTTTGTCCCAGCGCTTCACATTCAAAGAGAATGTGTTCAGCTGTTTCTTCTTCAACTTCACACAGTCTGCATCTACTGTCGTTTTTCACGCCAACCCTATGCATGTGTTTGTTGAAGTGGCCGTGGCCCGTAAGCGTGCCAACCACCCTTCTAGCTTGCTCTCTACTTAAAGAGAGAAGCTGATCGGTGAGCTTCTTACTAGGACCCGGAATAACCTTCTTAGCAAATCTGCTTTCCGGGACTTTCTTCCATTCCTCTGCAGTTTTTCTCTGCACCCATTTTTGTACAGAAGTACGGGCCTGGCAATAAGCCATCCCGTACTTAGGTTCTGCACCAATGAATGGCGTTTCTGCACCTTTTCGAGCCAGCTCGTCGGCTCTTTCATTCCCATCAAAGTTCGAGTGCGCCGGGACCCAAATCAGCGAGACTGAGTTTTCCCGACACACCTTTATTAGGAGGTTGGTGCAGTGCCACACCATTTTTGATGTGATCTTTATAGCCCCCACAGCCTTAATCGCTGCCTGCGAGTCTGTATAGATAATATTGGTTTTGCCCTTGCATTCCATTTCCATACACTCCTCTAGGCATTTTATAATGGCCCCTACCTCAGCCTGAAAGACTGTAGCATATTTGCCGAGGCTTAGGACTATGGATTTGTCTACAGTTTCCCCATAGACTCCTCCTCCAGCCCCATTTTCCATTTTCGACCCATCTGTATACCAGACTAGGTCATTGTCCCCTGTTTGATGTTCTTCAGCATTCCATTCTTCTCTAGCTGGAATTCTAGTGTTAAATGGTTTGCTGAATGAGAGCAGGGGTGTCATTCGGTCTGACGGCATTAAAAGCGTGTCTTCCGATATGTAATGACTTACTTAAGTTTGCGCAGTCAGCTCCGAGGAACTTTTGGCTGATCTGATAACTTTCCTCCACCCGTACATTCCTCAGCCACATGCTGTCATGTCGAAAGCAACATGAAGGAGATCCTCCCAGAACTGATAGGCCCATCTTCTTCTGGGTCCCTGGTCATGGATCGAATTTTCTATCTACCTACAAGTGCAGCTAATGTAGCAGTTCCTATAACGCTAAAAAGTGTGAAGCAGGTTATCAACAGTGCTATAAACGAAAGATTCGATAATCGACCAGCGCAGCAGGAATTTTTGGGAACCTGTGGTTGATAATCCCATGCGCCACGACCTGCCATGAGTCGTACGCGGGACCAGAGGAACTGCTGAATAATCAGAAGTGGTAGACAGGGGGGAGTGGTGTAGGGTCACGTATCACCCGTGCAATTGTATGTTATTATTGATTATAAATCTATCGGCCAATCTGCTTCTCTTCCTTGGTTTGCACTTCAAAGGACTGATGGTTTCTATAAGATTGACTCATTGCCCTTTTATTCTACTCTGATTGATTGAGTAAATCCGATCCCCTTTATTGTAACCATGGTTTGTTTTGGTAATAATGACAGTTCACTTGGACGGCAATTCCACCGGCGATTTTACTTCATTTGTGATTTGAGATTTTTTGTTTGTTTTGTTTTAAGGAGACTATTATGTAGATACTTAACTTATCTATTATATATTAAGTTATAATATGGTAGCAGACATCATTAGTCTCTACCATATTATAACTTAATCTATAACAGATAAGTTAAGTATCTACATAATAGTCTCCTTAAAACAAAACAAACAAAAAATCTCAAATCACAAATAAAGTAAAATCGCCGGTGGAATTGCCGCATTGACAAAATCTATTGCATCAGTATCACATACTATATAGTTTAGTACTTCTATGAGTTTTTTTTGTCAACCAACGGGTTCTGGAGTGAGAAGTTAATTAATTAGCTCTTACGCCATGTTTTTTTTTTTTAATTGGAAAAATTCCACTTTTGCGTATTTTTATTTTTAGGTCACATACCTCCCTCCATTACCACCTAGCAGCCATCACGATCGCCACGCGGAATATCACTCTGAACTGCCTAAGACGCCACTTCACCGTTACCAATACAGTCCGCGTGCCGAGAGCCACGAGCCCCGAGAGCCAGCTCCCCGCAAGGAAATCATCGACCAGCGGACGCAGCTGGAGGCTCACCACTACCGTTCACCCTATTCTGAACGGGCCGCGTCTTTTTACCCTAGGACTGTAGCCCGCCCCTCCACTGGTTGGAACATGGACGAGGTAGGTAAACTCACTGTAGGTTATTATACCAGTGCCAAGTTAGTAATACGATAAAAAATTGATTAGATCGTGCCAAATGCGTGACATTATAATTTATATAGTAATATGGCAATTTTTTTGGCAGGTGCGGAAAACACGGTTCTTATTTATTTATTTATAACTAAACTATAATAAAATCTTTGAGTATTAGTGTAAATTTGAAAGTTTCCTCTATTTTCATGTACTATTGTGTAAGCCAATAAACCGGAACACTTTCCCAAAAGTTAGAACTCTTTTTAGTGAGCAATTATTATGTCAAATTTTTAATGGCAGGTCCCAGCACCACACCCTCGACTTTCTAATGCCGGATGGCCTGGAGTAGATGGAACCTTATCCCCTCACCATCATCGACCTTGGCCTACGACGGAAGAGCAGTCACGAAACAGCGGGAACCAAAATTGGGGGATGGACGACAGTCGAACGTCGTGGAACATCGCCCAAGAGCAGGTTGTCAGCAGTAGTCAGGTCTGGGCCGGAGACGACCCCCCACCCGCGCAAAGAGTCTGGTCTGAGGAGACGAGAAGGGGAAGTAGCAATACACCACCAGCCCTAGTGCGGTCGCCTCATTCTTGGTCGACCGATGATACACCAATGCCTAGATTACGATCGAGTTTGAAAAAGTATAATAGTGGGGGTAGTAGTAGTGGGGGTGGTGGCGGTGTTACACCCCCTGACAGTGACGACTCTAGCTATGTGTCCCGGGTGCGGTTCTCACCCATCACTGACCTAATGAGTGAGTCCAGTACGGGTGAGAATAGAAGACGCTATGATTTTTGAATAGATGTAATGCTGTGTTTCTGAGATAAATCCGCTCGATGCTGAAATTACCTACGTACGGGATAGGTACCAAGTCTTACGGCTTAATTAGGGTGGGGATTTTCATTTTGCGAATTTGTTGAATACGAAAACACTTTGTCGTAGGGGATAGTTGGTATTTGATTTTACGTACTTCTAACAATGCCTTACGGCGAAGTGTTTCTTTTTCTGCCCAAATCAGACGTTCACAAAATAAAATCTTCTACCGTATAAATTTGTCCCATGATATAAGCCAGCTAAATGAGGAAATTTATGTATTGTAGCAACGTGTTTTGTTGAGCTTTTGGTACTTTCTAGCGATCAGGTGGCTATTCCACCGACGTTGATTTTGAATGTGAATATGTCATGACGTGGTAGCAGACATCATTAATAAGTTTCTACCATATTATAACTTAATTTATAATAGATAAGTTAAGTATCTACATAATAGTCTCCTTAAAATATGACAGAGACTTATTAATGATGTCTGCTACCACGTCATGACACATTCACTTTCAAAACCCACGTCGGTGAAATAGCCGCCTACTCAGGCATATTTGCTCCCATTTGCTTGTATTGTTTTTTAAAATAATTTTTTCACCTCAGTTGACCTTAAATGCACTGCCCAATGCCTGTGTAAAATAGCAGAACCGTAAAATTGTTAGTTTATCTTTTGTAGCTTTAATTTTGAATTAACTAGTCGTTAATTTCGAGGTTTGTTAGTGTTTATTGTCCAACACCAAACATTTCCCGCTTGCTTACTTACTAGCCGAAGGTGGGCTTTGGCTAGCTTTGGCACTACTGCCATTAGGCGGCGCTGACCGGTTGAGATTAGAGTTCTATGTAGGAGAGATGGGACATACGAGCGCGCCAAAAATAGTTTTTTTTATCCTGGGGCCACCTGGAACGTTTTTTCAATGGCTTGTATGTATATAAAAAAAATATATATTTGGCGGGAAGCGAATGCCTCAACTCCTATGTAGAACTCTAGCTTAGACTAGAATCTCGCTACTGTGTTCCAAACGTGGCTCACACCATCGTCGGCAAATCAGCGGAAAGTGGAATCCGAAGGAAGTCGCCATTTTTCCTATTCCTATCAATGGCGGCTTCCATAGAATTCTACTTTCAGCAGCTTTACCAACGATGGTGGGAGCCACTCTTATGGCCGTGTCTAGAGTTTTATATAGGAGAGATGGGACATTCGCTTCCCGCCAAAAATACATATTTAAATTTTTTGTACCACTCGCCACGCCTCTTGTGACCAGTCATTGAAAAACCGTAACAGGTGGCCCAGGATTCCAAAAATATTTAAATGACCCATCTCTCCTATATAGAACTCGAGCCGTGCCCACCACCCATACAAATTTATAAATAAAAAACTGGACGGTACCGCTATGTTCCAATGCACGACGGTGGTGCCGAGGAGTATTCCTAAGGCGGGGTTTCCATTGACCTCGTTTTGCAGAATGCACATGACGTTGACGTGGTAGCAGACATAATTAGTTTTTAATGCCTGCTACCACGTCAACGTCATGTGCATTCTGCAAAACGAGGTCAATGGAAACGCCGCCGACTATCTCACGTTTAGATATCCAACATGTCTGCTACATATGTCTATAGCTATTTCGAGATTATTTTCTCTTATTGGCTAGATATCTTCATCATTGAATCCCCCCTTCTTTGTTTCAAACATTCTTTATGGATAGGCTCACCTATTGTAGTATTGTATTAGCATTCGTGTACGCTATTATATTATCTATGCAATATGTAAAATGCTTGCATGCGAACATCAAATGACTTCAACAGCTGTAGCACCAACGGAAAAGGATAGCATATCGGGGAAAAAAGTGTAAGTTACCCTAAATATAAACCCGTAATGAATGTAAATTTACTGATGAGAATTACGTGAAATAATGATTAATGTTTCAGATTGTCAACAGAGATAAATTGCTATTAATCGTTGCATATGCTAGGCGTAGGCCAAATTTTTTTATGGCTTTATTGGTACCAGCATGACAAAAAATTTAATTTCGTCTAATTTGGAGCGGTCTAGTATTATTACAGTATTTAAGAGGAACATTAAGAAGACATTGGCGACCCCAAAATAGGTTGGTTTTTATTTTAATTAATACTTAACCTATAATGATTCGGTTACCAGAGGTCAATTTTCTGCATATTAAATTCATAAAGTTTTTTAGTTGTAGTGCAGGTGTTTTCCGTGAAACTGATAGGCGTTTAAATTTCACCAATTTATCAAATTCTGGGCAAAACAAATTACAAGAAATAAAATGAGAAACCCCTTATGGTGTATGAAATAATCATCAACCAATTGAATGGTCCAAATCTTTATAACTTAAGTATAAACTTAATTAAAAAATATTAATCAACCTATTTTGAGGGGATCCGGGGGTGGCCAAGGTCAACGGTAAGCTGCCTCTTAAATGGTTTATCCCCGGATAATTTATTCTTGTACGTTGGTGCTATGCCTGCCATAGGTATGGGTTTCCTCTGCCACAGTGTGAGTTTTCAACTTATGAATATTTACTATTAGTAAAGTAAAATAGTGATGATTACAGGTTTTCTGGCTATTTACAATGGTAAAAGCTATTCGTGTAATAATATACTGCATTATGAATTTTATGTAGAGCAGTCGCTCTAGAAATTTCCACATTAACTTTTGTGTAAATAAAAATTTCAAATAAATATGCTAGATAGGTAGTGTTTAAATTAAATAAATTGACTGATATTTGCAAGCGCCAATTTGATATGTGTAGATTTTATCTTCGGCTTTAGACTAGCAGCTATAATTTTCGATTTAAACTGGTGGAAATGCTCCCCCCTAGGTTATCTAATTTTTTTTAACTGAAGAACCTCCTGACTTCAGCAGCCGTAGCAGACCTTCAGACAACTTTCATATAGAATTACCTGCTGGGAGTCTTTAGGCTATTGATTTAGCCAAGTGGACCCAATATAAAAAAAACACCTGTTGAGAGAGGGGTGTCTATTATAGTGCCCATGTTTAACGTATGGAGAACTGTTTATTGAGTGGTTTGGGTAGAGCAATTTTTTTACCCGCCATGAATAATTTATTTCATTATCTACACCCACATCATAGACTTATAGTCCAATAATAGCTATTTATGTTGAAGTCTACTTCATTATAATTGAAATTATGACCAACAAAGCCAGCTGCTATTTCGTGGTAAAATGAATGAAATGAAATAAAAAGTGCTACGATATGCCTCTCTCCATCAAGTTAATCATGGGCGCTATTTTTGGTAACTACCCCCCAATCAGAGAATATTGTGTTTCAATACATAGTTTTTTGCTTTCCAATTTTTTTTACTATAGGAAAGTTGCCCATTTAAATATTAGATATGGACCTAGGACTCAGGCGGTTATTCCACTTGTCAGTTTTTCTTCATTGTGCATTAAAAATTGATGAGATTTTTGTTTTAAGGAGACTTATGTAGATACTTAACTTATCTATTATAAATTAAGTTATAGTATGGTAGAGACTTATTATTGATGTCTCTACCATATTATAACTTATGTTCGCCAATTGTATTGCAATAAAGTCGTTATTCATTCATAACTTAATTTATAATGGATAAGTTAAGTATCTACATAATAGTCTTCTAAAAACAAAAATCTCATCAATTTTTAATGCACAAATGAAGAAAAACTGAAAGGGGAATACCCGCCTTAAATAAACTTATCTTTATCTCCTATAGTAGTGTAAAATTTTAAAATGAAGTAGTATTCCGTGTTTTGGATAGAATTCCATTCATTATTGTTATTATTATTTAATAGCCACAGCTTCTTCGTGGAAACACCAAGTTTATCCGATGTGCCTCATTGCTAGCTTCTCAGTTCCTTCTCTAGATAAAATTATGTAGAAAAAGTCAATTTTCTGATTTTTTGATAGTTTTTTCAAATCAGCGTGTGAGTTGGTAAGCAGCCTGGGATTTTGTCTTCATTTGACATCATTATTCGTCATTAGCACCGTTTATTTTTCTTAATTTGGTAGGCCTGGATTTTTTTTGTTATTGGGGTCGTTCGTAGAATCTTAGATATTCTATAGCCGTCCCACGTACTTTTCTATTCCAGAGATATCCTATATCTTATCTGATAGGATATTGCCAATCCCAGCTTTGATGACCAACTGGCGATGATTTTTATTTTTATTAAAAGTATCTCATTTAAAATATTATTTTAGTTTATCAATTTCCCTTACTATTTCAGATCAACATAGGGAGATGATTATAGAAATGGGGTATGCAAGTGCTGGAGATAGAAGGATTCTGATGTTAATTTACGTTAGGTTCCTCGTAGATTAAAGAAAAATGACCATTGGTTGAACTTTTTAACTATTTATTTTAACTTTTAATGTGAAACATCTAGTTTCAAATGGGTAAGCCGCCAGAAAAAATCACTTGTATACCCCATTACTTGCTGCTTATGAACCAATTCGAAAACTGTTATTTATTGGCAGTTTTTCTAATAAAAAAAACTTTTATAAAAACAAATGAAAAAAAAAAAACAGATTCTGGGTATTTGCGGGTTTATTTCAAAGTTTCCGAACCAACCGAGATAGCTCGTTATTAGGGGCATCTTTTGTCACTACATTTTTCATCTATTATTTTAACAGTTTTGACAGAATCATAACATTATTACCTACAGTATATCCTATGCTTTTTTTACGTAACTGGGACATATTGCAGCCTTTATAGAGGCGCCTATTCCACCTACGTCAATAGTGCATAGTAAATGTGGTATTGACGTGGTAGCAGACATTAAAGACAGTCTAAAAATGTCTGCTACCGCGTCAATACCACATTTACTATGCACTATTGACGTAGGTGGAATAAGCGCCTCAAAGGGAGAGAAGAGATATCAAAATATTTTGTAACAAAAGGACGAGCCTGTCGTTTCGGCGAAATCAAATATTTTAATTCCTCGTTCCACAGCCGCAAATATGTGAACATGGTCCAATGAAAAGTCAAATATGCAGACAATTTGCCCGACTGACATGCTTCAGTTGTATAAAATCTGTAAATGCCCTTTATCGCGTTCTTTTAGCTAGAGCAATAATAATTCAGATGGTGAAATGTAAAGTTACTGTTTTGCTTCCTTTTTGTATGAATTATTAATCTGACAGTTTGCGAATGTGGAACTAGAAATTAATTAATTTCGTCAAAACGGAAAGGTCTTGTTTTGTTTACAAAATATTTTGAAACCTCTCCCTTATGCCTGCGCCCCTCATCATATGCACAATAGCGAGTGACAATCTAGGCAAGTATCCCTTTAAAATTGCTTAAATAAAAAATTGTAGTGTTTTCAAAATAAAAATATTGTGCTTGCGGCCTTGAAGCTTTTATCTTCAATTGGATTAAAGACTAGACAGTCGCTTATATACTCTATCATTCCATAAGTAGTAAATAGGTACCTTGCGTAAGAAAACTTAGTTAAGTACGAATTCATGCATTCCATCCATGCCTATGTTCAAGTTTACAATGATGTATAGGAAGGAACAGTCTGGATTTTCACAAGTCAAAAGTATTATTATTATACTGTACATTTTTCAGAAGGAACGTTGTTTTTGCTCGTTTTTCTATGATAATAAAATATAATTAAAAACATTTGTAAGTACCTTAAATAACAAAAACATGCGCTTTGAAACTTAACGGAAGATGAAACAGTCAAAAACTTTCAGCACCCCTTGTGAAAAAATGTTTAAAATTTTTTTGGACTTCCAGAATAATGCAGACCAACTACCAAGCGCCAATTTTTCCAAATTTTAACATTTTTGCCCATATAGGAGCCCTCGAACTAAATTAATTAGCTCTCAAGCCATGTTTTTCAACAAATTTGGAAAGATTAATTTTTAATGAACAACATTTATACGGTAAATTTAGTCACGCCTGTTTAACAGCTGAACAAACACAAATGTTCATCGAATTTGTTTGGGTTCGCTATTTCATTCAAACTAGTCATTATGTCCCAATAATTTTTTATTCGTCGTGTCATCTGCTAACAATGTTCTACTATATTGTATTGCATATAAGTCTAAAGCGCCAATTCCACCGGTGGTTTTACTTCATTTGTGATTTTTGTTTGTTTTGTTTTAAGGAGACTATTATGTGCAGGTAGATACTTAACTTATCTATATTAAATTAAGTTATAATATGGTAGAGACTTATTAATGATGTCTGCTACCATATTATAACTTAATTTATAATAGATAAGTTAAGGATCTACATAATAGTCTCCTTAAAACAAAACAAACAAAAAATCACAAATGAAGTAAAATCGCCGCCTAAATGATACTGCGGCTTAAAATTGCTCTGAATTGCTAAGCTCAGCCTTATTGTAAATTGCAAAGTATTACTCTTATCTTTAAGAGAATTATTGGTTTCCCTGTACAATATACTCATAATTTAATAATGAAGCACTTAGTCTACTTTATTGAACCTCTACGATTTAAATGGATACTTAATTTGATAGCTCAGTATTTCAATGCTATTTATTTTTATTTTCTCGAGATTAGTTTAGTTTTTATGTGAAAGAACCGGTAGGAGAAAACCCGTACATGCTTTCCTATTTATCAATTAGTATTGGTACAGGGATAGATGCTATGGGTAGTTCCATGGTAAATAATAGACTTGGGGTTCAATTTCGGTTGCCTCAACTTTCCCTATGCCAAACCACTGAATTCGTTGATGGGACCCTTGCATAGTCTGGAACGGGCAGACCAATATAATATAGTAATTATGGCATGATTAACCATTATTTCTCCAAAATAATTATTTGTTCAAAACCAAAACTATGCCTGGAAAAGCTACCTGTTCGGTTTTGTTACTCTTTTTAAAACACCTAAATCATACCTGAAGTCAAAGGCATCGATAGAAAGGTTCCACAGGAAAGTTATTTTTTTAGTAATTTTTCATGAAATTTGAGTGTTTTATTTATTTTATTTCTTTCTTTCCTCCGAAACAAACTATCAAGGGGCAAGCGACCTATTGGACTTTGTTTACATTAATGACAAAAATACTTGTGAATTTAAAGAAAATCGTATAGAGAAAACATTGTCTTAGTTGTATTTTTTGACTTTAGAAGGGTAAACCCCCCCCCCCCAAAATAAAAATAAAATAGTCCGGAGTCATGATTTTTGTGAACCTACGTGTCAAATTTCATCCAGATCTACAGAGTTGTTTGCCCACAAATCGACGAACAGACAAACAATTTTTGTGGGTTCCTGGACCTCTTGTTAATCCGTTGAAATCTCGGATTCGGACATTTCGACCATCACATAGCTTTCTTTACACTGCGTATAATAGGAAAGCAAAAATAAAGCCTGCAAGAGTGAGCTACTATGTGTTCCTTTTTTAATAAGCAATCATGACTGGTGGGCCCCTTTGAGACATACTGTATATACTCGTATATTTAATTAAAAAAACTGTTGTCTTTACACTAAAAACTAATCTTAATCTTCCGTAATATGCATGTATGTTTATAAACTAGTCTTTGCAGTGCTCAATAAATTCATTTAAAAATAAAAGTATAATTAATCTTCCTCCAACCTCCAGATTCTTAATGATCTATGATGATGAGCTCATCGATACCCCAGTCCTCGTAAGACTGATCTGGCAGGTACCTACGGATTATGATTGGAATTTTCCTCTGTTTGAGTTCCTTCATTGCAATTTGCAAGGGGTCGGTTTCTCCCTCCAGCTCAACCATGACAGGTGCACCCATAGCTATCTGGAGGGCTCGCGTACCTGTAACAACAACATAAGACGATTAGAAATGAAGTGGTGAGAAGACAAATGGGTGGAGAGGACAGCGAGAAAGAGACTGCAATGGTTTGGACATTGCCCATGAAGACAGCAGAGGTGCAAGAAAATGGTTAGAGGAATAAACAGAGGGAAGACGAAGAACGAAAAGGCCAAGGAAGAGATACAGCAAGAAGTGATGAGTGAGGACTGATACCGGAGGAAGTGCTGAACAATCATAAGTGGAGAGACAGGAGCGAGTGGAAGACACTCACAAATCGCAACTGGACCTTACTATCGATTATGATAAAAAATAAGGGCCACATAAGAATGTGTGTGTTGGAGTGTTAACGAAAACAGTTGGAAAAGAAGAATCCGGGATAATGGGTCGTGGGCGTTCCCAAAGTGAATTTCAAAATATTTAGTCAACAGCTGCGTCAGTGGCAATCCGTAGAATTTGAAGTCAAAAGAAGCCATTGGCATAGCTTGGGGAAACACTTCTTGTTGGAAATATTGCAGCCCGAGCAATTCGAACGTTGTGTATTTCTGCTATGTCCAATGGTCTCAATTATCGGGTACATATGATACACTGCCTAAATCTGCGAGAAAGCAAACGACATGCTGGTCTGTCAATTGTCAATGAGCGGCATCGCTAGTTCGCTATGGAAAGGCACACCCTGACAAAAATAGGAATCTGTTCGGCGACTTGAGTTAAGAAAGGTTTAAAGTTTAAACTGAAAAGATTTGAATTCTCTAGAGATCCTATTCCTTCATTAGGGACAATTATACTATTAGAAGACCTAAGTAGTAGTAATAATCGGCAGGTGACGCAATAAGTTTAAGTGCATAAGCTTGAAACGTACCCCAAAATGAGAACAAGACTAGAATGCACAGCAGGTTAATGGAATAGCTGACTTAACTTTACGAATTTTGTAAATTTCTTTTGAGTTTGACTAAAATAATATCTCTTACCTAAAACTCTTGCCCGCTCATATTTCGTCATATATTTAGTGGTTATCCTTTTGGACTTCTGAATTCCTCCTTCTCCAGCTGCTCCCATAAGTTCAATGTTCTCCTCAAAGCCCTGAATTTATAAAAAGAAATGTTAATATTTATAGAATTATTGGAGATAATAAATACTAGCCTTCTTAATTTTAGGAGAAGTGCGGTTCTACTATTGGAAACCTGTCGACCAACAAACTACTACTACTACTTACTGGCCAACGCCCACCCTCGGCAGATTAGCCATTTGGTGACGCACTGACCAGTATCTTGTTGTTTCCCGGAAGATGTCGTCTGTTTGGTCTCCCAGGGCTGGGCACTCGGGTAGCGGTAGATGTTTTGCGTTCGTTTCGCCTTCGTTACACAGGGGGCAGATATCTGAAGCAAGGATCCCGATGCGATGCAGGTGGGAAGGAAGTTAGTCGTGGCCGGTGGTGGTCCTGAAGACAGCAACGCTCACTGCCCTCTGCAGGTACTGGCGGGGCAATAAGGGTTGCCCAATTTTTACCCTTTCCGACCAACAAACTAGTGACGCCCACATGTTTTATGTTTTGCTCAACTACTCTTCTAACATTCTCAAATTACAAATGTTGACAGACGTCCTTTGATCCATACATTAATAGGGAACAAAAAGAAGTTGCTGATCTAAAATTGGCAGCAAATGTGGTGTTGGTGGCAGAAGAGGTGGGACACTGATTGGACCTTAAAGGTTTTTTAAGTTATATACCTCGCCTTGGTCCAATTCTTCAATGTTTTCATCGTCATCACCTTCATCAAAATCTTCACCAATGCTGAAAAAATAAGGTACACAATGCATATAAAGTCCCAAAGGCAAAAGTCATTGGAAGTTGTGGTTTTGGTGGGTACCTAATGGACAAATATTGATTGATCAATTTATATTTTAAACAAGATTGTTTTACCAATTTCCATGCCGCTAACATGTTCCTTCCATAAAATTTGTCGACAGCAAAGTGTCCATACCTGGCAATGCAGAACTTAAAAATTAAATAGACTGTAAATAAATAAGTAAAGTACTAAAGTATGCTTTAATTGTTAGAGAAATGGGTTTCTAAAATGCTAAATAAATGACACATAACCTAATTTTGTTACTTTATTTGGGGTAGCCTAAGTAGACATATTTTATATCAGGGTGCAGTTGTTACATATTAAAATTTAATGGCTTCCTGTCATAAAGTGATTATAATCCACATAGGAAAATTTATAACAAATAACAAGATTTAAAGAAAAATTAACTTACTCGTCGGGTTCAAAATCATCATCCGCCATTTTATAAATAAATATAAATATAATTAAATATGAAATGAATGAAGGCTGTCAACGTGACAAAACTAATTTAATTTTTGTTGTGTGAAATTATTTTCATTAATGTGTGTATCGACTTATTAATTTTAACATAAATGCACGCAGCCTAGAAATATGCCAAAAGTTAGCGTTTCTTTCTTTTTCGCTGTTTTGTTGATAAAAGTTTTGTAACTTACTTGAAACTCAAATTTTAAAGTATATAACCACTTTCAATGGAGTGGGTACATTGCAATAATTGTTTCGCTCAACCTGGAATACCGGACAATAGGAAATTTTTACTTTCTAACTGCGGCCACATCTTTTGTGCTAAATGTAAGAGTGGCACTTCGAGCAACTGTACAGTGTGCCAGAGGGACAGCTCATCTATCGTTATTGAAGCAGGTATGACAGAAGAAATCAGTAACTATTTCAGTGACCCGGAAAAGACAATTGCGGAACAAGTAAAGATTTTTGAGTTCCAAAAGTCGCACAGGCTGAAATTAGTTAAACACTTACAAGAAAAAGCTGAAAAGTACAGACAGCAACTTCAGCAGGCAAAAGACGAAAATAAAAGACACAGAGACGAGAAAAACAAGATAAAAGATGAACTAATCCAACTAAGTAGCGAATTACGTAGGGCTAAAAAGGAAATTGCTACTCTTGAAAACAACAGCAGTTCACGAGCTATTAACAGCAGTACTGGACCACATAAATCACTGTTTTCATTATGCGTGAACAATAAGCCTACAAGCAGTGCTAGCAATCAATCCGAGTTTCGCATATTTGGAACTCAATTGCAAAACCAGCCCTTCTTGCAAAGAAGTGCCTCTTCACGGGACATAAATTTCCGGCAATTGAATGATACAAGCAGCAGCCCCACTATGCCAAGGGAACACCTCTTTACGCCACCTACTCCAGTGCCATATCAGCACGCATATCGGTAAGGACAAAATAATGATTTGCAACATTATAGGATAAATAAGGTCACCATAAGCTATTCGTGACCCAATTATTATAGTAAATATCAGGCATATGCTGGTGTAGTCTGTCTCTCTCTAGACGAAACTTCTTTAAATATTGACTTTTTTTGTTCTATTACTATTTGTTCTACACCTGTCCACTCGGTGTTAGTTAACCTATAATAATATATATATATATAATAATCATAATATTGCATTTATTAGTTTATTACTTTCAGCAATCATCTGGTCAAATCGCCAGACTTTTATTCACCGCCGTCAAGTGAAACACCTCCTCAGCGCAATATCCCAACTCATAGGAAAGTACCGCTGCCTGGAGACAAGGGCTCAATAACTCCCATTGGCTTAGCCCGAATGTCTCTCCAGACCCCATTAACGCATGGAACCAATCCTTCCAGAAAAATAGGAGTTACTCCGACCCAACGAGGTGTCAGCAAAATTACTCCCAACAAATATGATAAGTATTTTTAGACTCAGAATCATTTAAACGTTGATACACTATCATTGCAATTTAATCAAGTTAAGGCGCGTTCGCAATGGGTCCCCTCATAAAGATAGACGTGGTAAGATGGCGGGGGTTGCCTGACAACCCGATAACATAGGTTTGATAAAGACCAGCAGAATGTATCGATTTTTACATGGAAATTAAGTAGTTTTTCCGAGGAAAAATGATTTTTTAATTTTTATTGCGCTTCAATTGTTTCTAAATAAATCAATCGGTCAGCTTGACTCCTTACATTGGACAAGTTTGACATTGACTTTAACCATTAAAATTGAATGGGCCTAAGCTATTTACCTTTTTAGTCCAATATATATCTCAGGCGGTTATTCTGTATTAATTTTTATGGGAATATTTTGTTTCCAGAAGTGTTCTGTACGCTATAGTTTAACTGTACTATTTCTCAATAAATCGAATGATCAGAGACTACGCACAGTGAAGTATGTAGTGAAGACATTGTTAACCTGATAGAGTAAAATTCTGGCTGATGGGTGGATCTAAATCTTCCAAAGATAGCGTCAGCATCATAGATTTACAACATCGCAGTTGCTACTATAAATAAATGCATAAATAATGACTTCTATTTCTATTACTAAACCAACCTAGCGGAGTTAGGACTATAAAGCCTTCCCTTACACTCAACATGGCCCGGGACCACCTGCTTTACATGCCCTCTGAAGCATGGCTATGACCACAGCCCATTAGCCCGGATTCTACTGCGTCATTATATGGCTCCGGCTGTGAAAGCCCTTTGTAACTATATTATTTGTATACGGGACATAGGTACAGTATTTGTAAATGTAAATTCTTAATAATAAATAGCAGCAGTTATTAAAACGAAAATAGTTTAATGCTAATTAATAAATGAGATAATATTGATTTCATTTCAATCAGTTCCAAAATACTTTTGACCAAAATGATTGGGAGCAATAGGACAAACCTCCGAAGTCAGCAACTTCATGTCGGGAAATTCAGATGTCAGAGAGTCAACGGCAGTTGGAGTGCAAAATAAATTGGAAAGAATAATATTTTCTTCTGCGACGTTGTGCTCCTTGAGAACAGCAACGGCCTTTGAAACTGTATTTCCTGTACCTGAAACGTCAACAAGGTATAATAAATAATAAATGTTACATTGTAAAATCAATATGTACACACATAGTTCAAGGCAAGTGTTGTTCAAGAAGGAAATTAACTCATTTAATTCGTATTCAGATTTTTTCTTCTGTCAGTTACTGCTGCTTTATTCTTTTTCTTTTCTGATTTTTATAAAATATCAAATACTCATATTTCAATTTTTTTTAGTTAGTATATCAAAATGAAGATTGAACATTTCTTCTACTTTTCTACATCTCATTGATGGTAGTACGATCGATATTTCTCGCAAGTTTAACTTGACGAAAATCAGAAAGTAGTATCCGATTTAATTTGCTCTTTAGCATTTTAAATAGGTACATTTCTTATTATTAATAGCTCCCTCGAATAATGTTCAAACCGTAATTTTGTTCAAAACTTGAAATGATCTACAGGGAATTGCCCCACCAGCCAGTATTTTTTGTTTTTGAATATTTCGCCAGGTGGCAGCTCAATTCACTCTGCAACATAGGTGCGCGCGTATGAAAATAATAGCCTGACTTACACTTTAAGCACTTTTATTTTATAAAAATGAGGGCTAGAACCATATGGGCCCATGCCAA
This sequence comes from Psococerastis gibbosa, assembly GCA_963971405.1. Taxonomy (NCBI): domain Eukaryota; kingdom Metazoa; phylum Arthropoda; class Insecta; order Psocodea; family Psocidae; genus Psococerastis; species Psococerastis gibbosa. The sequence goes on from OZ020487.1 coordinate 44,485,851, forward strand.
GCTACGCCAGTTGTGCGACCAGGAATTAAAGGTCAAAAAACAGCTGAGTATCTTCGATAATATCCGTATATGTTTGGGCAAGTATTCCAATAGACCAAGTATGCTAACTTACCCATTATTGGATACATTAGTAACACTTTGCGATCAGCAATATCATCGGGGAACCTAGCATACACAACTTTAGCCTCGTGAGTTTCAATATCGCTCTCCACTAGAATTTTCCCGATTCGAATGGACCGACAGCAGTCACGAAGGCCCTGTTCCATTGCTTCCCCGCTTCTGATAATTGAAACCTGAAAATCATAAAATGTACATGAATTAATTCGTTTTTATTCCAATAGGAAGGCGTTTGTTGAGTGACTACGCTATTGAGGCGAAACAATTGAAGCCTGAAAAGCATGAAATGTACACGAATTAATTCATTTTTATAGCAATAGGAAGGGGTTTGTTGAGTGACTACGCTATTGAGACGAATGATAGCGCTCCGTACTAATAGCGGAGCAAAAATAGAACTCAGCTACCTGAGGTTTAATATGCCAGCGGCTATACCAAATTGAATCCATCAGAACAGAGGGTGTTCCAAACTGCAACAAACTTGGTAGTGTGCACAACGTTGGCAGGGGAACATGGTGGGACTACCTATCAGTCTGAGTGCGTGTTGGCTCCTGGTCACCTCCGAATTAATCGTGTGCCTTTACTATATTCCCCAGTGGCTCGGAATCAACTATGATCAGGAGGCCCATCCTTTCAGTCAATTTCCCTTTTCCCTGGGGTGAAGGAGTCAGCCCTTAGTTTGTCTCATGTTAATAAATAGACTCACTCGGCCGCCAGACTGTGTTGCCTAAAAGCAGAAATGCTGAAAGCAGGCGTTGGAAATAAAACAAACAATCCTGAGGTATAATAGAGCGATAAACTGAAACTTCAGGTTATAATAGGAGGCAAAACGAGTTACAATTAGCCAGAGGCTGCAGTAAGGACTATCAAAAACCTGACCTAAAAATATAAACAAATCGCTCAGAAAGTAAAATAATCAAATGATTATGCGAGCCAGGACCAACAGTAAATACAGTGCTAGTCACACCGTCTGGCTATGGTTGACCATTAACAAACGCCTACTCAGCCTAAGTGATTTCACCATCTACAGCTATGGCGGGTATTCCACAAACGTACATCGTCAATGAAAATTATGAAATTGAAGGACATTTCAATTTTACTCTATGCCATTGTTAAAATTGATCAATGATCAATTGATCATAGAGTAAAATCACAAACAATGAAACAAACAATCTAAAATTAAGAAATGGCGTCATGGGATATGACAAGTACAACTATTTTAATTGATTTCTCTAAAGAGAAAGCATTTCTGTATAAAAATTATAATGAGGTTTAAATCATAAGGCGACGAAGGAAACAAATACAATTTCAAGAAACAAATGTAAACAAATTTCAAAAATTTGGAGCATACGCTTCAATTGAAAATTGTCAATTTTTGAAAAAACATATGGAATGGCCGCCATCAATGAGAAATTGAAATGTCCTTCAATTTCATAATTTTCATTGACGTTGTACGTATATGGAATACCCGCCTATTCATAACGTACTTACCCCACAGTTTCCTTTTTGATACTTCAACCCCTGGTATATAGCGCCTGTTGGCGTAACAACTTGACATTTGGTAAATGGAAGTTGATTAAGACTCTCCTCGATGACTAGACGAATAAGTCTGTCCGCGTAAAATTTAAAATCGCTTCGAGTGGTAGTCCTGAAAAGGAAACAAGAAAAAAAATTTCAATTTCATATTGGCAGGCTCTTAAGCACCATAATATAAGGCACAATCGAAGGCACCAATGCAAGAGGACGACCAAGGAAGGCGTAGGCAGAAGACCTCAAGAAAGATATGAGATGTGGAACCTACTTGGAACTCAAGAGAACGGCCCAAAACAGGGAAGAGTGGAGGAGGTGGAATGATTTGCTGCAAACCAATCGCTAGATTGCAACTACAGAAGAAGATGAAGAAGATTGGCAGGCTAATACAGTAATAATAATGATAATGTCCTGCCGATCACCTGCTGAGCTTCAGCAGCCTGGAGGGAAAGCTATTGTTATATTATGCGGCACGCCAATCAACCAAAGCATTGGGGAATTAAGCAAAAATTAAGGGAAAGAATTATTATTTTTATTAAAGTTTAAAAAATTAAAATTCAGTCATAGCACTCCTACACAGACCAGTCCTCATATATCTTCTGTACAGAAGCATGGGACCCGACATAGGAAGCGTCTCGTAGAAAAATAATGCGAATATTTTTTTTGGTAAAGGTTCAGTTTAGCTACCCCTCATAAAATCACAAAATTTGGTTCTATATCGTTGATTTAGCTTTAAAGAAACCCATTTCCGAAAGAATTAATTAAAAGTCGGAAAAGTATAGTTTTTGAGTTACAGCCGAATTTAGTTCGAATTGCTCATACATTTTTTTATGGAAGGAACATAGTCAGAGGCATGTAAATTAGACAACCCTTGCTTAAAATATGAATTCCCTTCCATATTAAAAGCTTTTTCCTTCGACTTTTGATACAGCGGGTTAGCTAAACTGAACCTTTACCTTTTTTTTGTTATCACTGGCGCCTGACACATCTTGATAAACTGAAAACCTTGTACGAGTCTCCCAACTAAATGTTGAAGCTGATAGTCAGGAGGCTTCAGTGGGCCATGGTGATGGTGCAAGCAAGTGCTGCGGTACAGGACCCTGAGGAGTGGGACGCACAATGTACACAATAGGCTACAAGGGGCCAGACAAGCGTTATCAGAATAACGTCTATGTTAAAAAAAAAAAAAAAAACATGGACGGCAGAGGCACGGAGCCTCGCACCGGGTTCCATTGAGAAGCGTTGAGCGGAAGGAGCGATAGGCCAGCAGCACAAAGGGCTGAACATCACCTGATGTTCTACTCTTTTATTTTATCTTTCAACACAACAGACGATAGGTACTACCTAAGGCTGGGCACAGGAAGAAGCATGCCAACTGTTTCATAACAAGGCAAAAATTACAATCCTAATAATTAACTTGAATTATTACTTACTTATCTCTTAATATGGTTTGGAGTTCTCGCACTTGATGATTAGGGGGTAAAATTCTGAGGTTATCGCCGTATTTCCTTGGATAATCAACCATTTCACTAATTCGGCAACAGTTTTCAGTCTTCACACACTTGAATTATTCATAAAATTATAGTACTTCCTGTAAGAAGTAAGGCACTATAATATAGAGCCCTAGTAAGAAGTAATCAAGTAATATCAATAAAAATAAATTTCAATGGCTGCTATGGATGCTACGTTGCTATGGCAGCCGCGTGTCGCCCAGTTGCAAAAAAAATAGGATGTCGAAACTTTACAGTTTACTTCTGTCCTCCTGTCGAGACTCCACAGACCACAGACCTGAGAGTTGAGACCACCCACAAACCCACAAATCAGTGAATCAGTGAATCACTATACATTATACAAAATGGCTGAAGACGCGAGTGCTGTAACAAATGCATTAATTTACCAATATATTAGCTCTTTTGATAAGAATTTAGCCGGTGTCTTTAAAAAATCAAGAAAATGCGTAAGTACAACCGGTTTTTGACTTGATGGCTATCGCACTTGTACATTTACCAGGAAAAGTTGTCGTATGTTACACCACGTGTTTACCAAACATTTACCCTTCGAATTTGTAAATTTGTATGAAATAATGAGAAAGTTAAGTTTCATTGATTATTTTTTCAAGAACTACAGCACTAGATATACTAGGGAATGGGGAAAATTTAAAGGTATTGTAATGATCGCGGGAAGTAGCAACCGCAAAGTTCTGCTGAAGTTCTTTCAAGTGTAAAGACAAAAATTGGAGTTGTGAAGAGGCTATGGTTCCTACCTCGAAGTTTAGAATAACTCTTTTCAAAACATTGATTAAACCACATGTGAATTATTGTCAATCACTGTTTGTACATGCGCCCGTCCACATTACAAACCAAGTTCAAATACTCCTAAACGATGGAATGAGAGCGGCCCTAAATATTCGAGTGGCGAGGGAGGTTCCACGAAAAGTGTTATATGAGCAAATTGGAGTCATTCCACTGCTGGATGAAATGTACGTTCATGTAATGATTCTGTTGCACAAGGTAAAACTTCAAGAATGCCCAAGTTATATGGTTGACAAGACTAGGAGAGTAAATGAAGTCCACTCATACAGTACACGCCGAGCTAGAAATTTTTATTATGAATTGTCAAATTCTGGAAGAGGAAGAAAATCTATCTTTAAGGAATGGGTATCAAAATACAATCAACTAAGTTACGAACTAAAGAACATAACTGAGATTTCGAAATATAAAGTTGCCCTGACGAAGAAGATCCAAGAAAGTTAAGAAGATGAGAAGTTGATGATGTTGCGGTCAACAAATTAGCAGCTGCTGCTACCATGTTCAACAACAACAACAACTCGGCGCTCCAGTGAAAATTATGTGCCAAGATTTATAAAATAATAATAAGAGGGAGCCGTTATTTTCCGCCATCTTCATGCAATCTTGTGTTGTTTGATGATGTTTATTTAATAGCCATGCGGTTAGTTTGCGACACTACCCAGTAATAAAAAGGCCAAAAGTTATTGTGATTTGTGATTAGCAGTAGTCTTATCAAATGCTAGTTACTCCAGTGTCAATAAGGCATGAGAACTATGTCTCCCGCGAGGCCTTGCAAACTGGAACAACAAGTGGAAGTGGAACAGATGTGGGTTTGTACAACACGTGTTGGGGTCGAAGGGGAGAAAAACGTATGACTTGACTAAGGTAGGCGCGTCCAGCCCGGGGGGACTTTTGGCCGCTGCCACTACACCACGCCATCTCGGATGATCTTCCACCGTTAGCTTCCAGTCTCGGGACTCGGGTGCCGGTGGCGTGCACATCCTCGAGCACTTGATCACTCATCTGAGCCTTGGCCTACCGGGACGCCTAGGGTGGTTGAAGGTGTCTTCGAAAACCAGCTTCGGCGTTCTCTCTCCCCTTGCATACGGTGCAAATGACCACGCCGTCAAAACAGTCTGGCTCTATATACCCGACGCCCTTTTAGTTCTAATATTATGTTCGGCGAGGCTAAAAGAAAAACGTATATTAAATGCAATTCCTTTAAAATCTAATCTGGCCCTCGAGAAAAAAAGTTTGGGGACCGCTGCTTTAGATAAACTATTACTATGAAACCAATTGTTCAAAAATACTCGAATATTATGTTTATTAGCTGCAGAAGCTCTAAATTCATATCTGTTCGGTTTGTGTCATTCAATTGTTTTGGAAACACAATTTTTTCAAAGGCACATAATATATATGTTCGGTCACTGTTGGCAACTACATTTACTAGAAGACTAACCTCTAGACTGGTTTATCAAGATTACTTTCTACGTTATTCCCTTGTGTAATAATGGTTTGGATTACGAGAGAAGGAAGTTGAATAGCAAGCCAGATCTCTACCTAGACAATTGAACAATACAATGATCAAAATTATGGTAATATTGTTGATGTTCTGAAATTATTGTTCTTATTCAAGCTTCCTGTTCTAGGTGGATCTTGAGAAGGGTGCACCATCACTTATTAATGTTGTGTCACATTATACAAAGTAAGTAATGCTATTTTTGTTGTTGTTTAAATAGTAGATTTTTAACCTCACTAAATTGAGGCAGAAAAAATTTCTTGGATTCCTATAATTTTTTAAAATGTGAGTAAAATTTGATACCATAAATGGTGGAAATAGGTTCAGAACTGCAGCACTCAACAAAAACTAACGAAAAGTTATCCCCCCCCCCCGCTCAGAAATCCTGGGAACGGCATTGGGGCTTAGAACAAAACAAATGCAACGTGTAAGTTTTGACCCTATTCAACACCATTCATGGTACCATTGAATCGTTCACTTTCCTCGCTTTTTATCTCTTAACAATATTCATCATTATACCCATTGTTAGACGTGTTGGCTAACTAAACTTGTGGATCTATACGTTAAAAAAAAAAATAAGGCGTGGGATCCTTACGGACTTGGCGCTATAAATACAAAGACTTCGTCGGAGTCAGAGGTCGGAGTTGATGAAGTGATGAAGCAGTAGAATCGGGGATGATAGGCCATATTCGATATGAAAGCGTATTTCCAAACGGTTGACATCTATTGTGGCACTGCGGAGACTCAGCAACTGCTGCTGCTTCGAAGTCTGTGCAGTATGTGCACAATAGATGTCGTCCGCAGGTGCTGACGAAACGATTGGATTTGGCGCTGGTAGGTGATGTGAGTAGTGCGTATTATTAAAAAAAATATTATTAATAATTTTAAAAATTACAGGACCCATGGTCAAGGAAAGAAATTGAAATGCAAGGGGAAGAAGGATGAATCGTCTTCGGAAGAAAGTTCCGATTCAGCTGATAAAAAGCCTGCGCAAAACAAGAAAGCTACCCCAGGTTTGTGCAATACAATTAGAAATTTGTGACATTATTAAGGGTGTACAGCCCGTAGGAAAGTGGCAGCCCGAAATTTATTACTTTTTATTTTTTATTTGTTTCATCAAAGTTGTAGAAGACTACTTCATGCATCATATAATAAGGTATTTTTAGTTTTCGAAATTGTAGTTTTTTTTTTTTATAAAAACGATAATACGTTTTTGTTTATCAAATATTTGCATGTTTCTGAAAAAACTACAATTTCGAAAATTAAAAATATCTTATAATATGATGCATGAAGTAGTCTTCTACAACTTTGATGAGCCAAATCTTTAATAACATGCTTAGTTAATTAAATAAAAAATAAAAACTATTAAATTTCGGGTTGCCAATTTCCTACGAGCTGTACACTCTTAATCTTTAGCTCCAGTTGCCCGGGTGAGGCACGTGAACCTCTTCCACCCCACCTATACTTGTGATTATCCAATACTCCCTCTGATATCATTCTCACTGTTCTGAGATCGTCCTCAATCTCCTTTGGCCTTCCTCTTTGAATGTTCCCTCTATTTCTTCCTTCGCGCATTTCCTCGTGCACCTGCTGTTATCCATTTGCTTTCTAGTCTCGGTGAAGAGTCTCGCGTCTTGGTAGATGGCAAAATACATGAACTAAAAGTAAGGTAGGTTGCAGATATGGCTAGTGATGGAGCCATTTTAGCTTTAAGAGTCTCTATGTCTATTGAAAAACACTTAGCCATACGCCTAACAAACGCCCAAACTCAGCTAGGGTGCCTTTTTGCATTTAAATTATACTTACTTACTTGACGTGTCCGGTCCGGGCCTAGGACACGTTGATCCAAAACGTTGCGGTCTGGATGGCCTTGTCGTTGACGTCTGAACGACCCGCCTAGGACACAGCCTCTCCCAGTTAGACAAGAAGGTGGCTGTCGTCTTGTGTCTGCATTCAAAAGTCCGCCATTCCCCACCTACACAAGTTCGCGCGGCATCTTGTGACCCCCGTTCTTAGCCTATTGAGGCTCCGCCATGCAGGGTAGGGTAGGGCTCCGGGCGCTATTTTTCCCTGCATGTTTGGAGTTAGGTTCTTCCACCTTATTATACAATATAATTTAAGTTAATATTTATTTATTTATTTATTTATGTATCGTGTGTTTGCAGTCCATTTAAATTCTTGGAATGTGTTCCTTTATTGCAGTTACAAATGGCAAAGCCCCTGCCATCGCTAAGAAAGCATCTTCCAGTGATGATTCCTCTTCAGAAGAAGAAACGTCTAAACCATCCACACAAGTTAAGAAGACACCTGTTCAGGCTAAACCTGGTAAGAAATTTATGGTCATCATCAGGGGGTCTGGAAATTGCTTGAAATTAATCTTCCTATTCACTTTATAATTTCGATAGCATGAAAATTACGTATAATCATGACCTTGTCTTTCCGAAGTTAACATTAAATGTTTAGTTCAGCAGTTTATAAGGGTCTTCACAGTGATGGTGTTATCGAGTTAGATATAGTGCCTTAGTTATCATGCTATATTTTTACAGGGTAAACAACGTGGTAGTAGTCAGACGTTCGTGGCACGGTTTTAAAGAAAGTGGAAGAACTCTAATCTAGTGCCACATTTGTTTACATTTTTTTGTACATTTTGGTTATTATAATTTTAAGTATTTACGGTAATTGCTTGTGATAATAGATTATACAAATAAATTTAAATACTACAAAATTTTAAACGCGTGTTTCAAATCAATCAACAAAAACAAAGATGGCGGCGGTCAAACCTGAGCTACCGATAAGTTAAATAGCGCAGTTAACCAACTTGGAAGTGAGTTTAGGATAGCACACTGGTTAGCTTGGTTATTGGGTTATCGGTGTGTTAACTTAACTTGATATAACACACTTAACTAGGTATAACTCGATAGCACGAACACTGTGAAGACCCCTTATTTCTAAAATTCAGTTTTTCGCCTGTTACAATGTTAATGTTACCCATTATCGCTTCGATTAGGTGTGAGTTGACACCGAGGACGTGAATCAGTTAGCCAAAAATTAAAACAATACCAATAATGTCCGAAAACCTGATGTAGTCGTAGGCAGAGCAAGCAGGCATACGTCCAAAAGTCCTTCAAATTATAATCAAAATTAATTATCCAACGTTCCTTTACAAATCGCATGTCTAAAATCATTTGTTAACGCTGTTTGGTAACTCATAAAGTTTACGTTAATGCTTTCGTAGTTATTCGTTAGTAAAAAAATCTTTGTGATGGTTGAAATTTTTGATTTCGAGATTTCAACGGATTTACACGTTTTGAGGTGGCAGGATCCCAAAAACGTATATCAGTCGATTTGTTTACCATGAATCTGCCCATGATCATTTTTTCGATACCGATAATAGATTAGTATAGAAAGCACCTACAGGTTCACTCGTACCGGTTTTTGATAAGCATAGCATTTGCTTGAAAGGGTCGAACTATTGGTGTCAAATGATGTCAAACTTGCGATGTTTGTTAATAGTTTTTCTGAACATGCTGAGTATTCACCCGAAAGATTATTGTTTTTTTTTCTGAATTTTCTGGCCATACCTAAATCTAACCATACTGTAAAGTGGTTACTTAAAGTAAAAAACTATTAATAAGTCACAAAGCAGAAGTTTAAAGTTAACATTTGGTCTATTTCAGTTGCTAAAGTTCCGCCTAAGAAAGAGTCAAGTAGTGACGATTCTTCGTCGGAAGAGGAACCGGCAAAACCTGCTGTAGCGAAACAGCAGCCTACTAAAAAACCAGTAGCTCCCGTTAAGCCAGTTAAAAAACAAGAATCTAGTGATGACTCTAGTAGTGACAGTGATGAAGAAAAAAAGAAACCGGCGGCAAAAACTCCCGTCAAAACCATTCCCAAGCCAGCAGCATCTGCTAAGACCTCAGGTAAGGCGGCATTCTGCGAAGACCAGTGCTGTTTTTTAATTTAAGAGGCGCTTTGCCCTAATGAACTTCCACGCTCCCTGATTCTTCCGGAGTGTTCTGCAGAGGAGGTTGACTTGAGGTACACGATGACGAGAAGCATGACCCTAAATAAAAAATGACTTTGTTTTATTACTAAGCCAACCTAGCCATAAAGCCCTCTCGTACACTCAGCTAGGAGTTAGTTAAGTTGTTTGGCCCAAATGCGCAATATTGTGGTTGTTGGTTCGCCTTATTGTGATGATTTTGCGCTGAATTGCACTATTTTAGAGGTCTTTTTGACGTAGACCTAGTTGCTCATTGAGCATTGTCATATATTACTCCATGCAATTTTCGTTATATTTCGTTATATGGGGTAAACTGGCGTATATATTATCCTCGTCGATATCAGCTTACATCAGTTGGTGTCGGCAATTGGACCAGCTGCCGCTTGCTTCCCATAAACTCAATGTGTAACAGGTCTTATGTGGATTGGGAAAGTCTGCTGATACTCGTTTTGTTGTTTGTTTTTCAGTAAAAAAAGACGAGTCTTCAAGTGACGAAGACAGTTCCGATGACTCTGAGGAGAATAAGAAGACTCCTGTCGTCAAGCAACCTCCGACTAAACCTGCTGCAAAGGCAGCACCTGTTCAGAAAAAGAAGCAGAGTTCAAGCAGTGAAGAAGAGTCGTCGGATGATGAAAAAGCGAAGCCGGCGCCGAAAGTAACACCGGCCAAACCGGCTTCAACACCGGCAAGTAAAAAGGCACCAGCAAAGAAGGAAAGTTCAAGTAGTGAGGAGGATTCATCAGAAGATGAGAAAAAACCTGCACCAACCCCAAAGAAAACACCAGCTAAGGTAGTTGTTGCAAAGAAGGCGAGTTCAAGTAGTGAAGATTCGTCTGATGAGGAAGAAAAGAAACCTGCGGCCAAGCCAACACCAGCTAAAGCTGTCGCTACTCCTGCTAAGGTAGCGAAAAAGGATAGTTCTAGTAGTGAGGAAGATTCATCTGATGAAGATGCGAAGCCTGCAACTAAATCAACACCATTGAAGGGTGCCATTGCTGGCAAGAAGAAGGATTCTTCGTCGGAAGATAGTTCTTCTGACGATGAACCACCTGCAAAGAAGGGAACGCCGGCTACCAAAAAGCCAGAAGTAAGTATAGCCGACAGTCTTGGATCGCAATGGGAAAAAGCTATGGCTAACCTGTTTTGAACTTGAACTTGGTCACGTTCTATATGTAGCTTCATATCAATTCATAAGAAAAAGCAGTCAGGCCCAATAAACAGAATTTGTTATATAATCCCTGAATTAACTGTTGATTATTATTATTATTATTATTATTATTATTATTATTATTATTATTATTATTATTGAAGGGCTTTTTATAAACATAGGCATAATTGTAGTGTAGGCCTATTGATCCTTGTGCCGATGACTGTTTCCGAGTGTATTTCTAGCCGTTGACTCCCCGACGTCAACCCACACCGAGTACAAGTGCTAATGTGCAAGCTCGGACATGCTTACCATTGACATTGTGAGATCGTGTTAACCAAATTTGTGAACAAGTCTATGAATATACTAAAGAAACATTAATTTTTTAGCCTGTTAAGAAACAGAAGAAAGAAAGTTCTTCAGACGATGACTCTGATGACAGTGAGGAGGCACCGGCCAAGAAACCTGTAGCGCAAGCGCCAGTTGCCGCTAAGAAGAGAAAAGCACCTGATGATGATGATGACGACGACGATGAAGAAACTACTTCAAAATTCCAGCAGAAGAGTGAGTGGCCGCTTTTGGTTTACTACAATATAAGTCATGGAAAAAATAGGGTTTTATGAATTTTATCTGGACCCGCCATTTATAAGGGGAATGTGGGGAAATATTGGCTAATAAGTTGTTGACGTCTGCTAATTGGCACTTGTCTTAAATTCAATAAATTATTTGATAACTTTTAATAATTTACGTTTTTTTAAAAATCAAAATCGAACGATCTGTTGGCAACAATGATTAAGGGACAGATTTCCAAATATTTCGTTGACAAGGAATGGAATTTCACAAAATAAAGTGACATAATTTTGTTGAATATTTATTTATTTTATAATATTTATTAATTTATAGTATGGTTTTTAGAATACCTCATTGACTTGCCAAAGGATAGCGTCATTAGTTAGGTGATGGCCCCAATAATTAACTATTATTAATTAACTGTTAACTAACTATTGATTTAATCCTTATTTCAGGTGCCAAAAAGAAAGCTGTTGATACTGAGAATGGCGGCTCGTTTGACACATCTCATGATAATAGCCAGGTGAGAAATTATTGCAATTGCAAGACAACCAGGGATAATTTTTTCTCAATTTTCTACTGTTGCACAGTCAAATTTCTCATGAAATATAGTTAATAAGGTGTCATGAACTGGCAAATATATTCCTCTACGCTTTGATGTTCATTATGGTGTCAGTAACACAGATTGACTACGGTTATATTATATATTATTATGGTACTTAATTTGTTAAAAATAACGGTCACTGAGGATGTCAGGAGGTCCAAAACTGCCCAATTAGCGTTAGTCACGGCACATACGATATGCCAAATTAAAGAGGAAAATACATTTTACTTTATAACTTCTCATTTATGACTGTGCGATTAAGATGCCATACGAAATTTTACTTTGAGCGGAAAAATACAGAGGACTCCTTTTGCGTTAGAACATGCAAACGTGTCGACATTTTTTTTTATAGGGCTAATCGCATACACATTTTAATTAATGAATCCGATTGACCTCTTCAGTCGCCTCTGTAGGTTAGTACCCGTGTTGAGTTGCGACAAAGAATTGTAATTGTAACTATAATTTTTCCTAGACTAATGGATATTCATCTAAGAAAAAACCTGAGCCTTTCAGGCGCGTGCGGTCCGAGGAGGTAGAGATTGATCCGCGGCTTGCCGACAACTCGTTCGAGGCCAAGGTAACGCAAGGGTGTCACTGCGAGAGGGGCGTATGGAAGTGCCTTATTCACTTTTTGTACAAAAGCGGCTGCTCTCTTCTGACAAATAATTTGGTTATAAAATTTGGTGGTTTTGACTGAACAAAAAAAAAAAAATTGTGTTCCATTAAAACTTGTAATAACATCATCTGAGGTCACAATCTCTTTACAAGTGAAAAAATCAAATATCTCGTAGAGCTATCAAAAATATCACATCCATTGAAGGAAACTTTTCTGCCCATTCTGACAAATGATAAGTAGGCTACCTCTTTTTAACACCAGTTGACCACAAAATTATCGAAAATGACTTATGCGACAAATACTTACTTACTTAACTTGTCCGGGCCTCTTTGATCCAAAAACTTGCGGCCTGGATGGCCTTGTTATTAGCATCTGAGTGATCTGTCTGGGACGAAAACTGTGGCCAACAGGTGCTAGAGACGGCCAAAATTTAGGCGCAAATTCCACCGACCTCGATAGTGATATTGACGTGGTAGCAGACATTAAAGACAGTCTAAAAATGTCTGCTACCACGTCAATATCAGTATCACTATCGAGGTCGGTGGAATTTGCGCCTTAGTTGGGATTTATTCTAAAGGATGTCATATTTTTGGTAGCTCAACTATGAATATATCCTGTGAAATACAATGCAAGTAAAAGAATAATTGATGACAGTGAAAACGCATGTAGATATGGTAAATAATTATTTTATAAACCATTTAGAACACATAAATGCACCAAGTTTTATAAACAAACTGACGGGAGAGAAGCGCTTATGATGCCGAGCAGTGACTAAATCCACCTTTGCGTTATTTAATAGTATATATTAAGGTCACTTTCATACAAACCTCTCGTTATTTTGCAGGAAGGTGGTGAAGAGGAGGAAGAAAACGGCTATGGCGGAGGTGGTCGCTTTGGATTGGGCTATAAAGACAGGGGTGGTCGAGGTGGTAGAGGTAGGGGTGGAGAGCGAGGGGGTCGCGGGAGGGGTGGAGGCGACAACAGTTACGGGCAGAGGGAAAGCGACTGGAACTGCCCCAGTGCTAGCTGCGCAAGCTCAAATTTCGCATTTAGGCATGAATGCTTCCGTTGCGGGCAAGCCAAGCCTGGTGGAGAGGGGGGTGAAAGTGTCAGTCCTGGCGGTGGCCGCGGTGGTTTTAGGGGCCGAGGAAGAGGTGGCGGCGAAAGCAGTTATGGGCAACGTGACAGTGGTGGCTTTGAGAAACGAGAAGGCGATTGGAACTGCCCCAGTGCCAGCTGCGGAAGTTCGAATTTCGCATTTAGGCAAGAGTGCTTCCGTTGCGGTCAGGGCAAGTCTGGCGGAGAGGGTGGAGATGGTGCCAGCCCGGGGGGTGGCCGCGGTGGGTTTAGAGGCCGAGGAAGGGGTTTTGGCGGCGATCGAGGCGGCAGGGGACGTGGCGGATTTGGGGATAGAGGCGGCGGTAGAGGGCGAGGTAGGGGTGGGTTTGGAGGTGGTGATAGAGGGCAGAGACATTCCTTCGGCGGGGGGGATGCAGCTTCGCAGAATAAGAAGATTACATTCGACGACTAGACTAGGTATGTTGGGCTGTTCTTCAAAAAGTGGCTCATAGCTGTAACCATCTTGAGCATCTGTGGGTTTTTGTAGAGTGTAATTTATCTCATAATAATTTTTGCCAGTGACTTAGCGGCATATGCTTACATTCCTTTAAGTAAAGAATTCGATAAAGGCAAGTTAATACTTGCGTTTTCCAACGAAGCAAACCATTTTATTATGGATAAATATATTTACAGTTTCGCCTTGTTTACCATATGGTAAGCTGCATTCTGTTAAATAATCAGAGACTAAACTAACTCGTTCCGGTCCTGTCATTTATTTTTTTCATCATTTCATCATTGTAATTCTATTTCAGAAAAATGCACGCGGCTCCTGGGGTGAGGGTGCCAATTCAGTGCTGAAATACACGAAAGGAAAGTCATTCAGAAAGGAGAAAACAAAGAAGAAACGAGGATCTTATCGGGGTGGAACTATTGATATGGCCGTTAACTCTATAAAATTTCATTACGATGACGATTAAAGGTGGAGACCTATGTTTATAATATTGTAATAAGTAACTTTCAATGTAAACCATCATTCAATAGCCAGAGCACAAACGCAAAAGAAAATCTAGTCCGGGAGATTTTTTAAACCTTAATAAATTATATGCAACCCAAAGGCAGAATAGTTCACAAATTAAAAAAAAATTCCAACTCTTTTAAGAAAAATTAATTATCTTCATAAATAATATTTCAAAGAATAATCTATAAGCATATTCTTATAGAGACAGCTTTACTTGTAGCCTCCATCCACTTTCAATATTGCTAGCCTTGGCAGAAGAATTAAGGGCCTCTGGGAAATTGTTTTTTTCCGGTCATTTTTTTTTTTTGTTTGGGGGCTCCTACTAATACTGTTTTCATGGGACGGCCTTGATTGCACTTTTGAAGGTGGTAGAAGTAGCTGTAACCAATTTCCTCTCAGATGCGCTGGCTTGGTGAAGATGGATGACCTTCTCCCTTTTGAAATTGAATTTTCTCTTGGCATTTTTTTAAATTTTTAATGTTTTTCAACACTTCTCACGTGATAAACTTGATAACAGACGAAAATTTGGCCTTTAAACTAAAAGAGGATTCAGTAAAAACTTGCTAACTATTGTCTCTCATGAAACAAAATATCTTTTTGAAGGACACATATGTATTCTATTTGATGTTTGTATTGCTAAATTTACTTCATCGTGTCCTCAACAACTGATAGCAAGGATTATGATATAATAGTTCTTTATAATATTATTCATTAAGGCTATAACCTTTTTAACAGGAGTTGGAAACTTTAGAGGTGTGCGAACTATTCTGCCTTTGGGTTGCATATTATTTATAAAACTTTAAATATTTATTATTAAAACCTTTAAAATGGTCCAGGTCTAGAATGCGCAACTAATTCATCTCTGTTGGCCACAGTCTTGTCCTTTTTCTCATCTTAGTGTTAATTTTTATTCATTGAAATGTATTTGCGTCAGTTTTCACTTATCCCGGATTAGTTATTCTGTAATGTTGGTGCTATGTCAGCTGGACGACAAAGAAAAAGTAAGGATCTTATTGGGATGGAATTATTGATTGACGTGACCGTAAATGCTGTAATATTTTATTATGGATACGATTAAAGCTGTAGACATATTTTAATTACCGTATTATCAATAATCAGCTAGCTCTAGTTGCTCGTGTAGGCCTATGTGACGTGAGCCTCATCCACTGACTGTTCAACTCTTTCCCTGGTACCAGTGGCGGACATAGAAATATATTAACTGGAACGGCGGGAGCCAACTATCAAATATAAGTAGCAAAGTACAAAATATCGAAGTCTTCATTACAGCATAGCAGAACGGATCAAAACTCTGTACTTGCCAACGCTGTGCACACTACCAAGTATGCCGCAGTTTGGTACAGGTTCTGTTCTGGTTGATTCAACATGGTATGGCCGTTGGCAAATTAGGCGCCCATTCCATTGACCGGCTAGGGCTATTTCCAAAAAACAGTGACGTGGTAGCAGACATTCAAGACTTAGGTTTCCACCGATCTCGCTTTGCAGAATGCAAATGACTGACGGAAATTAGAATTTTTCTTTTTATAGAAATCTATTAAAATGTTTGTACTTAACATATCCCATGACGCCATTTTTAATTTTAGTTTGTGATTTTACCGTATGATCATTGATCAATTTTAACTATGGCATAGAGGAAAATAAACATTTCCGTCAATTCTGCAATGCGAGGTCGGTGGAAATCCGCCTAAGTCTTGAATGTCTGCTACCACGTCACCGTTTTTGGAAATAGCCCTAGCCGGTCAATGGAATGGGCACCTTAATAATAAATTACTCCTCGGCTATATTTTCGGTGAGTTATCAATTTTTTTCTCCCTTAGATGTATAGCCTACACATAAATTAAAATTCAGATTACATTTCAAAATGCTACCTGTAGATTTTAATTTTTATTAGTATTTCCTTGAATTATAAAACAATGCAACCATTCCCTAGTATTCTAATAATTTATTAATGCGAATTTCCCGCGCATATGTTAACACCGTCACGTGACACCTTACTACTGTGGTAATAAAAAATAATCCCCGGTGTTAAGTTAATCCGCAATCGCCGTAATAGGGCTGCTGGACGGAGAAATTAATTAATTAATTCTCGTACCCCATGTTGTCTTTTAAAAAATATTTGGGAAGATTCCCCTTAAAATGCTGATCTACAGGCAATGACGCGTTGGAAGACAAGTTAGGCTTCAATTGTACATAAAAAACATAATGTAATGACACAAAACAAATATTCAGTTGACCTCAAAACACTATCTTTATTATTCCATGACTTTCTTTCATAGATGATAATTATGTTAACGGATAGTTTCACTTGTTTAACCTCCTCCTATGAAACAATCGAACACCCCCCTTGCCCGTATTTAAAAAATAAATAAAATGCAATTGCACAGGTCGAACAGCGATAAATGAGACGTCATAACGTAGAAGTAATGTTGCTCTACATTATGATACGTGGCCGTCACTAACGCCAATTGGACACTGTTTTGGAACTCCTTAGACTTGTTATCCTCAATGTATGTTATTTTTTACAAATCAAGTACAATAACTAGCCGATCTATAATCATGTATCATAAAATGCAGATCAAAATGGATATGAACATTTCAACACCCGAAAGGTTGAGTCCCACTTCTTCGTTTTCTGGCCAAGCTTCTTCGAAAAATAGCCTTCCTAGTTGAGCTAGAAGGGAGCTTTCCCGCCAAAAATCAGCTATAGGCTGACTTAGTTGTTACAACTTTTCCGTTATGACATCTATGATAGGCATTGGCTGGCTCTAAGATAGATATTTAGTTTTTTTACGTCCGTAAGGCTTCTCCCCTCAGTCCAAGGTCGGATCCAGAGGAAAATTTAGTGGGGGGGGGGGGTCCACAAGTTTTTTGTAAGTTTAAAAGGAGATTTTTAAAATGAAAAGTTGAGTTTTATTAATTTTTTTTTTTACTATAGGTAACTTATGAATTTAATCATTTAGGGGGGTCATGACCCCCTGACCTGCGTGGATCCGCCACTGCCTCAGTCTCTTAAGGGAAGGAAGGCCATAACATTTGAGAAGCCTACGGAAAATGAGAACGGCCCAGGACACAGAAGAATAGATAAGATGGAAAGAAACATTCACTGCAACGAAATCGACGTAGCGACTAGAGAAGAAGTCTCACACTTTATATATACTTAATTACCATTTTAGCCCTGTTACAGTACACTATACCCGAACCAAAATACGTTACATAAAAAAAACCTGAATAACGAAACATTTCGACGTTCTGTTTGAACATAGTTGCAGAAGACTACTTCGTGCATAATATAATAACATATTTTTAATTTTCGAAATTGTAGTTTTTTTCATAAACATGATAATATTTTATAAACAATAACTTTTCACGTATATTTTATTTCGAAAACTAAAAATACCTTATTATATGATGCATGAAGTAGTCTTCTACAACATAAATAAGCCAAATCTTTAATAACTGGCTTAGTTAATTAAATAAAAAGTATTAAATTTCGGGCTACCAATTTCCTACAGGCTGTATGTACACTCTTAAGATTTAGCAAAGAAAAAAAGCCAACATACTGCAGATAGGAGCTCTTTAGCAAATGATCATACTTCTTATAATGCTTGCATTGTATTTTCCCCTTTATATAACTAGCATGCTACGTTGATAATGCAAGGAGAGAGGTCAGTTGCCCCCCCCCCCTGCGATTGGACCACTTAAGCCGCAACGCCTGTCCTCCATTTTGCATTTTTCATAGCTAAATTGTTCTATATCAAATGAATGCTCACGGACTGATCTAAAAGATGAGCGCATTTGTTAATGTGTGCATACATTTTTTTAGTGTTTGACAATACACAATGACCGACTAGGTACTAAAATATTATACTGCTATCCTTATTGAAGCCCTTTTCCATTGGGATATTTCCTATCCGCACTACCTTTCGGCAGTTCCTGTTTCCCAGTCAGAGAAGGGCTTTTACATAAACTTCACAAAATTCTACCAAACCCCCACGTTTTCAGTTTAAAAATTTACTCGAACAAGTTTTATTTCTTCATTAACCTTTCAATTTTATTTAAATCTAGGAAGGCCAGTAGTATTGACAAAAACGCGGCGGGATTTTATTCTCTATTTACTAACGATGAAAATCACCGTGTACTACATACGTAACCCGATTAGGAGGAATTTCTATGAAGCAGAACAAAAATGAGAATGAAAACTATTGGGGGATGCTTAAATTTATTGTTTTTTTTTTACACCTGGCTCACTTTTTTCCATAAAAAATAACCCTTTTACCCTACTTTACCCCTAAACACTAACTTAGGGCGTCACGATTACGTTTCATCTGTCCCTTTATTTTGGCATTAATATTGAAAACTACTCTACTTGGATAATACGTGTAGATATTAGATAATGGCTCCTCCCGGTTAAGGAGAAATGCCACTTATACTTAGCATACTGTACAGCTGTCAAAGTTTCTTTTCGGAATTGACGTGACTTATTTTTGTTGACATATTTTAAAAAATTAAATTTGTTTTTAAGATAGTACCCACAAAATTTAAATAACACGAGCAACAATACGGCACCAATTAAAAGGGTTCGCACGCGACAGACTATCCTAGTTTAAGCTTGTTTTATTCTGCTTTTAATTCAGTATGTGTATCACCTGACGATGATATAAGGTTGAAACCGGTAGTACTTTAAGAAATTTTGTGGTTGACATTGAAAGGGCATGTGACGCAGGCTTACATGTAGTGTGGCCCATTGAACCTACCCCATCGGTTTTCGACTTTTATTGGTATAGTTTCCGAACGAATTTCTAACCATTGGCAAACTGGTTCACTCCTCGACGTCAACCCACACAGACTAGAAGTGCCAATGGGCAAACTCAGGTATGCTTATGGGAAAGAGTCAGTGGTTACTAGAAATAAAGTTTAAATTTTTAAAACATGTCCAAGTACAGTAGAACTCTTATTTTCCAAATTGCTTTTTAAACCAAAAAATTTCAGCGGATGCGCGACTCGGCTGCCTGACAGTGTGTGAAGACAGCCAACCAAAATAAATTACTTACTTTGACCGTGTTGTTCAGCTAAGGGGAATTTTTCAAATATTTGGAAATCAACATGGCGTAAGAGTTAATTGAACAAATTTTCGTTCCATAGTAGCTATACCGGCTAAATCGTCTTCCTGAAATATATAAACTTTGATAATACACCATACATAATTTGTAGAAGTGAACCATTGGTAATTTATAACAATAATCTAATTAAAGGAAGAAGCAGACGATGTAATCGAGAAATATCGAGTTTTATATTAATGATAGTTCACAAGACAAAATCTATTGTGTATTATCCCAGATTTTATATTTTAGGAGGTGTTATTAATTAGCTCTCACCCCATGTTGCTTTTCAAAAATTTGGAAAGATGCCTCTTAACCTAGACGTTCTTTTCCCTACTATACTAATACTCATTTATTTAGTAAACGAAAATAAGCCTTTTTCTATCAAATGTATACCCTTTTTTTGAGAGCTCCAATTATCCGAATTATCCAAATTGATTCGGGTAATTGGAGTTAGTGACGCGTTACAACTCCAGGTGGAGTCAACTCCATGACGGCTAGTCAGCATGACTCTAAGAAGTCCTACAGTCTCATTGCATATGCAATGAGTAAATAAGTTAAACGCGCGTACACTGTGCCTACTACTACTCAACGTATTGCAGGATAACAGCGCGTGCTTTTTAAAGTTTAAGTGGTGGCAGTTTTTATTATATTAATGAATTACCTATACACTGAAGAATTGTTACTTTAAGTTGCTATTCATAAGGTAAGCATGCGACTTCATAAGGCGGACGTAGCGTACTGTGTAGCATGAGCAATCGGAATTGGAATGACACGCCGCGAAAGAGTCCGCCAGTGGAACCAGTCCGGGCTAATATGCTTAGTTATACATCACTAATAGGAGTTCTACTGTACCAACAAGTAAAGGTAGAAACTATATAATTACAAAGGTTTTCATGGCCGGAGTCACGTGACGAAGCAGTAGAATCCTGTATGAAAGCGTACTTCCAAACGTTTTGTCAACATCTGCGGTCGACATCATCAGTGGAACAACATAGACTTATAAGATGTTGACGAAATGCTTGGAAATACGCTTTCAGAACGACCACGGCCTATCATCCCGCATTCTATTGCTTCGTCACAAATAGTTTGTTTAAACATGTATAGCCACTGTGCTATATTACCATAGTACCCCCTGCTAGGGCTGCAGTTAGTGTTTAGGCCAAGAGTTAAGATTTCCCACCATTTGAGACCTTATACTGTACAATATCTGTGCTGACTCCTAAACTGGAATTGGCCCTAATCGGTGTCAGTCGCTGCCACTCTGATCATCATTCGACTTCTTCATGCTTTTCAATGCCCTCTCGCGAAGTCGCCGTTCCAGCTCTTCATTACCGCTCTCGGCCGAAGAATCCTTGAAAAAACGTGTCTTGATAAATTACGAGAAAATTGGAGGGGGGAAATTTCCTGTAAAATGTGAGATTTGTTAATCAAAAACAGACATTGGGGGTGTCCGATTTTGCTCCTAAGAAATCCACCTTCATCAAAAATTTATGCTGTTGTGATCAGCCATATTGTATTGTACACAGGATGTATACATATTGTGCGTTTTTAGAATGGTACGTCTGGTTACATCTTTAGTCGTTACTAATTGGAAAGGGGTGAGACAATATTTTGCTTGTCTAATCGGCGGATAATTTGCTTTATTTATAAAAAAGTAAAATATAAAATAGGATTAGAAATGAAGTCATGACCAGAGAGTTCGGGGTGGTTGGGGAGGGAAGATATCGAGAAGACAGCAATGGTTTGGACACGTTAAAACGAAGATACAATGCAACAGCAGGTGCGCGAGGAAATGGCTGGATGAATAAGAGAAAGAGATGCAAAAATCAGAATGAGGACGATCTTAGATGAGTGTAAAGCGAATGGATAGCAGCAGGTGCGAGAGGAAATGGCTGGAGGAAGAAGAGAGAGAGATACAAAAATCAGATTGAGGACGATCTCAGAAGAGTGGCAATTGTACCAAAGTAAGTGTCAAATCATCAGAAGTGGAGTAGAGGCTCACGTATTACACCTGGGCAACTTCAGCTGATTTAGGAGCTCACAATTCTACGCACTACCGGGTACCTGTTCGTACTGTTCAATGGGTTCACAACCTACGTCAGCGAATTGATCATAATAATTGTGTGGGTGCTAATATATATAAAATAGTCTCCTTTGTAACTTTTATAATATTTCGAACACATTATAATAAAAGTTGAGTTGATAAAATATTACACAAAAAACATAAAAATTATGTCACAACCGGTTTCGACAAATTGGCATTCTCAAGTGAGCAGATAAAACTTAAAATAAAAACAAGTAATTGCAAGTTAATGTTAATTAATTAGTTAACTTAATGTTTATAACATGCAATTACTTGTTTTTATTTTAAGTTTTATCAGCTCACTTGAAAATGACAATTTGTAGAAACCGGTCGTGCCATAATTTTTATGGTTTTTTGTGTAATATTTTATCAAGTCAACTTTTATTATAATACGTGGATGCTCACAAACACTGGGCCTATGCTTTACATTATAGATGTGAAGTAAAAATAAATAAAACTATAATAAGCATTCGAAAGAAACATCAATGTCTAGTGAAGCAATCTCTAAAACTCAACTTGGTAACTTGGCAACGACGCGTCGATAGGTTTTGTCAGTAGGTATACGCGTAGAATTGCGAAAGTTGATGCTTACAATTCCAATTCTCAAATATGCTCTGTTATTTACTAAAGACTTCAATGCCCCAATTTCGAACCTTCTACTCAAAAGTCCCAATTTTACAGTTTTACAGTTTTACAAACTGTACTATAACTATGGATTCTCTCCCTTTATTTCAGTCCCAATAAAACAGTATTTTTTATTGCTTTCCGATTTATGCGATAGTATAAGGAAAGCTTTGTTTACTTAAAAATGATAAGATCTGGTAATATTTTCATTTGTTGTTAGTTTTTTTTTCTCTACGTCGAAACCGGTCGGGTTTGGATGTCCTTTGGCCTTTTGTAGCCCGGTTCGGCTCCTTCTCGTAGCCTGATATTTCACTTTGTGCCCCTCTGGATGCATCGTCACCCTAAAGTCAGAAGGACCCACATTTTGGCGGAATTGAGTTATGATCACACTTAGTGACTTCGTCATGAGCTCTACCATTGCGTACACCGAAAAAACTCAATCTTGGAAAATAAGGTTGAAATTTTGGATTAGGAGGGTGAATCTGACTGTTTGTAGGAAACTATATACCCACAGAACCGCAATTATCTCGGGGGATACGAAGGCAGCCTCCTCGAATGATCGTTTCCAACGATCGGGCATCCCCTGGAAATGCCTTCTCCACCAGGTGGAACAACACGACAACGTGTTCCTGGACACGTTAAGTAAGTATTATCTCGAAATGTTTTTGATGGTACGCCCTTCTGACTTTAGGGTAACGACGTTCCTCCATAGCTAGTTCAAGTCAGCCTCTTAAGTCCTGTTTTTGCACCACTATAGTACGGGTATCATTCATTCGTCTCCGAAGTGTGGCCACTCAAAACTCAAACTTGCCAACTCCTATCAGACCAACAAGTGCTGGCATAGCCTGGCAGGTTTTTGCCTATCATGAACTTGGTCATTGAGGAAATCGAACATAGCAGCAACAGGAGGCACAATGCTCTAGTTGTATTCTTTGATATGTTGCTGCAAGTCAGAGATTCCAAAAAGAAGCATTGTGTTTCCACAAGCTATGTTGATGGCGTTATTTGTTAGTTAAGAAGGATCCTACAGACTTGACATAGCCAGATAGATCTTTACAAATTATACTGAATTCCTAAGCCAGCGACAAAAAGGACGTTTAAACCACGAGAATATAGCTCTTTTCAAGGTTTAACAACTCCGTTAAAATTAGGGATCATTCCTGAAATAATGCTGAAAAGCGGTTCCAGGATAGTTCGGGGGAGAGGGGGAAAAACAGGAATCATGCAAATGAGTTGAACCTTACTTATCGATAAAACAAAAATGGTTGTCTGTAAAGTCGGTTTACGGACGATAGTTTAACGTGACAACGTCATAACAAAACATTGATGAAATGAATGCATACTTTTATGAATAATAAAATTGAATCATTTTTATTGAATTATCATTATTCTCTAAGGAGTGAAATGAAATCTACAATTTAATTGATCCATAGGCTCGTCAGGTTTATCAGCCATTGGGTAATTAAAATAAAATATAATTTAAAAATTTTAAAAATATTAAAAAAATAAAAATAGATATACTGTATACAGATATACAGGGTGTTCCAGACCTCCCGGACACCTCCTATAACTCGGTTATTATGAGGAATTTTGAAATACGGTAAAAAACTCGATAACTGAGTTGGGGTCGAACTACCTTATGGTGGAATCAAATGTTTTCTCAGGGGGGGGGGGGTTAAAAAGGGGGGGGGGGGTTCAGGGGTGTCACAGAGGGTATCTCTGGATTTTCAAATGTAAAGGTGGGCCGCGTTACACTTCAAACGAAAGTCCTTTTGAAGAGCTTTCATATGATGTAACAATTACAAAATTGTTGGTGTTCCAGACCACCCGGACACCCCCTACAAATCCGTTATTTTTAGTAGGAATTTTGAAAGGCGGTGAAAAATTCGATAACAAATTAGGAGTCGAACTACCTTATGGTGGAATCAGATGTTTTTCGGGGGGTTCGAAAGGAGGTTTTCGTGGGGTCGTAGGAGGTTTCTCGGAATTTTCAAATGTAAAGGTACGCCGTGAGCTTTCATTTGATGTGCGACGCGACATACCTTTGCATTTGAAAATCCAGAGATACCCTCTGGGAACCCCCCTTTTTCAAAAATCCTCATAGTAACCGAGATATAGGGGGTGGTCTGAAACTGAACAAAATTGTAATTTGTGCTAATCGTACCTGTACCTGAAGATGTTTGGCGAAAATAAGGTCACTGTATTCAAACATATTTTATGTAAAGCACAGAAAGTGAGAATCTATTCTAAAAGAACAATATTGAAATAATTGTTTTTTTCCGACATGTTAGAATAAATTGTGCCTGAACCTTTCAAGCTAGGTAAATATTCATTTGATGTGCGACACGACACCTTGGTATTTGAAAATTCCGAGATACCCTGAAACCCCCCTTTTGGACCCCCGAGAAAACATTTGATTGCACCATAAGGTAGTTCGACCCCAAGTTAGTTATCGAGTTTTCAAAATTCCTCATAATAACCGAGATATAGGGGGTGTCCGGGTGGTCTGGAACACCCTGTATATATTATATAAAAAAATAGAAAATTATAAAAAAATTTTGTTGTAATATGCAATGAAAACAACATAACGCTTTTCTGGGACAATGAGTATAACGCATAGGCGTAACACTTTCGTGCATACACCCAGTGTTCCAGCCAGCGTTCATCGATTTATTAGACGTTGTCACGTCAAAATTTGTACACATATTATGATCCTAACAATAACTTTAAAAATCCAGTGCTTTTTTTTCAACTTCATGGTAAAAAATAATAGTCAATAATACAATAGTCAATTAGTGAGTCAGTTCGATTGCCTATATTTGCGAGACATGATAGCGTCGGTTGCTAAAACCTCAGAAATTCATCTGTTTTCAATGTGGTGATATGCGGGCCAGGAATGCTGCGCCCATATACACCTAACATGCTCCTTAGCCCAAACTAACCATGAGGCTCCGTCTCTTAATATTAGGTGGTTCAATGCATGCCATAGCACAAGAAAAAGCTGCCAAGTATGCGACTCGAACTCGCAACTTTTCCGGGGCTAAGCCTTAAACGAGCGAAGAGGAAGAAAAATAACAGAAGCTAATTAAACAATAAATGAATGTGTATATGCAGTCAGTAAGTACACTAAGAACTCCCTAAGGGGAGAATTAAGAAATACTTACAGCTCTCTTTCTATGTTTCTTTTGTTTCTTATGCTTTTTATGCCTGTGTTCGGGTTTATCCGACTCACTCCGGTTTTTCTTCTTCTTCTTTTTCTTTTTGCCTGAAATAGAACAGAAGAAATTAATATCCATTATACAAAACTATAAACTTCATCTTTATTTACCTTGTTAGTAACCCCTTCAGTGTGTCAAAGGACTCTCAATTCATACATAACACAGCGTCGCTGTTCTTGCAAATGGCCGTGGGTCAAGAAAATCCAATTTTCTGTTTTTGGTCTCGTTGGAAAGATGTTGTGAAGATGCACATTTTGCAGAAGGTCCTATGTCAAGGAAAAAATTCTGCAGTAATTGAACTCTATTTGAAAAAAGACGTATGTGGATACATCTATAATAGAAATTATAGTTTTTTTCGCCTACTGAAAAGTAGGGGTCTCGACATACGGCTTTTTGCAAGAACAGCGACGACAATCTCTGTCAATCCCACGATCGCAGTCTGTCCAGAATTCTTTAAGGAGACATTTCTAAGGGTGGCGAGCACAGCCCTCAAATCCTTAATGTATGGTAAACAGGGAGGATACAATAAACTTATTCACCAACAGAAGAAACATGCCGAGAGACGGGTGTGCACCGCTGTCTTAATTGAACTTCTTTTATGTTCACAAATAAAATACCGAAAAAAATGAGACATATTCCAGAGACGGCCGAAATCGCAATGGCCGTGATTTTGTTTTTTGTAAGTTGTATGTCCCAGTCTTTCCTAGATGACTGTTATGTAGGGCTTTATAGCCTTAACTCCGCTGGGTCAGATTAGTAGTCATTATTTTATTTATTTATTTACTGTAGGACACGGACACACGTTAATCGATGGTCAACTATTTTTTAAATTTCAAATAGTTACCTTGATCTTCTGAATCAGAACTAGATTCATCTTTCTTGGAACTTTTTTTTTTTTTTCGACGATCTTCAGTCTCTTCATCATCATCATCGTCATCATCGGAAGAAGGTTCGGATTCGTCGCTGTCATCTCGACGTCTCTGCAATATTTTAAAAAACAACTTAGTACATAAATTAAATTTGCTTAACATAACCGTATTATTAACAAAATTTGTAGTGTAAATAAATACATGCCAATGTGATTTCCACATTGGCATGAAATGTACGCATCGGTGCTACACCTCTGGTTTAAGAGCAAGTTGACATTGGCCACCCCTAGATCACCCCAAATTAGGTTGGCTTATACATATATTTTATTTTAAATGTAAGTTATAACTATTTGGTCTGTTCAATTTTTGCTTTCCAATTTATACGTAGTATAAGGAAAGCTTTGTGATGGTCCAAATATTCGATTCCGAGATTTCAACGAATTTTTATTTTTACGAATTTTTACGAAATGTCTGTCTGTATGTATGTCTATCTGTTCATCGATTTCCGGGCAAACTACTCGGTGGATTTGGGTGAAATTTGGCATGTAGGTTCACAAAAATCATACCTCGGGACCATTTTTTTTATTTTGGGGGGTTTTATTTCCAAAAACTCCAAAAAAAAACGTCTAAAAAAATTATTTCTCAAAAACGGCTCCAACGATTTCTTTTCAATTCACATATATTCTAGTCGTCATTAATGTTGATAAAATGCGAGGGGTCGCTTACCCCTTGATAGTTTGCTTCTGGGGGTAAAAAAATAAAAATTACTAAATTTTTATGAAAAATGACTAAAAAATAATTTTTCTGCGAAACCTTTCTATCGATGATTTCTACCTTCAGGCATGTTTTACGTGTTAAATTGAGTAACGAAACCGGACAGTTTGCTTTCCCCAAAAACTATTTGGTTTTGTGGAATTTTTTTTTTTTTTTTTTTTAATGAAAGCAAATTCACGCTCAAATGCATTGCGTGCCCTGCCATTATTGCTGTGTGGTAATGTGTTGGTCTGCCCTATCTAGAATTTACGTTACCTCCAGTGACGTCATGTGGACGAGTGAAGGCCTAATATAAAAAAAGTATACCTTTTTTGTTCGCCTCTTCTTCTTGGGAGACTCGTCATCGCTAGATTCGTCAGAGGATGACTTCTTCCGCTTCCGCTTCCTTTTCTTGCCATGGTCGGAGGCACTGCCCTCCTCCTCGGAGCTGTCCTTTCGCTTCCGCTTGCTTTCTGTCCTCTTTTTCGCTTTAACCTCAACTTCTTCGACAGATTCCTCCGAATTATCGTCGTCATCGCTGTCTTCATCCTCACTCTCGTCAGAACTGGCTGACTTGCCGCGGTGTTTCTTCTTATGACTACTTTTGGGTGTTGGCAGCTGCTTTGCTTTCGATACAGGCGTGACTTCTTTCGCTGCAATGTAAAAGCAACGGAAATAAGATGAAAAAAAAACGTGGCGGCATGACAACCTATAAATATCTAAGGACTGGTAGAGGATCTTCTTGCTTGACCACTGCTTTCATATGGATGTTGAAGTAGCAGTATGCCTGGAATATGCGATTTTCCTTATCGGTGAAGGAACCCATTAGGGCTGGGTGGACCCAGGCTAGGCGGAAATTATTTTCTTTTATTATGCAGAGTGCTAGTCTAATTTTCTATCGATTGGAATACGCTTAGCTAGATTTATTTTTGTCAGTGTCGTCAATGTACAGGAATTACAATTTACATAATTTATGCTCAAAAGAGGACAAGATGGCTAGGAGACTGTAACGGTTCGGACACGTAAAACGAATGGATAATAGCAGGTGCAAAGAAATGGCTGGAGGAAAGAATAGAGGGAGCACGAGGGTAGTTATTGAATAATCAGAAGTGGAGAGAACGGGAGGGAGTGGAGGAGGTACACGTATCACACCCGGTCAACTGCAGCTAGTTATTGATGATGATGTGCAATGAAATCAATTTTCATCAACCCTTAGAACGCACTATTTAATATTTCTCAAAGGAAAAACCTGATAGATGGAAATCCTTTGGTATTCTCAGCATTCACGTAATGTTTGAACCTGACATAAGACTGTACTAACCGTGTTCTTTTTTATCAGCTTCTTTTCGCGGCGCCCTGTCCTCCCTAGACTCGCGAGGCTCCCTTTCTCTAGTCCCATTTTTCTTTTCTTCCACAACTTTTTCTTCTTTCTTTTCCACCACCTCAATTCCATCCGAACTCGACGACTCTCCATCCTCTTCGTCCGAAGATGAACTACTGAAAATGAAAAGACGTTTTATAGGAAACACAAAATATATCTTGCATCAGCATATATTGTAACCTGTGTAGGTTGAGATTGAGGACAAATACCGGTTTGCCAATGGTCAAAAACTCATACGGAAACAATATAAAGAATGTCCGAAATCCATGGGGGTCGTTGGCATTGAACAAGTTGGCCTAGGTCCATAAAAAGTCCTTCACGATATTATTATTTGCCTTAGAATTTTGTTGTCATTGTAATTTCATTTTTGTTGGCTAATAAAATGCAGTATGTAATTTGCTGGTAGCAGGTTCAATTACCCAAGGAAAGAGAACTGCTGCAAATGCTGTAGTGGAAATATACGGTCTAAATACACGGCCGGAGACCGACGAATCAGTCTCATAACGTTCTTATAACTTATCCATCGTGAGTGAGCAGAGTCAAGAGTGGCTGTACATTTATGCATATGTTCGCTCGGGCACATTAGTGCCTAGTAAATATCCATACCTAGACCCTGACGAATCATGAGACTTCTGCGCGATAGGAGAACCCCGGCCCCGACTGGTCGGCGGGGTTGGCGTGCGCTTTATAGTCACAACACGACGGTACACGGGGGAGGAAGTCCGTTTACGAGGCGGCTGAGCCGCAGCCGACTCGTTCCGACGGTCGGGCCGTCTTTCGCCACTGGGAGAGCGACGCTTCGCGGGCAGAGGCGAGGAGCGACGTTTGCCGCCGGGCGACGGTGAGCGGCGCTTGGGTGTGCGGGAGCGTCGTTTCGCAGGTGACGACCGCCGAGGGGTGTGAGACCGTCGCCGAGGACTAGGTGAGCGGCGTCGGCGACGCGGTGAAGGAGATCGTTTGCGGGGTGATCGGGATCTAGAACGCACATGAAAATCTTTCAGTCTCTTCTGCTATTTTCGTTTTACTACATTTATTATTTAAATTAATGTTCATTACAAAATAAGCTTTGAAAATTAAATTGTTTATTTATATACACAAAAAAAGGTGACTTACGAAACGCTGAAGTGTATGCGTGAGATAGTCTGGAGAGGGAAAAGCCTTAAAAGGTGTAAAAAGCAAATATCTTAAGTTATATAGATTATAGCGCTGTCAAAAATATTACATCGCTTAGAAGATAATTATACTGCCGATAAAAACACTTAATTTAGAATACAGAAATAATATAACTTACTTTGAAGTTCGATTCCTTTCTTTTTCCTTTGGAGAACGAGACCTGAGCGAGGAGCGCCGTCCGCGAGGCGAAACAGACGGAGAAGACCTTGATCGTCTACGTCTGGCCGGCGGCGACTCAGATTTCTTTTTACGTTCGCGTTCCCTTCGCTCTTCGCGTTCTCTTTCACGTTCTTTTTCCCGTTCGCGTTCCCTATTAAACATTATTTACTTTTTTAGAGTGGTTAAAATTATCCAATCCACTATATCCCGATAAACGTTAAGAAGCTTTTTAAACGTACTTGCAGTGCCGGATTAGCCACGCAGCAAGAGTAGCAAATAACGGGCCCCGCGAATTTGAGGGTCATGAGCTCCAACGCCTGTCTGACCGCAATAAAAAAAATTACATTGACAGTGTTATCGTTATCTCTTAAGAGTGTACAGCCCTAAGGTGCCCATTCCATTGACCGGCTAGGGCTATTTCCAAAACCGGTGACGTGGTAGCAGACATTCAAGACTTAGGTGGCGTTTCCACAGACCTCGCATTGCAGAATGCAAAAGACATTGTCGGAAATTAGAATTTTTCTTTTTATAGAAATCTATTAAAATGTTTGTACATATCCCATGACGCCATTTTTTAATTTTAGTTTGTTTGTGATTTTACTGTATGATCATTGATCAATTTTAACTATGGCATAGAGGAAAATAAACATTTCCGTCAATTCTGCAATGCGAGGTCGGTGGAAACGCCACCTAAGTATTGAATGTTTTTTTTTTTTGGTTTTTGGAAATAGCCCTAGCCGGTCAATGGAATGGGCACCTTAGGAAATTGGCAGCCCGAAATTTAGTATTTTTTATTTATTTAACTAAGCAAGTTATTAAAGATTTAGCTCATACAAGTTGTAGAAGACAACTTCATGCATAATATAATAAGGTATATTTTTAATTTTTGAAATTGTAGTTTTTTCATAAACACGATAATAATTAATAAATTACCAAGTATAAATTATTATCGTGTTTATGAAAAAATTACAATTTCAAAAATTAAAAATACCTTATTATATGATGCATGAAGTAGTCTTCTACAACTTAAATGAGCCAAATCTTCAATAACTTGATTAGTTAACGTTCATTTTATTATATTAGATTTTATTTTTGTATTTTTATAAGACGTATGTATTTTAATAACTTTAATAATTTAAATACGTTCCATTTTAATAAGACGACCGGAAGTTAATTGATTTGCAATAACATAATTTTAAAAGAATTTGTTTTGTATTGTAGATTAAGTTTAGAATAAGTTTTAATATAAGTGTTATCCATTAGGTCGAGGGGCCCATCACGGGAAATGGTGCCCTCTGAACCATCAATAAAATGTATGTATAAAAAATGTAACATCGAATGTAAAAATAGAATTTATTTTATTTATATTTATTTAGTTAATTAAATAAAAAATTAACAAGTATTAAATTTCGGGCTGCCAATTTCCTACGGAATGCACACTCTTAATTTGCCCATATTAAATCCAGAAAAGTTTATTTGTAACGGTTTTGTTTTATTTAATACCCTAAAGTGGAGAACCTACAGCACACCAAGGCAAGGGCCCCTAGACAAGCCCCGCAATGGCTTCATCCGGCATTGCATACTTGCCATACAAAACAAATGTGATAAACTATTTGAGCGACAATAATTGTAATTATTACATAAGATAAGCTTTCTGTTTGCTTTGTTTTTTAAATAGGTTGAAATGGATTTTTAAGAGAATTCTAACTAACTCATAGGCTCGGTCCTACCACGCGTAGAAAAGTATTCATGAGGAATATTGGCGCACCGCTATGCATGAGAAGGGGGGGGGGGGGGCGCTTTACTACATAACAATAGCCACGGTTATGAATGCTGAATTCATGCCCCAATGCATAGCGGTGTGCCAGTATTCTCCACGGAAACTTTTCTAAGCATGACTTTCACCAAGTACCAAAAACCTTTCCTCCGGTAAATGTGACGGTAAATTTTACAAAGTTAATAGGAGACTATTATGATCGCTTACGGTTAGCGGCTGCACCATAAGTGACATTATGGGCGCGCAAATTCTAAGATTATCTATTTTTTTGCGCCTCAATTTTAAGGGCCAATTCCATTTTCCATTTTTGCGCAGTCGCATTTCTCATTAAATATCGATCGTAGAGCTATAAATGAGGTGTCATAAACAAGAAAATATATTCCTCTACGCTTTGATGTTCATTATGGTGTCAGTAACCGATTGACCCCAGTTATGAGACTTGATTTGTTTGTTAAAAATAACGGTTACTGCGGATGTCAGGTCGAAGGAGTTCCAAAACGGTGGCTGATTGGTGTTAGTCACGGTCTCACATTATGTATGAAAATGAAGAGCAACATTTCTTCTACATTATAATACCTCATATTTATAACCTTGAGAAATTTGACTTTGTGCAAAAAAAAAAAAAAAAAAAAAAAACGGGAAATGCGGAGTCCGTTTGCTCTTAATAACTTTCTTATGGTAAATAAAAATAAAGAAATAACTGACAGTTTCAGTTATGCTCCTAGGACGGGAAATTAACTACAATATATATTGTTTGTTAGCTATACCTTTCCCTCTCGCGCTCTCTCTCGCGCTCTCTCTCGCGCTCCCGACGCTCTCGTTCCCTTTCACGCTCCCTCTCGCGTTCTCGTTCCCTGCGAAAATAATTTCGCTTTATACTATCGGGCACCCCACTACCAACGGACAGTTTTCCTATAGAATTACCTGCAGTGGTTGGGTAGTCAATTCCAAATTATAGCGCCCATGATTAACTTAGGCACATATCACTTTCTATTTTATTTCATTCAATTTACGACGAAATAGCATTTGGTCTTGTTGCTTATTTGGATTACAGGGGTCGCAGGAGCATAAATAAGTGGCTTTGCGGACCTCTTCCATAGAAAATAGTTAGCTGAAAAAGGTATCATTCGTGTCTGTCCTATTGCACCGTCTGGTAATTTCCATTTATCATCGTCGTAGGCTTGGCAACATGTCACAAATAATCGAATATGTCTCTTTCGTACCTTTGGTAAACAGCTATCATGAGTTCAAAAGGCCGTATAACACACAAATTTTGGTGTGAAACCATGATAAAAAAAAAATGAAATAATGAAAATATCGGTGCGGTCAATTAGAACCTACAACAATTAGAATTACATGTCTCTGACTAACACTAATTGGCTATTTCACCCTACGCAATTTTATCTAATTCTTGTCAAATGAATATTTATTTATTACCTTTCTCGCTCTCGCTCCCGACGCTCTCTTTCCCGCTCACGTTCTCGCTCCCTATCCCGGTCCCTATACATAAAAACATTTTAATTTAATTAATAATTTCAGCAGTAATTATTTCAGTAAAACTTTCCACGTTATATTTTATTATATTATTTATTAATTTCGGTTATAACGTGGAGGTTACCTCTTCAACCAAAGTTAATTTAATGTCAGTGTTATATATTATACCATATATTATAACACTACATTATAATGTGTAAAGCATTGCCTTTATGGCATTAAGTAAGCTCAAAGACTTGTTCGATTAGATAGTTGTGTAGCTGTGCTGAGCTGTCTAACATTACGAATCACATCAATACGAGTATGGAAGTAGAGGATATAAAGCAACTGTTCATGTCGGGGCTTGTGGTCCAGCGGTTAAGACGACGCCCCGGTTAGGCGTAGATCGTGAGTTTGAATCCCGTCTATATCCTCTTATAATATAATATTGCAATATAATGTGTATAACATACGATATTATATATGTGTATATTAGTGACCATTGGGAACGAAGATACCCGAACGGAGATCCAGGTAGCCCCTATCACCGAAAACGTCGGTGAGAAAGGGAACGGAAACTAGATTGGTGGGGGCCACACGAAGATACGAAGAGTAGAAAGAAAAGAAAGAAAATTGCCTTTATTTTCCATATGAGCGAATTTTGAGCATGTCCATTGTCAATACAATTAACCCATTCTAGTAGAGAAGTTGCAACAAAATGTGAGTGACTATTCGGTGGAGGGTACAAGGTCACAATGACGAGCAAGGATCAGCCAAGACCGTAATACCTGGAAATGAAAATCCATGGCGCCAACCCCTGTGGTAGGGATAAGGCGCCGTTACAGTTAAAAGGCAGACATACCTTGACGAGCGGCGCCGGGGCGAGCGAGACCTGGAACGAGACTTGCCACGACGATCCTGAAAAACAATTAAAATTAGGTTATATTGCGATTAAAACAAAAAACACCGTGACATGACAACCCAATTTGGGTAAGGCACCCATTCCACCGACCGGCTAGGGCTATTTACAAAAACAGTGACGTGGTAGGAGACATTCAAGACTTAGGCGGGGTTTCCACCGACCTCGCATTGCAGAATTGACGGAAATGTTTATTTTCCTCTATGCCATAGTTGAAATTGATCAATGATCATACAGTAAAATCACAAACAAAAAAACTAAAATTAAAAAATGGCGTCATGGGATATGTTAAGTACAAACATTATAATAGATTTCTATAAAAAGAAAAATTCTAATTTCCGTCAATGTCATTTGCATTCTGCAATGCGAGGTCGGTGGAAACGCCACCTAAGTCTTGAATGTCTGCTACCACGTCACCGTTTTTGTAAATAGCCCTAGCAGGTCGGTGGAATGGGCGGCTTACGCACTAAATAAAAAACATACAAATCTAATAGCAACTGAGGGAGGATCGTTCAATAGCCTTCTATTAGTACTATTAGTAGGATAGATTCTCGACCCATTGCATTGTACAGGATTTTTTATTTCCCACTGAACCAAATCGGTTGTTTACTAATGTTACTCATTATAATATATAAAATCGTCTCCTTTGTAATATTTTGAACACATTGTCATAAGAGTTAACTTAGTAAAATATCACATAAAAACATAAAAATATCGTCACGACCGGTTTCGACAGATTGCCATTCTCAAGTGAGCAGATAAAGCTTAAAATAAAAATACATTACATATACGATCCTACTGCCAAGTCCAACAAAGGAGAATTGCTGATAAACGTTGTATCATTTAATAGGGGTTTATTCCTATTAACAGCTTCTTTTATTTCAATGGTTTCCAGATTATCCAGCAATTTTCCTTTGTTGGCTATGTGTAATATTTTAAAATTCTTAAAGGTACACGAATGTCCTGTGTTGTTTATATGTTGGACTAGCATTGATTGCGTATCTATTTTACCTATTCATTTAAAATGCTCATACAGTCTCTTCTTAAATTGTCTTCCTGCTTGCCCAACATAAGAACTAAGAACAATCACAATCGTCACATAATAGTTGGTACACTCCTGATTTCCTATCTCTCTCCATTTCTGACTTGCAATTGATCAATTTTCTCCCATTGACCCTATAGTATAGTAAGCTACAGATTTTTTCACCTTCTCATTTACAAAGACTCTCAAATAGTTACTAATTTTTCCTATGTAGGGAATGTTTATAAATTTTTTATCCTGAATGGGGTCAGGTGTGTACTCATTATTGTTTAATCGTTAGCGTCAACAAGATGTCCACATACTCTAATGAGGTCTTCAATGGGCACACCATTGCCACATTCAGGCTGGATTTGGAAAGACTAACCAGAAACTACGGGACCTCGATTTGCCGACGTCTGTTCCATTGTAGCCATAGGGCTTTCTTGTCACTTCCGACTGTTTTGTGACGTTGACGGGTGTGTAGGGGGAAAACCGTCCTGGTTCGTGTAGTCTGCTTCACGCCAGCTGGCGAAATAGTTGAGAAAACGACAAGAAATCTTTTGCAAGCGCTACGACTACAATGGAAAAGACGTCGGCAAATTGCGACAGGCAGAATAGTCCGTGTGTACCGGGCCCATTGGCGTAAATAGGGGGGTCCTGGGGGGGCTTAAGAGGCACCCGTAGCCCCCCCCCCCCCCAGGATTTCTGGTGACAAAGACGCTATGGAGGAGAAAGGCATAGCATCCACAATAAATAAAGGGAAATTAATTCTTGGTATGCTTATTTTACATGAGACATCAAAAAAAAAAATCTTCATATTGACCAAGTACTTTCACAAAAAATATGTTACTCAAAATGCTTAAAACTCCAATATTTCAGACTTATTTTCTCAAAATTTTTCTACGGGGGAGACCCCCGGGCTCCCCTCCGTGGTAGGTTTATTCGTCGGTAAAAACTAAACTTTACTGCTTGGAAAATGCGTAAAACCTTCTTCATTTGGGCCTATTCATCAAATTTTTTCTCCGGGGGAGACCCCCGTGCCCCCCTTCCTCCAGGTTAAAATATTCGTATTTGTTCTCCGGGGGAGACCCTTCTGAGTTGACTATGCGTAAAACCTCTCTAATTTAGCCTATTTATCCATTTCAGTCCTTTCTTCTTTCTCACTTCAGAAGTGAATGAGTAATGAGTAATGAATCCAAGTCTTGGGATCCTAAAGCCCCCCGCCCCCAGAAATTTTGGGAATTTACGCCAATGACCGGGCCTATAGCAGTTAGGTAGTTGTGAAGCTGCGCTAACCTATCTAACAATTTGAATCTTGTTATTGACCATCAATAAGGGCATCTGGTCCAATCGGAGTGCGGTGTGTTCTAGTCCCTCCGGATTCAGTTTTTTCTTGATACCCTATTTCGGATATAATGTATATGTTTCGCCCTTATGAAACTTACATGACGAGACCTGTCACGGTCACTTGAATGAGAGCGGTTGCTACGATAATGCCGTTTCTTCTGTACACTGTCTTCCTTTTTGCGAATTTCAAAATCCTCCTTCCTGGACCTGTAGAAAAATAATAAGTATCCATTAAGAGGACGTTGGTCACCCCCGGACCATCCCTAATAAACCTAAATGTAATGCATAGAACTTGCCAATAACTACAATGTTTTATGCATCACATCATAAAGACATTTTAATGTTTGTGGTGTTCGGGACATTGTTATGAATGCCGAAAAATCTAAAATATGAAACAGTAATAAGTCCAAACAAACATTGAAATTTCTTTGCGATACGATACAACTCGATATAAAATTAGATTCAAAAGGAAGCACTCTGTTACTGGTGCACAACGACGATTTGAACGCGGCAGTCGCGCTGGGAAATCCGTTATTGAAGCAAATAGGTTCAAAAATAACCGTTAACCAGCTTCAGTTCAACACGGGCTCAGCGTTCCGCAGTAGACTGTCTTTGGACCAACCCGTTTGCTTTAATGACGGATTTCTCAGGGCGATTGCTGCATTCAATTCGCCTTCGCTTCTTTTTTTCTCTAATTTTATATCGGTTTATTGCACCATATCTCAAAGAAATCTCATTGTTTGAACTTATATTTTTTAAATTTAAATTACGATTTTAGATGTCGTTATAATATTGACTCAGTTTCCTTGCCTTTCACTAGAAGCACTACTCTGAGATCTCCGTGCGTTCTTATCGTCCCGGCGTCGTTTCTTATCAGCGGGGCTAGCCGATCGAGACTTGCTAGGTTTCTTATCAGCATCATTTTTCAACTTGTCTTGAACGCCACTGAGTGCTTTGGATCTGAGAATAAAGAAGAAACATGAAATTTTGTCATTTGTAAATATATACGGTAGCCTCAGTTCAATAAGATGAAATTTCGGAATGGGACGTGGGGATGTCAATGCATCACTTTGACCTAAGGTCATTAACGAATAAATAATAAATAACGAATTTTTGTTTATTACAAAGTCAATCTAGCCTCTATGACCGGGTGTTAAAATACTGTACCGGTCTTTAAGTACTGGCCGAAATTGCGAAAGTTGTTATAGTAGGATAATAGCTTACAGAGAGGAAGAAATATTCAAGTCATCTTTAGCGTCGCCATTGTCGATAGGTTTTTTGGGCGACCGATCCCCTCTCGGAGACTTCGACGCAGATCGTCCCCTCTTCTTGTCTCTGTCGCGCCTTTCCCTGCTGGTCTGTAACAAACGCAAAAAGACTAATTAGCGTAGGTTAACTTACAGAAAATGGGATCTTACGGAAATCGCCATGCATTGCCATAGAAAAAATATAGAAAAAATGGGGTTTCTTGTACAAAGTACAATTGGGAACATTTTATAGCCATTTCCGGCTCCAAAACGTTAGATAGCTCAAAATAGACAAACAATTCCGAGATATAATTTTTGTTAATAGACCAAACATCATCAAAATCAATCGAGTAATTTGTTCACAAATCGACGGAAAGACAGGGGACATATTTAGTGAAAAACGATTTTTTTAGTCCTCAAACCTCAAGGTCACTCTCGACAAAAATGTCAACGGCCATACTAAGTTGAATTCAACAGAAGAGAGTGTGTTCAAAACTACTTGGTAGTGTGAAAGTTTTGGTAGGGGAACATGGTAGGACATGATAACTCGCTGAGACTATACCAGTCAGTCTGTGTGCGTGTCACCTTCGAATTAATCGTGTGATTTTACTAGGTTCCCCAAAATGGTTCCGAATCCACTACAATCAAGAGGTCCACCCTGTCAGTCAACTCCCCTTCTCCCTGGGGTGAAGGAGTTTGCCCTAAGGGTGCCTCAAGTTAAGAAACAGACTCACCCCCCCCCCCCCGCCAGGCTGACAGGGCTACTTAAAGTAGACATGCTGAAAAAAGGCGTTGGTAAACAAACAAGCAACCTTCCACGTATTTTCAATGGCTGACCGTAGGAGACGTGGCAGGTGAAAATTAAAAAAAATCTATTTTTGACGGGAAACGAATGTCTCATCTCACCTATATAGAACTTTACTTACATCCTTGTCACGCTTCCGATCATCTCTCTCCTTCCTCTGTTCGCGACTGGTTTTGTCACGATCACTCCGATACTTTTCGTAATCCTTCTTCTTTTCCTTTTCCCGCTCACGGCTTTTGTCCTTCTTCTTTCTATCTTCCTTGTCCTTTTCTTCTCGAGAAGATACAGATTTCTCCACCAGGGTTGATATCCGCTCCTGTTCTTCCTACGAAAAACAGTTGTCAACTTTGCATAATGCATGATTCATCATAACATTCATCGCAATGGCAAGTCAATGTTTGCATATGATTCAAATGTCCAGTTGGTCCGAGTTCCAATATGTTAAATAATAACTAAACAATGCTGAAATAATGCTAAATGCTAATCACTACCCCAAAATCGTCACCGCTTAAGTAAGTAAGTAAATAATATATTACAGTTTTCAATATCAACCACAGTACTAAGTACTCAAAGAGACTTGCATCACTGGGGCTCTTCACGTCATCCTGTACTCCAGTGACGAGTATGTGCAATCAAATTGAGGCCTTCGATGGCATAGTGGTAGCTTGTTCGTACTAGTGCGATCCTGATTTGTTGATTGGCTTCGGCAAGTTTCTGAGGTGGTTACCCAGATTAATAGCGAAGCGTAAATAGGAGTTGTTATAGGGTTAAGGCTGAGTGTTCAAAATGTTTTGTAAACAAGAAATTTTGCTGATTTTTGACGAAAATAATTTATTGCTCATTCCACAGATACAAAGATAACAAAGTGAACAGATAAAAACTCATAAAAAATTCAAGTTATCACAGGAAGTTTATATATTCCGAACTGAAATATTATTACCTTAAAAAAATTGGATAAAGAGCCTTATACCCATTTTGTAGCACAGTTGTAAATCTGTAAGCGAAATAGACAGCTTTCACAGAAAGCTCGTATTTTTTAAGATTTTTTCATCTGTTCCCTTTTATATCTTTGTGGCTGTGGAACGAGCAATTAATTAATTTCGTCCAAAAAGTACGATAATTTCTTGTTTACAAAACATTTTGAACACTCAGCAATAAATACCCTAGGATTATAACTGTAATCAAAAAAATTTTGAATAGCACTTTCCATTACAAAATTATCTTGTTTACATTTTTACTACCAGGGGATTAAATAAATACCTGTATTATAATCGCCTCGATCAGGCTGCTGGGGCTGACACAGCTACCTGGGAAACGTGTGACCAGAGGGACACATTGTGAAAACCGTGAAATGCCAATTAAATTTCCAAAATTGCTGAAAGACCATCTCATAGGGAAATCTATCTATATTCTACACTGT
The DNA here is from genome assembly GCA_963971405.1 of Psococerastis gibbosa. Lineage (NCBI taxonomy): Eukaryota > Metazoa > Arthropoda > Insecta > Psocodea > Psocidae > Psococerastis > Psococerastis gibbosa. The sequence goes on from OZ020487.1 coordinate 44,525,708, forward strand.
CAGTGAACCCCTGGAATGACACCGGAAACTGACTATTTGACTTTGACTGTTCTTACTTTGTACTTTCATTCTTTTTGTATATGTTTTTATGTATTGATTGTATAATTTAAGACGAAATATATTTAAATACTTAATTTAAGGGGCTGATTACAGATTATGATGATAGTGATTATGTCTAAGGATAGTGTAACGTAAAACCTTACCATTCGTTTCTTAATTTCCTCTTTCTTGCCATCCAAAAACTGCTGCGGTATACCAGTCACGCTTTCTTGCGCCGATATCAAAAGCTCCCAAAGGTCTTGCATAAACGTCCGCGCATTTTTTCCATTAAGAAATCCAGTCATGTTGATCTGCATTTTCTTTGGATCAGGATACTGAAATAGAACATGTAATCATTAATCGTTCCATTACTGGTAAGTATCCTTAATCAGGGGTGTGGATACCGCACGTTGGACTCAGTAATAGACATTGCTGTTGTTGTCTTTTCGAGGTTGATTTTTAGTAGTATGTACCTTTAGGGGAGAACTTGAGGCAGCTTTTGGCAAAGTTAGGTATTATGGCTTAGCTGCTCCCGTTCAAACTATGCCCATGTGACACTAACAGCGTTGGGGATGTCCATCATCGCCAAATGCCAAAATTGGGTATAGGTTGTGTAGATAAGTTGTTTTTTTTTAAATGTTAATCGCATACAAACAATTCAATGAATGTATCCGATTGACCTCTTCTGTCGCCTCACTAAGTTACCTAATAGGTACTTGTGTCTAGTTACGACACGTCTCCGATCGCATGGCGTGTGGAGACTCGCACAAGTACAAGCACGCTACCACCTGGCCATCGAAGTCGATGTAAAGTCGAATAAAGTGCCTTCCAAAAAATATCGGATCCGTCCTAATGTTGTAGTACATCTTTTTATTTACCTTGTGCTCTTCAAGCTGATTAACAACAAACTCGACAACAACATCGTCTTCATATCCCAATATCTCCGTTATCTTTTTGACAATCCATGGCTTTAATACATCCACCTTCACTTTTGACATATCCACCTGAAAGAAAGGTAAGAAATAAAATCTGCATTTATCAAATATAAATATTAATGTCTATGATGGGCCATAGCCGGAACATCCGAATGAAAGAAATCGTGAGATCGCAAAGGCCGAAGAAGAGCCCGCAAAGAGAGTAGTTAACATTACAAAAGTATAGAAAAGTTAAAAACATCCAACAGATACTCTACACCACGTAATCCTTGACTCAACTTCGGACCGATTAAAATGTGGTGTATAATTAAAATAAGCCTATTCTAACACTAAAAGAACAATAAATTAACATTGAGACAAAGGGGGGGGGGGTGGTATTAGAATCAATAGTTAATAAATATCTGAATAATATAAAATAAATAAAATGTTGCTCACCTTCTGCGTTAGTGATTCCCCAAACTTCATCTGCTTCATGAGCTTCTTCTCTTTGTCACTGAAACGGCTATCTTGCGTAGCCGAAGTACCCTAAAAACAAAGGCAATTTTTCAATGAACAACTTTCGTACAACTAACACAAGAAATGCTCACCGTTTGGGTATGCCCTGGTGTAGGTCCGTCGCATCATTCCCAAATTCGGCAATTAGGTACTACAATGCCCTGCCCATAAGCCTTACTAAGATTTTTCAGGATTCAAGGCCGTGGTGACAAGGAGAATGAAAGAATGCCCACTCTACAGCTTGGACGAGTTCAGGGAACTAAGCTGGGATGCATATTAACATTAATCCCCCCCCCCCGTCTAACGTATGCTTTTGCATGAAACTTGTTTTTGGGGTAAAGGTCTAGTTTAGCTACCCCGCTGTATCAAAAGTCGAATGAAAATGCTTTTAATATGGAAGGAAAACATCCCATTTGCAGGGGAATTCATATTTTAAGCAAGGGTTGTCTTATTTACATGCATCTGACAATGTTCCTCCCATTAAAACTTTTAAGAGCAGTTTGTCCCAATGCCTGCCCATGCAAAAATTCGAACTAAATTCGGCTGTAACTCAAAAACTATACTTTTCCGACTTTTAATTCTTTCGGAAATGGGTTTCTTTAAAGCTAAATCAACGATATAGAACCAAATTTTGTGATTTTATGAGGGGTAGCTAAACTGAACATTTAACTTTTTTTTTTGTTTTATATTTTTTCTTTTGGACGCCATCTATCCCACCTTGGTGGGTTATAGACAAAGGTTGATTGATTGTATAGAAAAATCCTTGTGTACAACCCATCAGATCATTGGGGAATTTTTGGCCAAGTGCTACATAGAAATAAGCTTTTTGACTAAATATATCAAATGCAGTTATATATATTATGGGGTACCCATAGCCTGCCAATCGAAATAAGCAGACTGGCATTCCTATGCTTATACATAGGATGCAGTATTTCATGGCTTTGTGATTTTTTTCATAAAATCACAGGATTGAAGTTACAAAATATTTGCGTCCCACTTTCGGATTTTAGCCACTTGGTAGCGCTTGGGTGTTTCCCGCACAAATTTAAAAATTGAAATGTAGTAGTCAATATCAATTTAATGAGTCATTTCATATTAATAAATCTATAATGACCCAAATTTAATGAAACCAACTAGTTTATTGTATCATTCGCACACCTAGGCCTATCTAAATCTAATATCTATGTATATCTAACAATAGTCAATGCAATGAATATTAAAAAAAAATGTCCGTGGTATCCTACGCAGTATGTATTAATGTATGGAAGTATCACACACAATGCTTCAAATTATGTTCCAACATGAGTTCAGAAAGAGTACCTACCGTACTTTACGTTACGGCAAGCATTCATTAGGGCCTTTTCGTACAGGTCACTGGGGGTTTAACATTTTAAACCAAAATCCTGTAAAGGAAAGTGGAAAAAAAGGCCTTGGGTCGTGTACATTAAGCATACTGTCACAGTAGACCATGTATTGGACATTTTCACAACCCCTATTTATTCAGACAGGTAGTTCCTCACTAACACCCACCATGTTCCCTTCCTTTTGACTCTGTAAGCCATGGGTGACAAGTGAAAACTCAAGGTGAGTTCCATGGAAAAGGCTTTTAAAATACAGCAAAATGCAATAACATTAATGTAATAACAAATATACAGTAATTTACAGTGAAGAGGACGGAACACAACTAATATTTTTGACTTTTTTCCTTCTGGTAGAAATTGTCTTGCATTAACTTAAAGTTTCCACTCGAATTTCCTTGCTTCAACATTTTCTCTAGTGGGACGAGACGCCTCCTCTGCTCCTTTTCCTCGAAATCTGTTGCCCTAAAAATGTCAATAATATTAGCCTACCAATACATACCTATTAAAATAGGACAACATATTTTGTTTTAGTTAATGTATGCTGCAGTGGACCCATAGAGGGAAGTCACTGTCACAAATTATTACTTCGCAAGCCCCATGCATGCAAAGGCTTAAAAATGCTTCTCGTAGGTTGTACAGTAACTTGTTGCACTCGGTGTGTTTGGGAGTGTAGTAGTAGTATGGTTTGACACAGTCCCAGGCCACGGTGTGGGCCCATAGGACTCCAGTGGACCTCCTGATTATAGTGGATTCCGAACCACTTGGGAAACACAGTCAAGTCACACGATTAGTTCGGAGGTGACCAGGACAAGTCCTACCATGTTTCCCTACCGGCACTGTGCACACGACCAATTTATCTGCAGCTTTGAACCTGCTCTGGTCCGCTGGATTCAACTTGGTATGGCGGCCGGCTTGTTTGGGAGTGTGCTAAGTGACTTAATTTGGCTACAAGACGGCAACAATGCAACACTTTAAGAAGAATTAAATCTATTGTGAGTTTAATATAAATTACTCACTTACCTTTTAGATGTATTATTGTAGACCTACTGTACTTTGCATAATGTGTAGCTTAGTTTGCAGTTTTCAATCCAACAACCGAACTTATTTTATTAGTAAAGTAGGTATTGCTGTAGAGATTGAATCAATAAATAATTTTTTTATCATTTTTGTTTATCAAAAACCCACTCATTTCTGCTGCGTTGTTATTGTTTTGAAAATGAATGTTGACTTCAAAACAGGCAGCCAATAGTAGGCCAAGTTTTATAGAACGTTCGAATACACTCACAATTGTTTGTTAATAAATTAATTTGATTGGTTAAAACTGGGACGCAAATATTTTGTGACTCGGCTCATGTGATTTTCCTATTTGGAATCACAGACGGCCCTATACCGACTAGCATTCTTTAGTAAATATTATTCTATGGGGGTACCTAAGTTGGTAACTTGGTAACGATGGCTAGCACATCAGCAATATCCAGTTTTCAGGATAGCTCGCATATTACGTTCTTTGTTAGCATAATAAATTTTAAGGTTATATTACTTCACAACATACGGAACTGAAGCTTAATTTAACTTAATGCTTAGCTAATAGCTACCCTATTTCCCCAGTAAGATGAAGGAGTGCAGGCTCAATGGTAGCAAAACAAGCCTTCTTATTGGTCCAATAAATAAAAAAGCGACAAATCTCATTGATGCACATATCAATGTTATAAAACGCTTGCAAAATTCATATTATTACATTTACAAAGCGTCAAAGCACACAGAACGCTATTTAGCAGATTTCGTTTTAGACACAGTCGCTGCCGGTGCTTAAATAAAAGACAACCATGACAATACTACAAAGCTTACCGCGTACAACATCTTCAGGGAAGGCACTAGCCAAAGTCAACTAAACAGTTCCACGAATAACTTTAAGGGTAAACTTGGAATTAATGTTAAATTAAACGGACAAAAGTAAATTATTTAAAAATGCCCCATGCACAAACGGCCATTTTACTATGACGTTGTTTTGAAATGTTGGCAATCATGGTTCCAACTTCTGCATAAGATAAAACTTAAAAAACACAACAATAAACTTTTACGTTAGCCAAACATTAAAAAATTTGGAATGTTTTACGCATATTCACGCATGCGTAGTTTATTTTCGTGGCTGCCAAACAACAAAGACAGTTTTGATTTGTGTGCAAGGTTTTTCTTCAATATTTGGACCTAATTGGGGGTTACAATTTGCATTTTAACATATTAATTGTCTTTAAAAATGGTTGTCAAGATTTATTTGTCAGGTATCTCAGGAAATAAAGAGGTAAGCGTTAATTTTCCCTGTGTTTGAAATAGTGGGAGTGTCCGATTGTATCCATGAACCTTAAGCCGCAAATTCGTCATTTTGTCAGGGTTACAATGCTCATTACAATAATGAAACCTTTTATAAATAGCTTAGATGACAGTATCATTGGTTATCATATTCACGCAATTTTGCAATTATTCTAAACACATATTTCACGCAATCAATTGGGAGATTTAATTTATTTAGTTCTATCAATTGCCATTTGCAGTCCTCTGAATTTTACCATTGCATTGCACAGAAGCAATTTAGCCAATTAATTAACATTTTGTTACGCTTAATGCCGACTATGTTCTAACACATAGTCGAATTATTGTGTGAGAGCTGTTCTTCGTTGCTGCATCAGAAAATATATATATATTGGTAGACTTCAAAGAATATTGAGCCAAGCTATGATAATCATGACGACGTCGAGAACCGAGGTTGCATACTAAATAAGTGAAATTGTCTATTAGCATTCTAAGAGTGCAGTGGGATACTAGTAGACCTGTAACAACGAAGCTGGACAATCAAAGAGATTAGAATACCTAATTTTAAACATGAGACACCAAGAAGTTCACAACTAGTGGACAGTACACCGGGAAAATGTGACTACGAGCGATAAACACTATTCCAAAGTGGAACTTCCGAATGCAATAAAATAAAAATAAAATTATGAGAATGTACCAAAGTTAAAAATTTCAGACATAAATCGATGGAAGAGATTGTTGAAAGGAGGAGAAAAGTAATGTGGAAATAGATTAATAAACGAAAGACTAAGAAGAGTTGTGGAAAACAAAATTAGTCTACACTTTTAATTTTTTTTTTTTTAATCAGCGCACTAACTGACAGGAGAAACATGTATGATGTTATTGCTGTTTATAACATCCTATCAAATAAGTTTCAATGTTCTTCCCTCCTAGTGAATATTAATATCCATGTCCCTTCAAACACCCGGCACAAAAGTCTATTTTATATGAATTTGTACGGAACTAACTACCTACAAGAACTCGGTCTCAATAGAATGCTAACCAGGTGTTATATTCTTAACCAGAAGTGTGACATTGATATATTCCATGAATCACTAAATAGCATTAGGAGGAAAGCCTTACAACATGCGTTATAATACCATGTGTACTGTTATTATTCCACTTGTAGCAACTTTGTCAAAATTGGAGTTTTTCCGTTTATTATAATATTTATTTATATATTTAATTGTTTGCTAACGACAGATATGGCACTGGCACAGCTCCTTGTTTTATTCTTCTTCTGGCTCTACAGCTCATGATGGGCTTTGGCCTGATCAACAACACTCCTCTAGTCATCTTGGTATGACACTCCACTATCTACGGACTCTGTTTCTAGTTCGTCCTTACTGCGGTTTTGTTGACGTCTCTGCAGTCTTCTTCCCGTCATGCTTGCTTTGTACAGCTTGTTCGGCTTGCGGTCCTCTGACATTCTTATGACTTACCCCAGTGCTTTAACAAACGTACTACATCTTCTTCATTGAGTATTCCGTCTATTTCGGAGTAGTTTCTTGTACGCCACTCTGTTTTCGTATAGGGGCCCATAGATTCTCCATATTACCTTCAATTCCAAAATTAGTTAAAGGTTAAAGAGAATATAAACCTGTATAGACCTTTCTAATTTCTAACTAACCAACTGATATTAGTGACGACCACAAACAATTGTATTGTATGTTAAAATTTACATTTCTTCTATCCCATACGTCCTTATAACAGCTTTTGCGCCATTTTTTCCTATTATTCCAATAATTACCAAATACTGATGTTAAGGAGGTCCGTAAGTTAATTCTTAACTTCATACCGGTTTGCCTTATTTATCTCGCGCCATATTCCGGGAATTTTTTGATAAGATAGCTTAAGCGCTGTTTACCATGGGTCATGAATCACATCCTGGATACCTGTAATTCCACTCATTCCATCACTTGCCAAGTTGTCGTGATAGCTGCCAAGTTGGGTCAAGGCAAAGGTCTTTGTTACGCTCTGTTAATGATCTGATTCCAATTGAATCAATTAAAGTATATGAACTGCCTCTAAAACATGAATCTAGGTTCCGCTTGTTACACTTGTTAATAATTACGGTATTGCTTCTATTTTTCACACAAAATGTGCGCTTCTTAATTAGGGTTATCATGGTTATGTAGCTAAGTAATTACTCTCCCGTCCCGTCGGGGCTATGGCCCGTATAGTGCCCTGACCTTCTAATGGAAGAAACGCAGCCATAATTTACACCAAGAGGGTCTAGCTCTAGACTTAAAATTCCTGCATATGAAAGAGGCATTCCACAAGTCTTCCCCATACAAGTCTCTATCCCTACAAAAACACTCCGTGTAAAAACAGGCCAAGTTCCTAACACCGATCTTGCAAAAAGTTTAGCCATTCAAAGTAATGAGATAGGGTGAGGGCCAAGTTCATAGGTCACTGGATTTTTTCCAAATATATGGCTGCGTTTTAGATAACTTGGCCTGGGTCTTAACCTAAAAAATAGCACAACTTCACCAGGAGCGTCTTATGAATAGGCGACCCAGTAATTGTATTCTAGCCTTAAGTTCACAATGAATTTACGAGACTGCTTTTGAATAGCACTGTCCTAAAGCATCATTTGTCAGGCCAAGTTATCTAAAACGGAGCCATATATTTGGAAAAATCCAGTGACCTATGAACTTGGCCCTCATCCCTATCTCATTACTTTGAATGGCTAAACTTTTTGCAAGATCGGTGTTAGGAACTTGGCCTGTTTTTACACGGAGCGTTTTTGTTGGGATCTCATAACATTTTGCAGTAGGTCTACTTCTGACATCATACGTTTAATACAACATACGTAATGTACGATTAGATGTAGGCGAACTGCTAGACGGACGCTGCTGTTTGTATGTTAAGTGGTGGCACCGTGGTGTACACTGGCTGAGGACTCAATCTTTAATTCAAAGTCGCAAAGTCATGTATTCACCACGGTTAAGGTTAAGGCAAGGATTTGAAAATCGCAAGAAAAACAACAACAACAGAAACAGCAGCAGCAAACACAGAAACAACAACAGCAAAAGCACACATTACCATGCAACATGCATCTAAGAACTACAAGCCGCATTAGTTTTTTATTACTCCGCTGTTGTTCAGGTACGACAGCGAATATTTTGGATTTTGGAATTATGCTGTTAGTTTTAGTTTATTACCTACCTACATGCCAAATTTCAGATTTCTAGGTCCAAGGGATGTCATATTAGAAAAAGCTCAGAATAAGCACATTTTGCGCTGTAGTTCAGAAAGAACAGCAGATATTTTGAATTTCATAATTTTTCTGTTGGTTTGAATAGGCTACATTACCTAACTACACGCAAAATTTCAGATTTCCAGGTACAGTAGAAGTGCCTAAACATTTTGATCAGTCACTCAAACCATTAATGTGGATTAAATCCTATTTATTAAATAGAGTACAGATTACAAAAGTACATGATCAGTATATAAGTGATAAAGACCCCTAAAATATGGAATTTTGCAGGGTTCTGGGATGGTTCCATTATTTTTCCTTATATTTATTAATGGGTTAAGCAACTTGAAATTAAAAATAAATGGTCATTTTTTAAGTTTCGCCGATAATTGTGCAATAATTTGTTCTGCTTCAAATGCATCATTGCTACAGTGCTTCTTGCTTGATTCTATAAAAAGAGTCATGAAGTGGATTACGGAACACCAGCTTATAATAAATAGGAAAAAAACTAATATTATCGAATATTCTTATAATTATTCACCTTATAAAGTGTCTAGTATTTCGAATACGAATGAAATTAAATGCCATTTGTTTAATTATTATCATTCAAACATGACCAATGTATTGACAAATTGTTTCTGCCCAAGAATTCTAATCGTTAACAACATCAAATATCTGGGAATAATAATTGATAGCCATCTTTCTTGGGATCAACATGTTAATAACGTATATAAAAAGCTAAGGCTTATAAATTTACTTTTTTACAACCTGAGTAAATTCATGACTACTAAAGACATGGTACCTATTTATTATGCTTTTTATCAATCAATATTACAATATGGAATCTGTTTTGGGGGGGGGGGGGGGGTGCTGGAGTTATAAAAACTAAAAAAATTGTTACTTGCCAAAAATTTGCCATGAGGATGCTCAATAAAACAGGGTACAATGTTAGTACGAGGATAATTTTTAAGGAGTTAGGAATTTTGTCATTTGAACTATTGTACAAGAAAATTTTACTAACAATGGTTGTAAGTAACTTGAGAACTTTCAAGGTGACAGAATTTCTGCTAATAACATAAGCACTAGGCAAACAGGACGTGGTTTCCTTACGGTTCCTAATTACAAATTAACACACAGCAGAAATTCTGTCAACTATAATGATATGATCAGGGCCGGATGCCTAGAAAATATTGCATTGTCTGTAATTAAGAACTATATTTTAAGTCTACTCACTGATACAGATTAAAGAACCGGTCCGAGTTTACTCGAACATGCTTTCCAATTTATCAATTAGTAGGGAGAGAAAATGAATAATTTCATGGTAAATAATTTTCCTATGGTTAAATTTCGGATATCTCGGGGGGGGGGGGGGGGTGTCCACCTGACGTCACTGGAGGTGAGGTAGCCTCAATATATTTAAAACACATTACAACACAGTAATAATGGCAGTTTTTCAAAAAAAAAAATTTTGCGCAAAAGCAAATAGGTTTTTGGGAAAGCAAACTGTCCGGTTTCGTTACTCAACTTAACACCTAAAACATGCCTGAAGGTCGAAATCATCGATAGAAAAGTTTCGCAGAAATATTATTTCTTAGTCATTTTTCATTAAAATTAAGTTATTTTTATTTTTTTACCCCCAGAAGCAAACTATCAAGGGGTAAGCGACCCCCCGCATTTTATCAACATTAAGAACGACTAGAATATATGTGAATTTAAAAGAAATCGTTGGGGCCGTTTTTGAGAAATAATTTTTTTAGACGTTTTTTTGGAGTTTTTTGAGAATAAAACCCCCCCAAATTGAGTTAGCCACAAATAAAAAAAAATGGTCCCGAGGTATGTTTTTTTTAAACCTACATGCCGAATTTCATCAAAATCGACCGAGTACTTTGCCCGGAAATCGACGCACAGACAGACAGAACGACAGACATTTCGTAAAAGCCACTTTTTTGGGTTCCTTGGACCTTAGAACGTGTAAATCCGATGTAATCTCGGAATCGAAAATTTCGATCGTCACAAAGTCTTCCTTATACTACGTGTAAATTGGAAAGCAACAAGCTCGGTGTCATTTTTTTATAATTTGATCTTTTTGTTTTGGCTTAAGGCTATACAGCCATTTCCATTTGGCAAAAGACGGGTGCAAAACTGCTATCGAGAGCGCACCGGACAACGAGGTTGCCCAACGAATTTGATCTAATTTTATGACATTTTTTTATGAATTTATGGGTTGCAGGTTGTTTTGTCTTTATAGTGCTGATTATTGTATGCGGTATGTAAAATTAATAATAACAAAATTGTACCATGAACATTTAAAATTTTCAAATATTTATTTTGTATGGTTTGTACGGTATTGGACGTACCGGTCTGTTTGCAAATAAATTCTTATTTATTTATTTATACCGTCACAAAGCTTTCCTTATACTACGTATAAATTGGAAAGCAATAAAGTGAATTGTGCGGTGATCCCAACGCGCCTTTATTGGCTTTGTGGCACCGGTAATTAGAAGAATGTGAAATGTTTTTTTTTTGTTAAATACACGTATTATTATTATTATTATTATTATCATTGGCTTTTGAATTAAAATACTTCGCTTTAAAACTTACTTTAATTTTTACTTTAATTACTTTACTTTACTATAATTACTCTTTACGTTAACTTACAATTTTAAATGGTATGAATTAAACTGATTTGAAATTAAAACTAAGTTTTTTTTGCTAACACAGACGTGAAATAGAAAACATGTTGCATCATCTACAGCGTTTACTGTGCGAGCCCCCGACAAGTTGATTAACTTGGGGGCCCACAGGTTATTTGTATTATAAGGGTATAATTGTTAATTTATAAATATATTCCTTCGGCGCAGGGGAGTACCGGCCGAAGAAGAAGAAGAAAGAAGAAAATCTATATATATATATATATATATCGTTCGTTTTTTCGGCTTTTTCGGGGTTTTCAGGTGTCTGTATCTCCGCCCCCTGTGAATATGGAACCTAACTTTTTTAATATGTTATAAAGGAGTATAACTTTAGGAAAAATTCAAAATTTCATCGGCACAGGTGCATTGGGGGCGAAAGTATATGGGCTCAAAAGTGCCAATTTTCACGTGTAAGCTCTTTCGTGTATAACTACTGGGTCGCGCAACAGTCGGGCGGGTGTTGGAACTTGGCTCGTGCGCTTCCGCGCATGTTAACTCCTAGTTTGTTGAGGTACTTTTTCGTCACTACGTAGTACGTGGCCCCACCAGTTCAGTTATAAGTAATATATATACCTGAAGAACAGACAACAACAAGTAAAAATCCATTCAACGAATGAAAATCATTCATCAAGCAGCACTCTAAGTGTCACACTTCATGTAACATATGGCGTTCCACAAGTGTTAGGACCAGTCCTGTTTTGGATATATATCAATGAGCTACTCAAAATTAACATTAACTTCGACTGCACTGCCATAGGATTTGCCAATGATACAATTCCGTATTTTCACGGACCAAATTGGAAAGAAGTTCACGAAAAGGCTGCATCCACCCTTACGAAAGTTAAGAATTGGCTGGACGATAACCTATTAACCTTGAATATATCCAAAACAGAATATATGACGTTCAGTGCCACATCAACAGGACAACCAGCTGAATCAAAGGTTCAACTCCATAGGAATAGCTGCGAACTTACTAAGCCATGTAAATGTGAACATATCAAGCGAACGAGTAAATACAAATATCTTGGGGTCACAATAGACCAATACCTACGTTGGGACCAGCAGGATTTAAATACAGCACAGCGGATTAGAAAAACAATTTACAAATTCAGGCGACTAAGAAATATAATTGACAAGGAAAGAATCAGACAGGTGTATTATGCAATCGTACAAGCAATTTTACAGTATGGTATCCTAGCCTGGAGAGGTGCAGCTGATAGCCACTTAAGGACAATAATAGTAGCACAACACTCCTGAAGACTACATACAACACTCACAAGGAACCAGATTGACTGAAGAGAGCTGCCTCAGAACCCCAACTTTTAGAACTACTTTATTTCAGCATTCACACTCCTTTCTCTCAGTAAAAGCTTACAATTTGCTCCCTCTATCAGTTAAATCAGCATTAAATCTAACTATTTACAAGGATAAAATTAAAAAACAACTCAGCCAATACGCTGAAATATACAAAACCCGTCCTTTATTGTCCTAATAGCCACCCAGAATGTCAGCATGTTTTTTATTGTATTACATGTTTAGTTATCGCAACTAAAATTTAATAATTATTATTCGCTTATCTTAGTTTTTAGTTTTAGCTATTAGCTATATTAAAAGGGGGTCCAGCACAGGCTCGTCCTAAAGGGTCCTCTCCTCCTGTTATTATACTTATAAAATAATTGTTAATCTATATTTTGAAGGAAATAAAATTAATTTACTTTACTTTTACTTTATATATAGATAAATATATATATATATATATATATATATATAATAGTCATAATAATATGCATCTCTGCGACAACCTCCATAGCTTCCCCGCCCATAAATAAATAAATAAATATATATTTCTGTTAAATTATACAATACAACAAGTAATTGGCAAGAAAGTATAAAGTAGAATCGTCAAAAATATCGTCAAAATCAGGTAGTTCTGTCATTGTGCTAGTGCCTCAGTGACAGCGTAGAGAGCTTTCTCTAAGAGATCATCTCTAAGCAATTTAGGGAAGTATTTCTCGCCGCTTCCAGTTCAATCGCGAGTTTTCTAATGTAAGCGAAACCTTGTAGTATAGGATCCAGTCGCTCACACTTGGCTGTGCGTGGCGCTAGCCTTAGAAGGTCTCCCCGTTGCCTCGTGTTGTAGGTGTGGGTGGCCGTTTTGTTTGAATTTCCCCCACACCTCAGGCTTTAAGATATGTAAAATGCTTCTAAATATGCACAGACTTGGGGCTATCACCCATAGCTCTAGCTCTACAGTAAATCTCGATAGATAAGCACAATTATTGTAAAACAAAACCTGTGTTAATTATTGAGACCCTAACATTTATACACGAATTGCCCAATAGTTGTAGAAACCAAAATCCTACATAGGCAAGCTTTTGAAAAACCTTGTCAAGGATCTGTGCCTCAATAAGGCTATCTACGCATTAGGGGAAATCTAAGGTATTAACAGTGGGCTGATCATAGATTTACTGGTGTTGTCATATGATACAACCAGCCTTAAAAATGGCTTGGCAAGGATGTATATACGGCCTTATATTATATATCGTGCCTTATCTATTCATTAATTGTCTGAATTCATCTGTCCAGCGCTAAGGATATAGGCGATGCCCTAACGCAACTTGAATTTTTTCTAGCAGCCAAGTCGCTTAATTTGGTTTCATCGAAAAGCAATTAAATTTGGATAATTGTAATTCTACCGTATGTAGATATTGTAACAATTTTTCTGATTTCGTTTGCAGGTGAAAAAGAAACAGCAGCGAGTTCAAATGATCTTAGATAGCAAATCAGTGACGTACGAGGCAATAGATATCACAGAGCCTGGACGGGAAAAGGATAAAGAGCATATGCAACAGAATGGAAAGGTTCGGGAAGTCCTAGGGAAACACCCATTGCCCCCACAAATCTTTAACGAAGAAATATACTGTGGGGTAAGTACAATATTTATATATTTAACTAAGAGTTATATTTGTACTTTCATTGTCTGTTGGGTTAATAGACGAGGCAGGTGCCTGACAGTCATCGAACGATTAGGGTGAAGGGGTGTGACGTTTCGGGGAGGGGAGGGGTGCTACTCCCATCATCAGGCTTAGTCTCGAAATGGCGTGATGGTTTCTGGACGATTGACTCATTGCTCTTGTATTTTTTTCTGAATTAATGGGTAAATCCGATCCCCTTGAGGATTTTAACTACCGTTGTCCCGGTTGAAATGCAAGCTCTCTAAATATTTGTACATGGCCCTCGCCCCTCAACATTTATTGCACCACGACTAGTCAGCTCGAATTGAAACAGCCCACCTCTCTAGCTCTCGGAATTCCCGGGTGGAAAATAAAATTTCAGGAATTAGGTTTGTCTCTATTTTTATGTTGCTTGGGGACTCAGTCGGGCAAGGAAATACTAAAACGCTTAAATCTTATCCTAAAGATTTGCCATTCACATTTAACATCCGTAACTGTGCGAAAAGAACCGTTCCCGCATGCATTTGACAAGTTGATAACTGTCCGAACTTTTGACAAGCCATTTTGGCGCCATTTTCAAACATTATTTTTATAATCATCAATAATGAGCTCCAGTTCCCCGTGTGTGTTTCTGATGTGTGAGCCTCCCCCACTCCCTCCTGTCTCCCCACTTCTGATTATTCAGCACTGCCTCTGGTACCAGTCCCAATCTTTCGAGTTCGTCCTCAATCTGGTTCCTGTATCTTTATATATTATATATATTATATATTGAGAAGACGGAATAATGGAGTGCAATTAATCACGACTTTTATAATACTGCATTATATTGTGGTTTTCATTCTATGATATATAATTCAAATATATACAGTATATATATTTCTGTTAAATTATAAATTCAAGTAATCAAGAATGTATAGTATAAAGTAAAATTGTCAAAATCACGTAGTTCTGTCATTGTGCTAGTGCTTCAGTGACAGTGTAGAAAGCTTTCTCTAAGAGATGGTCTCTAATCTATTTAAGGAAGTTAGTAGCATTTCTCGCAGCTCTCAGTTCATTCGGGAGTTTTCTAAGGTAGCTCACACTTGGCTGTGCGTGGTGCTGGCCTTACAAGGTCTTCCCCTTTACCTCGTGTTGTGGATTTGGGTGTCCCCGTTTTGGTAGCCCGTGATGGGTCCTGAATTACTTACCTGTTTTTTTTAGGATTATGAAGACTTTGATTTGGCAAACGAAACAGACGAACTGGAGGCCTTTCTGCACATACCCATCCCCTCCAAGCTCTCTTCGTCCGACAACACAAATGACGCAAAGGTGAACGGCTCGCGAGAAGATAACGATGGCCGTCTCGACACCAGTGGCCAAAAAACGACTGAGGTATTTATTAATATGTCATTGCTTGAGATTTGGTTGTTGTAAATTTTAATTTATGGATGCAGTAGCCTTAGCACTTTTGTGGTATGGGCAGGCTATATAAAGGGAATTGACAATTGTACGAAATCAGATGGCTCAAATATCCTTTTGCTGAAAATGCTCCTCAACGTTTTGGTATTGGTATGTGCTCGTCACTATTACACCGATTGACTACAAATATTTTGGCGGGAAACACACCACAAAAGGGTTAATATTACTGCAGTACAATAGTAGTATTGTATATTGCACTACGGCGAATGTGATGGTATAGTTTTATTGCTGCTAACATTTCAAGAGAGTTTAGGTTTGTTTTATGTTGTTCTCTGTTCTCTTGTTGCTATTAAAAAAGAAGAGAAAACGCTTTTAATTGCTTCTTTATTTCTGGGTCAACCTGAAATAAATAAATGTTTCTCTTTGCACATACTCCGATGGTTTTGACAAATTCGTAACTCTTATTGAGGTATTATTTGATATTTCTTGGCCGAATGGGCGGGTCTTCTTTCTTGCATGGAAAACCAATGTGGCTACTATTCACACAGACATTTATAGATGACGTCACGTCAAATTAAACACATTTTCTAATTGGCTGCTCCTATAAGAAAAACAATTGCAGCCAAGGCTGATGAAATTTTATATTCGAAAGTTTCCGTTTTCCATATGGGGGGGGGGGGGGGGAGATGTGGAATGTGTGGTAATGGTGAAATAACCATACGCTATAATTCTTCACTGGTATTGTGCTAATCGATTTTTTATCCCTTTGAGGGGTAGAGTATAATGAATGTGATGGGTTCTAGGAGAACGGAGTGGAGGTGGAATTGACAAGTCTCTCAGAGGAGGCTAGTCTAACGACTGAAGATGCCAAGGTATCGTTTTCTACAGTCCTGTTTAAACTAACCACTTTTCTATTTAAAGGACGAATTTTGGCGGTCCACGCTCTGATTGGTGGAGCGCAATCGCTAATAGCTTCAATAATACTTATAATATGGGAAGAAGTCAACTTTATCACTTTTTATTTTATTTCACAAAGGTGTACAAGTTTATTTCGTTATTTCTTTGAATAATAACAAATTAGATTCTGCAAGGAATGTGCGGCAATAACTATCAATTGACTTAGCCTACTATTTGGGCGTAGATTATCAACTAAAGTTGTTAATTATTCAAAAGATATTTTTGGCCGGAACAAATATACCATCTCTCACTTATTGAACTATTGTAAGTAAATGTAAGTAAGTAATGTAAATCTAAAACTATACCCGTGCCTACCAAAAAGAACTTTAGTTGATAATCTATACCAAAATGATAGACTAAGTCTGTTGATTGCTATTGTCGCACTTTCCTTGCAGAATCTAATTTGTTATAATTCCAAGAAACATCTAAATAAACTTGTCTTTCTTTGCATTAAATGATGAAGTGCACTTCTCCCGTAAGATAAGTCAGCTGTACGTAGTAGCACGAAGTATTGCAGCCATTAGCAACAGTTGATTAATTGGCAATGGTAATAGTCAAAATGACTATTATACACTGTTGTGACCCCCAACAATTATGATCATCAATTATTCCCAACACTAATTATTTTTTTTTTCTTTTTCCCTAACCGGTTACTATGACAATATATTAAACAACAAATTATTATAAAAAAGCTTCCACTTGGGGGTGGCGTCATCAAACAAATAAATGCTGCAGCTTTTCTTAAATGTTGGCCTTTGCCTAGTTAATTATTCTCTATTAACCACCTTTTTATAACTTTTTATGACTACGGTTTTTTTTTTTTTTTAATAATTATAATAATAGGTTAAGGCGCTAATGTAATTAGCAACTGCGCTCCACCAATCAGAGAGAGCCTCACCATGTTGGTCTCCTATACGAAAGTTTTCCACTCGCTAATGATCGAGATGGTTTAGATTTGATTAGGCCAGTTGTAGCCTTGACAATGAATTTGCATAATTTCCAGATTTGAGAATTTTTCTTGGACGCCATGCTTGATAAATTGCATTTAATAGGTAATGAGCATGATGAAACTAACAAATAAAATGAGAAAGCTATGAAGCGTTTTTGATGGATTACAGCTCTGTGCAGTAAGTGCAAATTTTTATGTACAGTTACATTTAGACAGACTCGTTCCCGTACTTGGTTAAGTCAAGCTAGCGTCTACTACAATGTCAATAGTAAGCATGTCTTAGCTTGTTCATTGTCACTTGAAGTAGAGGTGGGTTGACATCGAGGACGTGAAATAGCTTGCTAATGGCTAGAAATTCATTCGGAGACAATACTAATAATGCCCGAAAAACCGATGGGGTCGTTGGCGGGGCTAGGTACAATGGGGAAGTAGGCTTACATCCTTAAAATGTCCTTAAAATAATAATATTACTTTTAAGCACTGTTGTAACCTATCAGCTGAGCTGTGCAGCTATCTTCGACACTTACTAAACACGGTTGTTGTGGACTAGTACGGTACTAACCTTAATGGTGTGTTCAAAATCAGTGCGATGAAGTGTTTCTAGATCCAGTAGGTCTTTCTCGACGTTGTCAGACCATCGTAGTCTCAGTCTTGCCACCCATTTTCTGTCCTCGGGTGCCGCGTGGCGGATTTTCTATCTGGCGTGCGTTACACGTCAGTCATGTATCACGAGCGTAACTGACCGCAGCGTAAGCATTGGATATCACCATTTAGTATTAAGCTTTCCTGACTTCACTTTACTCCTTGGCGCTACGGCCCGTGAAGGACATTGGCTGCCAGATCGCGCCAGCCTGCGCGGTACTGCGCTTTCCTTCGTCAGTCATCGACGCAAGGGGTCGCCAGATCCACCTCGACGTCGCCCAACCATCGCATCCGTGGTCGTCCCACTCGTCTCTTTCCTTGGGGCACCTTGTTGCCCTACTGTCTGGCATTCGTTCGACGTGCCCTAGCCACCTGATGCGGGCTCTCTTGATTTCGGCTACTGTCGTAGGTTCTTGGTATATCGCGTAGAGCTCATCATTTCTATGGATATGCCACTCTCTCTGCCCCTCCCCCTGATTTTGCACTGGTCCTGACTTTGAATACACCTAAATTTCCTGGTATGTGATATTTGGTAACTTTGCAAAATGAAATTGAACTTACAATGTTTTGGTCCTGCACGGAATGCTAACGGTTTGCAGGGTGGTGAGACTGCCCATGATGATGCTGAGCCTGCCAATGATGATGATGATGGTGATGACAGTGAGACCCCTGCCATTAAGTATGACAGTGAAACTCCTGCGAATGAGCTTGCGAATGAAACCAACCCTGCTGAGCCACAAACAGAACCCGAGGTATTTCTTGTCTTGCGCCCCCCATCCCTGTATTTTCTTGCTAGTACTAATAATAGTGATGAAATCGAAATTAATTAACTTCTCGCCAAGTTATTTTGCATGTAAGGGAAACGTCTTGGTAAGGTATACTGGATGGAACCGAAATGTTCTGTTACATGGCGCTGCCGTCCAGTTTTCCTTAGACCTAGATAGAGTTCTATGTAGGAGAGACGGGACATTCGAGTGCGCCAAAAATATTTTTTTCCTGGGGCCACCGCCTACGTTTCTCATCCCTCGTAATATATAGAACGTAAGACCTAAAAAACTGCCTCTAAGCCTTCAGGTAGCCTATCCTACTTTACTCGTGCTTGGCCTGCAGGTCGCTTCTCTCTCATACTAACTTCTCATTCAACATCTAATTAACTTCACCTAGCATCTGCTTCCTAGTCATTGTTAGAAGCCATTAATCTTGGGCCTGGTATATCTTCATCATATTTCAATCGTAATGCTACTTGCGTATGCCTATTCGCTTTTGTGGTTTGCGGTTTGACTTAGTAATCGACATCGAGGAATGGGCCAGTTTGCCAATGGCTACAAATTAATTAAAAAACATTACCATGTTCGAAAATGGATGGGGTCGTTGTCAGGGCAAGGTTCAATGAGTCACACTACAAGGAGGCCTACCTCCGTAAAAAGCCCATCAATATTAACACTAATAATACCTCTAACTTACTAACTAGGGCTATAAAGCCCTCTCTTACGCTCAGCTATGAAGGCCCGTGACCGTGTGCTTTACATGCTCTCCGAAGTATGGCCTGAAGTGTAGCAAGTGCGGGACCAATGTCTTTTCGGACGAAAGAGTCCTTACCATTGCCCTACATGTCCTGGTACTTGACATTTTCTGTTGATCTTTACTTACTTTTACTTTGGCGGAGACGCCATTGTGTCGCTATGCAGCGCAATAAATGGCATAATGAAGCTCATGGGGGTTGGATCTTGGCCATTGTTTATCTACTCTTGATCTTTGAAAAACAGTTGTCAAAAATATAGCTTTTCTAAAATACGTTGAATATGAATTCTGAGTCATCACTTTCTTCTTGTATATATACCTCTTCTAGAGAGGATTGGCGGCTCTGAAAAGGGAAGTCGGTGTCTTGGCAAACCATTGCCTCAGGTTTTTCAACCAGGATGTTCTTCTTCTGTCGGGAGTCCTCAATATTTCCTTGGATTATTACATGCAGAAGGCGATTTTTTTGCTTTACACATGACATGGCCGAAATGTATTAGTTTCCCTTTCTTAACCGACAGCAGTAACTTGCCTTCTGTATCCATTCACCCTAGGACCTCGGCATTAGGGACACGATCTCTCTGAGATATGCGCCAATGCACTGATTCTGTCCTTAGGCGGGGTTTCCACATACGTCAATGGTCAATGAGAAATATGAAATTGACGTTTAAGCAGACATTGAAGACATACTAAAAATGTCTGCTACCCCGTCAAAACCATATTTCTCATTGACCATTGACGTATGTGGAAACCTCGCCATAGCTTGGATGACGCACATTCCTCCATGCCATATTGAACAATTGGAAACACATAATATTGGGTCGTACATTATACTAATAGGGGTACTCACTTAGCTGTGGGTAAGTAGATACAGGATTTCCATTGTATTTCATTATTACTTTTTCAATTTATTAATTAGATTTCTGTCTTCCCTATTATAAAATTATAATTCGTATCAAGTCCTACGTGTATTATTGTGCTACACATGAATTCCATCAAATTTGCTGATCATATTGTTTATGGGATTTCAAATTTTGGCGGCAAGAGTCCGAAGTGATTGAAACTGTGCAAGGACTTGCGCAATTCAAAAGTAGGGCGCCCTATTTTATAAATATTTCGTCATTTACAGACCGAGGAAAACAGTGAAGGCGAAACTTCTGACGAAGCAGAGGTGGAGACCGAGGTATTTTTACGTGTCTTGTCACTAAACGCCCCATTAATATTTTGTTTTATTCGTTTAATTTTTAAAATGCCAATGTCAATTTGAATTATTAAGAATATGATTGCGTTATTTACTTCATTGAGTGACATTTGACTACAGTGTTCAAGGTCACGCGTTCCGTTTAATAACAGATTGATAGCAATGACCGAAGTCTGATCGGTTGAAACCTAGAATTACATAAAATGTATGATAAGTTGACGGCGAGCTTAATTGTTAGTAGGATCCCAACCTTCCTATAAAATGCCTTGTTCTATTTAGGAGTGATGGGATATTCGCTCTCTGAACTGACTTGTGCCATCAGCGGGCCTACCATGCCGTTTATTAATAACTTAACCTGGTGTTAAAATGGTAAACAGAACCATTTTAGAGTAGCACTTTGCATTCTGAACCTGCCTTGTTTACATGTTTAATCCCAGGTTATGTTATTATTTAACAGCGTGGTAGGCCCGCAAAAATTAAAAAAAAAAAAAAAAATGGCGGTCGAGAATGTTCGTACTATCTCTTTTATGTAGACCTCTTAAACAATCTTTGTGGCACTAACCTCTACTAGCTCGCCCCAGAAAAAATTAGAAGATGGAAGTTTTTTTTTTTTAATAGAAAATTCGCGGTAGAAATTTGCTGGTCTTAAATTTTTAGTGTATGGTAGGGACGGTGTGCATTGGCTGAATCACCCGCCGCAGTCCCGCCGGTATCCATTGCAGGCACAAGGGATGATCCATATATAAGGAATTTCCTTCTAACCTAACTGGTAATATCGCCGAAGTATTTTCTGTGCAAATAATTGAAATCCATTTACGGTATATGCCCGTTCCACACGGACGGGTATGCAGGCTAGTTGCTGTTTTTTTCCCCCCATTTTAGCTATAAGACTTTGTGAACGGTTGGTGCAAAACCGCAGAGTCTATTTCAGAAAATGTCAAAGAGCTGGCGTGGCTAGGGCAAATTCGTGCACCTTCGTGCTTTCTGCTAGCCCATTTGCTACTATAAAAAAAAACCTCGGCAACTCGCGACTGCAGACTCGTTCGTGTGTACCTGTTGCGTTTGTCCCGTCATTTTCCGCTAAAACAGTTATAAATTTATGGCATATCTTGGTCCGGAATAGTCCAGTTCGTAGAAAACTGTACGGAATGTCGAAGTTCGAAAGATGACATAATAGGAAAATAAGATTCACCCATCCGTAATGGGTACCTTAACTAAACGTGCGGCTAACGGGTATGTTACTGGCCACGAAATCCCAAATAAAGCAGTGGTTAATTGATTTACCAGTCCTCAGGCCTAGACTTCAATAGCTTGTCGTGCTTTGATTGGAGTTCGCTGCACTAATTTTGCTTTAAATTCATCTAACGCGTTTGTCGTTATTTGATCATTTATCACTAGAAATGCTTCGTTAACCATCCCTTATCGTCAAAACATTCCATCACGATGTATCTAACCTATTTTCTGACGTTGTCTAATATTTCAGGCAATAGTTCAGACTCAAGAAGCTTTAAGTGAAGCTAAGGAGGCTTCTAATCGCGAAACTGCATTCACGGATTCAGTTGCTGAGGTACAATACTGTGTAGTTGACCACTTAGATTTAGCTCCATTCTTCATTTGGAAAGCTATTTTGAAGTTGGTGTAAGCACGTAAAAAATTAGCTAGCTTAAGTTTCGTCTTTATTTTTAACTCATTCCAACTCTTGCAGGAAGCCGGCGACAGTACTTTGGGGAATAAATGCCCAACCGACGTTGTTCGCAAGACGATTAACGAAACTAAGTTTAGCGTTGCATCCGAGAATAGGGGTGACAATGTGGGCGTTGAGACCTTATCTAAAAAGCAAGAGCCTAATGAAGCATTGGCGGGCATTATTACTTCTGTAAAAACAATTGAAACAAAAGCTAGTCACACGGACGCAGAAAGCGATAAACTTAACTCTAAATCTGTTTCTCCAACTAGTGGTTCTACTCAAGATAATAAAGAACTTAGAGAAGAAAAGGAAGTTGGAACTGAAACGAAGTTAACCTTGGATAAAGTGACACCTGGCGAAATTGGGGTTAAGCACATTAACCAAGAGCACGTAATTGTTGAGTTAGAAAACCGAACAGCCTCTAAAGAAGACATTGTTGATTTAAAGAAACCATTCATCATTGAACATCTAGAAGGAAATAGTAATCTTTCTAAAGAACGTGCAGTGACCTCTGCTGCAAGTGGCATTGTTGACGATTTTAAACCTTCCCGGTTTCCTGGTGCATTGAGTTCTGTGGAAACCAACTTGGTAGGAAAAATCTCACCTTCACTGCTTAAAAGTAGCCCAATTGGTGGAGATAAAGATTTTGATGTTGCTTCACTTGATGCTGGGGTAGCTGGTGGAACTGTTAATTTATCGGTAGCGAAAGAGCGTTCTAGTCAAGTAGAAGAGGATTCTATTATTGATAAAGTTGATTCTTCCTCACAGATTAGTAACCCAGTTGGTTTCGGCAGTACAAGTAAAGAGATTGAAATCACAAATAAATATACTGTTATTGAAGACAAGGTAAATTCAGAAAGAAAAGAGGAATTCCCAGAAGATAACCTGAGCAGCCCATTGAGGAGTACTTCAGTTGTTGGGAATACGTTTTTACTTAAAAGTGGCCAAATTGAAGTAGGCAGCTCAACTAAAACTATCAACAGTGCAGAGGAAACATCTATCATTGATATTGAAACAAGAGATCCTTTGTTAGCGGATAACCAAGGCAGTCAAGTAAAGCGTACGGTTTTAAAGACTACAGATTTTGAACATCCTTCTTTGTCTGAGAGTGGCCATATTGAAATTACCATTTCACAAAATAATACCATCCTCGCCAATAAAGGTTCCAATATTGACGTTCTGTTAAGCTCAGCAACCAGGGAGCCATCATTGGCAGATAAATCGAGGAATGACGTGAGAGATGACCCGATTACGGAGAATATTGATGCTGCACATCCTGGTTTGATGACTAGTGACGTAATTATAATTGCCAAATCATCTGAAAGTACCGAAAGCATAAAGGAAAATTTAACTGTTGAATCCTTTGCTGCGGGACTAAATACAGGAGCTAAAGGGTCATTGATAGCTGATATTCTGAACAGCCAAGCGGAGGGTGATTCTATTGTAAAAAATATTGACATTAGCTATCCAGCTTCTTTGAGCGCGCCTAAAGATAACGAGTTATCTTCTTTCGACAAAATGAACCGAAAAATGGAATATCATTATCAAACTTCATATACTCCTGCATCATCTACATCGTCCAGCTCGAGACCGCAGGGACTAAATAGGGAACGCCTCAGCTCTGTCCCCGAACTGAGTGAAGCCACGAAACCATATGAAAGTACAGAAGGTTCTGATCGTGCAGAATTTAACAAATCCTTATCTGAACAGAATAAAGCCATTGCAGAAGAACATGAAGAGACCCTCCGTGAATCCATTTTAACTCCTCCTGAATGTACTGTAGAAAATGCTGCAAATGTAAGCATTGAGGAAAAGTCCCCTGCTGTTGTGCAACATGGTGTCCCTGGAAACGATCAGGGAGGACATGAAATAACTTCAGGCGTCACCGAAAATGTAAATGCTAAACATACTATTAAAGCAAATGCAATCCCAGCTGCTATTGAATTGAGAAGCGATGAGATTAATGTAAGCCACGATGAAGATACGAGTCGCACAAAACACTCTGGCATATCTACTGTGGACTTGCTAGCCGAAGAACGATCGTCAAAGTTTGATATAGATAAAATTGAATACTCTCCCCAACTCCAACATGTGTTAAAAACCACCGAAAACAATGATGATGATGATAAGGGTGTTTTCATTAAGAGTTGGAATCGCCGTGCATCTGAGGCTGATCTGGTTAATCATGTCAGATCGTTGCTAAATGTTAGAGATGCTAAAGTAGCATCACGAAGAGGGAGGGACGCTCGAAGTCCCGATCCTCAAGCAGAGTTCCTAAATCAAATAAATTGTCTTGTGAGTGATGTCGAAATTGAGGAAGAAGAGGTGTCATGGCCAGTGGTGACACCTCCGAAGGAACCCACCCCACCTCCTGCTGAACCAGCAAAGCCACTACATCCTCAAAGTGCGTTCCTACTTGAAGTTTTAAGAGTATTGAACTCGCCTGCGCCTAGAAGTAAAAAAGTTAAGTCTAAAGAGTCACAGCAGGAAAGCTCATTTTTGAATGATGTAAAGTCTTTATTAAACTCCGAAGAGCAAGCTTTTGACGGAAGAAGTGTGTATTTTGTCAAAGAAAAAGCAACCGCTCATGAGGACAGCGCTTTTGTTAACAAAGTTAGAGTGTTACTTGACGAGAAAGAGAAAGAATTTGAAGTGAACAAACCGTACCAGGAGGAGTTCGTTGAGAAGGATCATAGTAATTTTCTTAGTGACGTATTTGTTATGTTAAATGACCAACCAATGAGCGAGGCAGCAATGGAATTTGTCGGCGAGCTGCATGCATTCGACGACGACGACGATGATGATGATGATGATGAAGGACATTATGAAGAAGTAGAAACCAATCAGAGTATGAAGACTGTTAACCTTAAAAATGTTACACAGACCAAGTTTGAAGAAGAGATATCTCTTGAAGATGTCGCTGATAAACTAAAAGATAATAAGACAGAAGCTTGTAATATTTTAAGTAAAATTGAGGATATAAATGTGGAACCTGCAAAAATAGTAGAATCCGACGTTGACTGCGTATTAAAGAATTCGTCGGATACTGAAAAACAAACTGTACCCAAAATGGTCCCGGAAATCGAGATTAATGTAGGTTCAGTGGTTTTTGTCAATACTGATGGGAAAAGATCAGCAATGCATCTTGTTATTAATAGTAGAAGAAAAGACTACACACTTCAGGTTAAATGTTTTCAAGCAGAACCAGTGGATGTTGAAAAGGAGCTGAATATTGCAGAATTAGTAGCTGTAGATGGCGACAAGGTTGAAAAAGTTATTGCCAAGGTCGTTGTCACCCCTTCCCACGCGTAAATCGATGTCTTCCCTACAGAAATTATTGTAAAATGTTACAATATTAACTAGGCTGGTAGCTTTTTCAAATAGACCTAAATGCGTATTTTTTGGGCGAAGTCAAGAGATGTAACCTACCTGCTCTGCTGGGAAATTCAGTTTGTAGAATGTAAGAGAAACGGATGAAATTGCAAGTTTCCTTTCCCCTTTATGTCATCCAAATTATAGTCTAGAGATGTGATAGAGGTTAGAATGTGAAAGTGCATGGGGTAAAACTTAAATCATTCAACCATTTAGTTGACAGCTAAAATATCATAGAGGTAAACTTATTGATTTGCTGAATATTTAAAACTAGCCAACTACTCAATTCTGGGATGCATGAAATCTTACTTAATTTAAATTTCAGTAGTCCAGAAGCTATGAGACGTACAGTTGTCTTCGACAGCATACAAAACTCTGGTTGTACTAATTTATTTAAAACTAGCCACCCATTCAATTCTGGGTTGCATGAAATCTTACTTAATTTAAATTTCAGTAGTCCAGAAGCTATGAGACGTACAGTTGTCTTCGACAGCATACAAAACTCTGGTTGTACTAATTTATTTAAAACTAGCCACCCATTCAATTCTGGGTTGCATGAAATCTTACTTAATTTAAATTTCAGTAGTCCAGAAGCTATGAGACGTACAGTTGTCTTCGACAGCATACAAAACTCTGGTTGTACTAATTTATTTAAAACTAGCCACCCATTCAATTCTGGGATGCATGAAATCTTACTTAATTTAAATTGTCCTGACACATAAGGGAAGTGCAGTTGTCTCCGACAGCTTATAAAACTCTGGTTGATCTCATTTCCCGTATGTACTCGCAGATCTAGTTTACTATTAGCAAAAAAAAAAAAGAATAGAATATTAAACAGTGTGGTGCTCGGGTCTTGCATTGTGTCCAATTTAAGCTTAGTCTTTAGTTGTGTGGTTCATTAGATTATAGTCTAGTTGCGCTCTAGTTACGTATTACTAGTACATTTGTTAATATTAGTTCTAAGGTTTATCTGACCGGTGATATTGCTGCGCTTTCGCCAAAACGCTACGGATTGATACAATGATAAGGATGGCGTTACTAAATCCCAAAGTTGTTTTAATAGAAACGCTGGAGTTCTATATAGGAGGGATGGGACTTTCAAGAGCGCGAAAATAATTTTTTGAACCTTGGGGCCATCTGATGCCACGTCTGCTATGACCAGCCATTGAAAAAACGTAACAAGTAGCCGAAGGGTTCAAAAAATATTTTTGGCACGTTCGAATTTCGGTCCATCTCTCCTTTATGGAACTCAGAGCTGGACCACCTATGTATAATACATTCCTCACTTGCTGCGCCGCGATACGACTGCTGCCAAGTCCTAGCTACAAACCCTTTTTTGAGATACAGGTATATTGCGACTAAAGTCAAAGTAATTTTAGCTAAAAAAAAAAAAAAATAGTGGAGGGGCAGGAAGTCTATTATTAATAATGTCAGCGCTTTCATCCTTCTAACCACAGACATTCATTCGGCTTAATTTTCATTTAATCTGGCACCGCTGCATGTGATCTAATGCTTTTGGCTTTGCTTTCAGGTGTTTTGCTTTGGTAGTTATTCGGTGACATGGTAAAAACGGAAAAGTAAATACAATGATTCGTATCGTGACTACTATATTATATAGTACTAGAGTTCTACATAGCAGGGATGGGATATTTAAGCCCGCCAAAAATATTTTTTTTTTAATCTTGGGTCCCAGTCAGACCAGTCATTTAAAAGACGTAGCAGTTGGCCCCAGGATTAAGAAACTATTTTTGATGCGCTCGAATGTCCTATTTCTCCTATATCGAACTCTACTACATACTATATCGCATGTTTGCCTTCGTCTACTAACATAATTTGCCCATCTTTATGTTCTTATGATGAAACAGTAGATTCCGGACTAGTGGGCCGTGGTGGAATTGAAAGCGTATTGCCAAACGTTTTGTCAACATCTGACACCATGGTCTGTTAACTTGACATCACGCTTAGTAATGTTTTCTTGAATAATATTAGTGCACCGCTATTCCAATGCATAGTAATACTCTAGTATTCCTCAAAAACATTGGTGAGAGTGGCCATAAAACAGATTATGGTATGCAGCATTCGTCTGTATATCTACATTTCTGTTCTCCGTTGTTACAAAGCCTCCGAGATACAAACTTAGACGTCTACGTAGACGTCCAGGCCGCCTTCTACTGGAATAATAAGCGTGTTCCTCGGACACGCTAAGTAAGTAAGTAAGTAGGTACCACTGAAGATGTCTAAGGCAAATGTTGACGAAACTTTTGTAAGTACGCTTCAGATCATCAGGCCCATCGGTCCTGATTCTACTACTTTCATCATCTGACTCTGGCCGTAAAACCCTTTGTAAATTATACTTAGGTTCTTAAATTACTACTATGTATTTTTTTCAAATATTGTTACTACTGTCTGCAATACGTATTTTCAACCGGTCTATACTCGTATTGTTGCATAGCCGGCTATTCCCCTTGGCAATTTTTCGTCAATAATTGCTGAGATTTTTTTCTTGGCTCTATGTCATTGTCCATTTTAACTACCGCATGTTAAAATTGATCAATAATCATAAGGTGGGCAAACTTGGGCAGTTATTCCACCGTCATCAATAGTGATAGTAATGGTGGTATTGACGTGATTGACGTGGTAGCAGACATTAATTGAAGAAAAATTGACTAGAAGTAGAATTGAGTAGAATAGGCGTGTATTCCACTTGTCAATATTCCGTCATTTGTGATAAAAAAAAGTTGAGATTTTGGTTTTAAGGCGGGGTTTCCACATACGTCAATGGTCAATGAGAAATATGGTTTTGACGTCGTAGCAGAACTTTCAGTATGTCTTTAATGTCTGCTAAAACGTCAATTTCACATTTCTCATTGACCATTGACGTATGTGGAAACCCCGCCTAAGGAGACTATTATGTTGATAAATATCTACATAGTATAGTCTCCTTAAAACCAAAATCTCAACTTTTTTTAATCACAAATGACGGAATATTGACAAGTGGAATACACACCATAGCTAACAGTCCCGTAGCGTTAGTTTGTAATGTTCCAGTAACAAATATGGTTTATTTGTTATAATTCTGCCCTGCAATTGTTTCAGAGTTTGAAACCCTTTTATGCGTATCGTGACTTTTATAGTTGGCAGTTTCGCTCTCTTGCTAGTTATTTCTTATTTTGGTTGAAAAAAGAACATCACAAGAGTATGGAATTTACTGTAAAAATAATATCTCTGTTGAAAGTGCAAGATTTCATTGATTGTTTTTAAGTTTGTTTGCTTACAAACAATTCAATGATTTTATCCGAATAATAGTCGCCTCCGTATTTGAGCAATTCGTGTTGAGAGTAAGGCGGCTATTCCACCGACGTCGAATTTGAATGTGAATGTGTTATGACGTGGTAGCAGACATCATTAATAAGTCTGCCATATTTTAAGGAGACTATTATGTAGATACTTAACTTATCTATTATAAATTAAGTTATAATATGGTAGTGACTTATTAATGATGTCTGCCACCACGTCATAACACATTCACATTCAAATTCGACGTCTGTGGAATAGCCGCCTTAGACTCCCACAAGTAGGAGCAGGCTGCCTACTATCCCATCGATGGCAATGCAATCTTCCTTTTACCCATCTTTCGGTCCTTTGGACCTACTTTGGCATATTGCTTGATTAGATCATTCTTCTTTTTCTTTCAGGAGAAAGAAGCAGATTCTGTTGATGGCGAGGAATAATTAATATTATTTAAAGACAATTTTTATTTATAAGGTAAGTGTTCGACAAACAATTTATCCCTTGTTGGGCCAAATAACGTTAGGTGAAAACCCTCGTATATTAACTCTCCTTAATTATTCCTTTCTATGTATATACTATTTACTATTACAACAGAACCGGCGCAGTTGGCGTTGTAGTTTCATTATGACGAGAACCTCCAAGCTCCCCCTTTTTGCGGCTTCTTTGTTTACACTGTGAACGCTAATATTGATGAATTGAACGGAGTTAGTAGGCATTTTTAGGCTACCTACCTTAAGGTAAATCTTTCCAATTGTTTAGTAAACAAAGGGTGCTCGATGGTTAATTAATTTCTCGAACCACAGCTACAAAAATTTAGCTCGTTGGCTGAAGTACAAACATATGGTGGGGAAATGTAAATTTCTTATGAAAGATTTTTTGCATTTTTTATGAATTCTTCAAAATACTATTCCAATATGGAATTGTGGCTGTGGACCAAATGTATTAATCAATTTTGTCAATATAACTTTGATGTAGTCAGTTTTTTTTTTAATGAAAAATTCCCTTATGGGTGAAATTTCATTGGCATCTGATGAAATTTACATAATTAATCCAAAATAGGTAGGTATGCCACTTTCTCAGTATTTTGTTTTTGCTTCCAGATTTGAGGTTAAGGTGTCGCTATCACACTCAACTGCTCACATGCAAATCCTGCTTCTTCGTATCGTGTTTCAAAGTATACCCCACCTACGTTCATTAAAAAATATAATTATGCCTTGTTATTGCACCCAGTAAACCACCTGGTCTTCTTTCAACTTGCTGGACTTCTGTTAATATTATTAGATTAAATTTTACATGTATTATGAAAATACGAGTACTCCATGCCAAATATCCTTCTGTTTTAGTTTTGAGGAAATGGATGGGACTAGCTTAGAGGTCAGTTACCTGACAATAGTCGTGTGATTATTGTAGAACATTTTTTTGGAATTTTTGAAAATTAGTGCAATAAATACCGTATCATAGGAAGAAGGTACACTTCTGCAAGGAACAAAATATTGAAAAGAAAAATAATTGAACTTAATATATCTAAAACAATTATAGCAAGTTTGAAATCTAGCTTAAATTATATGTTGGCAGCAATTGCTTATACCTATCAAATTACCGGTCACACATTGTTAAAATTAATCACTTTGTATAGTTTGACGTAATATAATAAAATTTAAAACATACACAACCGGTTTCGGCTCACGCCATCGTCAAGTGCGATTGAAAACGGATAAAACAAAAAGGTATGCAGGCTAAAACAAAAATATTTTTTATTTCATTACGTAAAACTATACCATGTGATTAATTTTAACAATGTGTGACAGCAAGTTTTACTAAGGAGACTATTATATTTAAATTACCGGTCCACAATATTTCTGAGAAAACAAGGTTTAGGTAGGTAAGTCGTATGTAATCCATTACGAAAAAATTAGTCTAGGATTATAAAATACGCTCTAGTAGGCTCATGAAAACATAATTTGATTTATATAATATTATTAGGTTGAATTTAAAAGTGGGTTATACAATTTTAAAGTATGCGAGATTTTAAATTGTTCGTGTCATTAGACAAATTAGCGCGGGTAATCGGAATGTTTACAAGCCACTGCCGCCATATTTGTGCAGTGGAGCACTACTGAAGTCTGAAATTATTTATGTGCACGGTGGGTGGTTGTTAAAGGTAAATTTGTACAAATTTTGGAATAACTGGCATGAGGCTGGTCCATTTATTTCATATTTAGAGCATATGATATGAACTCCGCGGTACACGCTTAAAAAAAACGTTTCGTATGGTTAAATGGGACTGGGAGAGTAAAATAAATTAATGTCTCTCCAAGTCCCAAGGCCCAAACTTCTACACGCACGTTATCAAGCCTTCAATTTAAAATATTTTAGAATAAAAGCTGGGAAATATGTGTCTAGCGTGATGGTATTTTTTGTTTTGCTATTCTTCAAATAATATATCTAGCGCTGGCTTGGGATTGAATCTTGTTTTCGACAAAGTATGAAGGAATGGAAATGACAATAAAAAAAGCTGTAAGCCTAATTTTTTTAACTGTCACACAGCAAAAAAATTGTGGATTATGCAGGGATAGGAAATTGGCCTAGGGAAAATGGTCAACGTATTAGGCCATTAATACCTTAAGAAAACATCTGTTTGGCACAGTCATTAAAAACCGTGACCAGGATTCTACGAGGGCGGACTGAAAAGTTCTATTAATCCGGACGCCGTCTATCCCACTCGGTGGGTCATGGACAAAGGTTGATTGATATGTAAATAAATAATGACTTTATTATAGCTGAGACCACCCTAGCGGAGTGAGGGCCTTACACTCAAGACATGTAGCGTAGTGGTACGGACTCGGACTTTCACCCGCTAGGTTGTTGTCTACATTTTCTGGCCATGCTTCGGAGGGCATGTAAAGAAGTTGGTCCCGGCCCTCCCGGGTCATCCTAGTTGAGTGTAAAAGAGGGCTTTATAGCCCTAACTCCGCTAGGTTGGCTTAATAATAGAAACAATAAAAAGTCCTTATTTATTTATTTACACTCAACTAAAAAACCGTATATATTTGCAATACAAGGTTACAAAAGGTTATAAAACAGTCACTCACTCACACACAAGCATGGCGAGTACTCAGAGGTTATGTTGTCGTTCTACTTTAATTGACAGTGTTCCATCATTTTTAAATAAACCATCAGCATTGACCTACCGATTTCTATGGACTCACAAAAAATCCTGCAAATGCTTGCAAAATTCGTTTAATAAAAAAGTACTCCAATCGGAAAAAATCCACACTTAACATTTTCATTCAAATTTCTGATTATTTGTTTTAACTCGTGACTTGAGGTCATATTCTAGTTGTGAAAGAAGTAGCCAGAGACTACAAATCGAGCTTTTCACAGGAAACCCCACTGAAAATGTGGAATGGGAGCCACAACATCCTCACTTCTCACTGTTCAAAAAACTCAAACATTTAAAAAGCCTCTATGCGTATGTGCAAAAACGCGAGCTTCAATTTTTTCAAAAACATGAAATTCCGAGCGCATCGCTGCGCTTGGCTTACTCTAGCCGCGCGATTAATTGCATCAGGTTGATGACATTCCACGATTTGCACGGGAAGGTTCCTAAGTTACCTTCCTCACTATCTCATATTAGTAATTCAACCAATTCCACTGCAGCATTAGAAATATGCGATTATTAGTACTTTTCAGCCTTCCCTCGTATCTATGCCTTGCCGGGGCATAGATCGTGGGTTCAAATCACGCCAAGATTCTCTAATTTCGGTTGTTATAACTATGAGGTTGCTTCTTCAACATAAGTTAGTTTAATGTCAGTATTATATACCATATGGCGGCACAATATACTTCCCTCTTACAACTACTTCTCTCCATGAACTCGTTCAAGGAGTATGGAAAACACCCCTGGAGTAATTAAATTAAATTAAATTATTATCTCTCCGATGGAATACTTATGCAACAACAGCATCCACCAGAACATATTGTACGTTCAAGAATGAAAATGACAGAAACGTAGGGTTTGTCAATTTTAGAAATGCAGGTTTTTTCTTGAAGTGATGAATTTTTTGACGATTAGAATCCGGGCTGATCGTGATGGACCCTGCAGGCAAACTATGGGGTTAAAAATTCAACCTAAATAATTTTTGAATGCTAAGTCTTACTTAGAGCTCTATGTAGGAGAGATGGGACATTCGCTTTCCTATAAAAATTATTTTTTTATTTCTAGGGCCACTCGCCTCCTATGAGCAGCCAATGCAAAAACGTAGCAGGTGGCCCCACGATTATAAATTATAATGATTATTCGCATACAAACAATTCAAAGAATGTATCCGAATAGCCTCTTCAGCCCCCTCTGTAGGTAATACCTGTGTTGAGTTACGACAGGTTTCCGATCGCACAAGTACGAACAAGCTACCACTATGCCATAAATTATGTTGTTTCTTTTAATAGCTGGTCGTCGTGCATTATCAAATAAGTTTTTACATTAATGTAACAATTTTATACCTAGAATATAATCAACAGATCACATAACCTTTTGTTCTTATAGCAGCGTTCTCATTCCAAATTTTTAACATGTAGAGCCGAGCAGTAATTTTAATCTCTCCTGGTAGGTCAAATAATTCAAAACTCATATTCGCTTTAGAATGCCTTCAAAAATAATTTCGCAGCATTACCTGCAAAATTACTGAGTAAAATGTACCCGCCCGCGTTTTGCCGCATCGTATTGAGTTAGCAATTATCTGCCATTGCTAGCTTAGGATGATGTTGGGGAACTTAGGACGATGATTTGCCCATTTTGTTAACCGAACTCCACTTACGTTGTATATTTGAAAATTCGCAGATTCAATATGGGTAAGGAGCGAGCCTTCGAAGTAGGCGATTTTGTTTTCGCCAAAGTCCGTGGGTTTCCAGCTTGGCCTGCACGAATTCAGTCGATTGTCGACCCTCGGCCTGCATCTCTGAAATATAATGTGTATTTCTTTGGGACATCTGAGACGTGAGTTACACTTTTTCCTTAGCTCAGGTGGCTGTGTCAGTCCCTGAACTAAATCCTGCTTTTTCTTCGCTTTAGTCCGGGTATTTGTTCCCGGAGTCCCCCTTCCATTCGTGTTCCCGTGACTACATTCACTCCAATAACTCTCAATAGGTGTCTCAAACTTCTATTTGGCCTTTTTTTAATGACCTTTTTTCTCGATGTTAACCTACACCGGCTACAAGCGATAATGGACAAGCTGAGACAAGCTTACCATTAACGCACTGGAACAGGCGATAGTATGACTTAACCAAGTACAGATACGAGTCGTCTCACAAACATACCCACTCCTATCAGACCTGCAAGTGTTTTGGATATTCTGACAGGTGTTTAGGCAGTCAATCATATATTATCATACGGTTATTGAGACTATCAAACATAGCAACAGTCGGATGCAGTGTTCAGATTGTTCACTTTGACCAGTTGCTGCAAGTCAGATTCCAACAAGAAACACAGTGTTTCCACAAGCTATGCCGATGGCTTGCCGCTTCAAATAAACAGTTCAGTGACTAGTCTTAAAATTTCGTCGGTTCATGCTAAAGGTTTCTTCTTTTCTTTTTTAATAATTAGGACAATTCCACAATGCACTACATGAACTTAAAGTTGGTTAAAATTAATATACTAGTAGTATGTAGATTTAGCCCCCACCATAATACGGTCCGATATAAAATTAATAGTGTTTTGTTTAAATTCTTCAGGGCCAGCGTCGTTGTTAAAGACATCTGTTACTATTGGACAAACAAGGAAAAATTTGGGAAACCCATGAAAAGGAAATTTTTCAATGAAGGCATTGAAGAACTGGAAGAAGCTCTTAAAATGGAAATGCTTGAAGGAGGTGGAACTTCGTCCAAAAGTTTAAACATAAAGGCAAATGGCAGCACAGTAGATGATTCTGAAAAAGCAATAACTCTGAAAAAGTCAACTATCGAAGAAAATGAAACGTCTAATTCTTCCTCTCCAAAGCCGCCTGTAAGTAAAAAGACTATAACTGTCGAGGCCTGAGGACTGGTTTCTTGACCACTGCTCTATTTGCGAAGTTGTGGTATCCAGTTTTATTACAAAATCCAACGGCCATACCAAGTTGAATCTACAAGAACAAATCACAGCAGCAAACGTGGTAGGTAGGCTGAGCGTTAGAAGGGGAACATGGTGGGACATGATAACGCGCTGACTCTGCCAGTCAGTCTAAGTAGGTGTCGAGTCCTGGTCACCTCCGAATTAATCGTGTGACTTTACTATATTCCCCGAGTGGTTCGGAACTCCCCTTCTCCCTGAGGTGAAGGAGTCTGCCCTTAGAATGCTTCAATTTCTAAACGGACTCACTCCCCCGCCAGGCTGACAGAATTGCTTGAAAGCAGAGTTGTATTGCGACATCCTTGGTACTGCACAACTATCTTGTATGAGTTCCCCCCTTCTAAAGTCGGGCAAGTCAATGAAGCAAAGGTATAAACTAGGCAAAGAGTGGATGTTTCAATTGTTTACCTAGTCTCGACCTCACCCTTCCCTACCACAGGCCAGTTCTTTTCAAACTAAACTATAGTCTTCCCAAGCCCTAAGGCCTAAAGTATATCTCTATACGTCTGCTGCTTTAAATGACTCTTCTATAGGAGATTGGCGATCATCATGCTCTGAAAAGGGAAGCCGTGCTCTTGCCAAACCACTACCTCAGGTTTTTCAACCAGGATAGGATGTTCTTCTGCCGAGAGCCCTCAGCCATTCTATTTTCCTTTGGATTATTGCATGCAGAAGGCGATACTTCTCGTTCCTTAGATTCCTTTCTGCACAGTCATTGAGCATGACTCCTGAATGGGATGGCAACCATGTAACAATAATCTTGCCGATTAAGTGGGCCAATTCTGTAATTTGGTGAGCCAGTTCCCCCCTTCTTACATACGAAGAGATAGCTTGAACGGCACTGAGACTGTCTGTGTTGATAACCGGGGTTGCTGACACTGGGCACAATAAAAGGCATTGTAAGATGGCATATAGCTCTGCAGTAAAAACTGAGTAAGCAGGATGTAAGTGGAAAAGAGATTTTTCTTTGCTGGCTAAAACATAGGCCGCACCAACCTCTTCTGTGTCAGTATTGGGGCTGAAGAGATGAGTCCACTACCGAGTCATATGCTATGTGATTTGGCGACACTTATGCGAGAATGGTATTTCAAGAGCAATATGACCCTGCGAATTCCGAGGGGTGGCTCATTGGCCTCCACTAATACGCTTTGACGTGGACTAGACTTGTAGGCCCCGGTACAAATACGTATTGCCAACCTATGAACCACCTCCAGGCTTTCTAACAAGGTAGGACTAGCAGATCCGTACACTATGCTCCCATAATCTAATTGCGAGCGTATCAGTGCTCGGTACAAACGGAGAAGGGTGACTCTGTCAGCGCCCCAGTTTTTGGAACTCACAGTTTTGAGAATATTTTTGCTTTTAATTGCTCTTAGTCTAAGATCCTTGACATGTTCTCCCCAGGTTAATTTTTTGTCAAAGATTAGTTCGAGGAACTTGTGTAAGTTGTTAAAAGCTGCCAAGGAAGCCGCAGCTTTAGCCACCCCCCGCTACCAGTCCTCCCAACAGCAGACAGAATAAATCTTACCACTAGACAGATATTAAGCAGATGGCAGAGCCAATGGACAGAATCGCACCTAACTACCTATAAAAAACTTCACATCATCAAGCCTAACATAGGCGAGTGGGAAACATCATCCCAGAGGTCGCGCCGCCTTGAAGTCTCGCTCGCGAGATTGCGCATAGGACATACGCATCTAACTCATTCGTACCTAATGAGCAAAGACCTACCACCCCAATGTAACCAGTGTGCTTGCCCACTTACTGTTGAACACATACTTGCAGATTGCCCCAACTATCAAACAGCCCGTGCAATGTACAACATACAATCAACTCTCTCTCTAATCCTGGGAGACGATGTTTGTAATGTCGTCTCGCTTTTAGCCTTTCTCCACCACACAGCTTCCAAAAGCGATATAACTACTAAGACAACTTAGAGTCTTGGCGCATATGCCACAAGCGTGGCCTCGCGCCCTTTTCTCTTTCTCAGATTCAGATGTTCTTTCTTCGAGTGTTATTATTGGTCTGGCGATCCGTTTTAGTGGCCTCGCCTCCGGGTTATCCTCACCCATTCTTTGCACGTCGCCGAGCCATTGCAGCTGGTTTGGGTCTGTCGTCCTATTTTCCTCTATATGAGTAGTAATTTCAAGTTATATCCACAATCATGCTTCTTTAACAGGAATCGAAGGCAGCAAAGAGGAAGTTGTCGAATGATGAGGGCCCGGTCCATAAGAAGAAGAAACTGGGCACACCGGCAGTCACTAATATGGAGGCGACAGAAGATGTTGATGGGGACGAGACTAGCAACTCAGAAGAATCGAAGGAGACCCAGGAAAGCTTGGCTGGTAAAGAAAATGCCAGTAAGACGAGAACTTCGGTTGAATCAATTGCACACTCAAAAGAGCAGGTGAACTACAACTTACATACTTCATGCATGGCGTCCAGCTCGGGTGACGTCGACTGTCTGATGTCTCAGAAATGCCCTTGCTGCTAGGACCCAATTCTTTGGCGTAGTTAGCATCTTGTGCAGTCCGCTATCATTGTGTTCAACCTGATCACATCGCAGCCATTTGTCTGCTTCCCACCAATAATTGGTTTTTGAATTTCTCGTCTCCTAGTACCAGCCATTGAAAAGATGTAGCACGTTGTCACAGAAATGTTTGGTGGGGCAAATGTCCCATCTCTTCTAAATAGAACTCTAGTAGTGCTTAGTAGAAGGAGTAATAGAACACAAAGCTTTAAGTGCATACGCTAAAAGGCACAAAACAAAAAACGCCGTTTGTTGGAATACTTTATATAGTAGGGATTTTGTTTATGAAACCCAGTGTGGGTAGACATCCATGGTCGTGAATTAGTTTGCCAGCGGCCAAAATTCATGAGGAGAGCCGAAAAATCAATATTTTTTTTTGATTCAAACTACAAATAGTAGGCCCACTGGCTTATGCGCCTTCAAAATTGTAAAAAATAATAATACTAATCGGTATTTACAGGTTAGCCGCTCAGGAAGAGTTATAAAACCGAAGAAGTTTCTATATGACGAAGCTGCCGACGATGAGGAGAAGCAAAAGACTGGAGGAGCCAATCAGGTGATGACTGCGGTTGAGAAGGTTACGTCCAATAATGAGGAAGGGACACAAGAACCTAAGGAGATGACACTGAAGAAAGAAATGAAACAGAAGCCGCGTAAGTAGAAGAGCTTAGGGCCACCCCCACCGCTAGCATAATTTACATTTTTTTCTCGGATATGTTATATTATTCTATAGTTATTATATTATTCTATAGTTCTTCTCACTGTGTTATTTAAAATCGTCTCCTTTGTAACTTTGTAATATATTGAACACATTGTAATAAGAGTTAACTTTGTAAAATATCACATAAAAACATATAAAACATAAAAATATATCGTCACGACCGGTTTCGACAGATTATCATTCTCAAGTGAGCAGATAAAACTGCAAATGAAAACAAGCAATTGCAAGTTATAAACATTAAGTCACGTTATAAATATAAATAAAAAAATAAAAATACATAACATATACTATCCTGCTGCCAAGTCCAACAAAGGAGAATTGCTGATAAACGTTATATCATTTAATAGGGGTTTATTCCTATTAACAGCCTCTTTTATTTCAATGGTTTCCAGGTTATCCAGCAATTTTCCTTTGTTGGCTATGTGTTGGTAGAAAAGGGTCAAATGGGAAAATAGAGAAATAACTCAGCGTGAAGATACCTCCGCCAGCCATACAAATAGAAAAAGTACACGCAACTTACCACCAAAGTGTCTTTGCCTTTGGCTATTAACTTATGAACATCTGGTGTAGTCCACCTCTTGCCACATATTTCGTTTTGTTTTTTATATTAATTTCTGTCTCATAACTCATTTTTAAAATTAAATAAAAATGAAAAGCAAAAGTAAATAACCAACAAATATTTTCGATTCTCCAAATGCAGTTCCGCAAACCTACGGGCTGGGTAAAGTGGAAATGTTAGGGAAACCGGTTTCCTTATGGCATCATTTTTCTAATAGAGAAACTGGAATTCTATTCTTTCATCTTACATCAGTTTCCTACTTTCTCATAGGGTAGACCCAACACAGGGAATACCCCTAATTATGTTAGTGCTAGGTAAAGATAAACGCCGTGGCTATAGTTAATTCTAGTAGCTGTCATTCCACTTGTTCGCGAAATTACGACAGTTAAGTCGGGCTCACGTCTATTAAAATGAGTTATATTTTTTTGTTCATTATTATTATTATTTTTTTTTTTTTCAGCCAAGGAAGTCGAGGAAACACCGCAGCCCAATGAAGAAGAAAATCCCATGGGTCGCATTACGTGGGTGAAGACTAAATGTGGACAGGTGGTTCAGATTAAACTGGATCGTTCACGACCTGCCGCCTTTAAGGTAACACTGTAGTATATTCCGTTAAGGGGTCTCTAGACGTGGAGTACGTACAATATTATTGCGCAATAATAATAATAAAGTCTTTATTTAAAAAAAAAAAATGTAGATACAGCGAGATTAGGGCCTATGGCCCTCTCTTACACCTAACTGTACAAATCAACGATATAGTTTGATTGAAATATAATTTTTTTAACTACATTCATACAGAGTATCAGTCACACCTTTCATTCAAGATAACGCAATATGCTTGATTGTTCAATATAACTGATTGTATGTGGGCTATATTGAAAGATGCGCACTATATTGTGTGATTTTCAAAATCTTGAAAATATTTTGTACAAACGGTAAAATATTGTGCCGCCTGTTGGCAACATTGCGCAATAAACCGGCAGTTGGTCAACATGACAATGACAACATGGGCCTCAACCACGCGTTCTCATGGGTGACGAGAAAGCTGAAAAGGAATTTGTTGCATTTATTGAGATGTATCACGAAACCGTGTCAAACAGGGAGATTGCCACGTTATGCTGTTGAAAAAATACCGCGAAAAATACCCCGAAACTAACGAACAAGAAGAACTATAGTAAAAAATCCCTTTCGGCTCTGGCCGATAAGGTGTACGGAGATTCCGCAGACCCTGCTTTTCCTCTACGCTACCTACGCTATATGTATGTAATAAAAAATTAAAAATACTTCATTATTTTCCCGACCACAACATAACATACAAAACACTCTTGTGTTCCAAATTTCGAACCACAATGCCGACTATGGACTTTACTTATCAAATTATTTACACTATTATGTGATGTTCTCACACTATTTAAAATGAAATAATAATTATAATTCCAGAAAACACACCAAATTTATTCAAGAAAATATAAAATGCGACATTCCGCCATTTTGTCTAAAGCCATCTTAAAATGGTTGATTTGTCGTAAAAAGTGTTTATCACCATTATCGTAGATAATAATACGGGCTTTCAGTCAGATTTTAATTAATTCCTCTGCAACCAATATTAACTGAGATATGAATTATATAAGGTTTCAATCATCCGCCATCTTGTAACTAAATAGTGGATCTAGCTGGTTAACGAACTCGATCAAGACATTTGTATCATCAATTTTTGTGCCAAGTTTAATCAAAATCTGATAATATTTACGGAAGTTGGAGTGTTTCTTAAAATCGATA
Source organism: Psococerastis gibbosa (assembly GCA_963971405.1). Lineage (NCBI taxonomy): Eukaryota > Metazoa > Arthropoda > Insecta > Psocodea > Psocidae > Psococerastis > Psococerastis gibbosa. The sequence continues at coordinate 44,566,446 of OZ020487.1, forward strand.
TACATAAATACATACATATAACATTTTGAACGGAGGGTGGTGGGGCTCATGAAATGAACAGTTCTGTTGTGAAGAAATTATCCGAAAGTCGAACATTGGTTGCCATCTCAATAGGAAAATGAATCTCCCTAAAAATAGTTCTTTATGTACTAACTTCCGGAAATAATTGAAGCTAATTCAAGATGCTTAGCTTCAACATGTTAAATTCATGAAATGTGGATGACTGTACAATGTAGTTGTGAATATAATTTTTTTTTCCACAAATCACAATAACATTTTTAGGTTTAGGAATTAGTCGGGGTCCTTGGAAAAATTATTTTACCTGATGTATAGGGAATAGCTTTTGCCCGTGAAACTCATGGGAAGGGCTTTGAATTTTTTTGAATTTTTCTTATTTATTTATTTATTAATAATTTGCTTCCAACCCAGGTTCTCAGTGTTCTGAAGAGAGAGAGAGAGAGAGAGAGGGAGGGGGGGGGGGGGGTAGCGGAAATTTTTTGGATCCGCGACCTTATTATGTGAGGGAGGGAATTTAATTTAATGTCGGTGTTGTCCGCTAGGTATCTCTAGTCTCGCTTGGCTTCGAATCAAGGAGAAAAGTGATCCGTGCTGTGCTCTCTTCTCGCTTCCTTTCTTTCTCGTTTTCTGAGTCTGTTTTTGTCGCCCGTTTTCTGTACACGACTGCCTGCAGACTCACCTGTTCCGCTTAGGTCTGGCACACACGTCTGGACGAATGGATGCCGCCCACCTACTGTTGGCTTCGACCTAGTATCCTGGGTGATAACGCCAAGAATGGACGTTGGATTATGTAAAGTAAGTTTCCACTCATTGAAAAATATAAATATTGTTAAATTTTAGGATAATACTCACAGAGGCAATTGGGATAGATTTTATAGCACGCAAATGAAGACTATTTTGGAGAGAATCACGAAATGCGATACTGAGGATTTGCCAACCGAAATTAAAGCGCAAATTATACCAAGCTCCGAAGATTTAGACAAACTGACTGACGAGGAGGTGATGGAACTCAAGAGGCGGAGGGTGTTCGAACGGAAGAAAGGGAAAATCAGGTATGGAATAAGCAGTGGCATAACAATGGATTTTCGAAGGGGTGGTGTTTTATTTGGCGCCCCTCCCTTCTTCATAAAAATTTAGAACAAAGGGACAGCCGTTCCCACAGGGTTCGGGAGGGCGAAGGGGGCCACATGGGTCTCCTCCGGGGGAATTATTTGAAAAAATAGGTCTGTAATAGTAGGGTTTTACTCATTTTGATGGCAGTATCATTTACATATTACAATCGAAGAATATTACTGCACACAAAGAAAGGGGGCCCGGGGGAATGTTTTTGAAATTATAAGCTTGAAATAGTGGGGGCTTATGGTGTGAGCAAAAATGTATGATTTTCAGAGGAGAACATTATTAATAAAACTGGAAGCAGGGGGGGGGGTGGCTCCCCCGGAGGAAATTTTTATAATAAATAGGCCCAAAATAGTGATTTTCTATTGAAGCGCAAGGCTTTAAGTGGTTGCATTATTTGAGGACACGTGACTGCAGAATGGGACGCCATTTGTAATGGTGGGGAGTAGCCGCCAGTTGGATAACTAACTACTGGTAGTTGTATTGGTAGTGACGTCAAGTTCTTGTAATCCGCAGTTAAAAACATTTATTGCTTTCCAATTTATACGTAGTATAAGGAAAGCTTTGTGATGGTTGAAATTTTCGATTCCGAGATTTCAACGGATTTACACGTTTTGAGGTCCCAGGAACCCAAAAAAGTGGTTTTTACGAAATGTCTGTCGCTCTGTCTGTCTGTATGTCTGTCTGTCTGTTCATCGATTTCCGGGCAAACTACTCAGCCAATTTTGATAAAATTCGGCATGTAGGTTCACAAAAATCATACCTCGGGAGCATTTGTTTTATTTTGGGCTAACTAAATTTGGGGGGTTTTATTCTCAAAAGAACGTCTAAAAATTTATTTCTCAAAAACGGTTCCAACGATTTCTTTTAAATTCACATATATTGTAGTCGTTATAAATGTTAACAAAATGCGGGGGGTCGCTTGCCCCTTGATAGTTTGCTTCTGGGGGTAAAAAAATAAAAATAAGTCAATTTTCATGAAAAATGATTGAAAAATAATTTTTCTGCGAAACCTTTTTGTCTATGATTTCTACCTTCAGACATGTTTTAGGTATTAAATTGAGTAATGAAACCGGACGGGTTGCTTTCCAGAGAAACTATTTGGTTTTGTGCAAAAAAAATTTTTTTTTTTAAATGTTAGAAAATTCACGCTTAAATGCATTGCGTGCCCTGCCAGTATTGCTGTGTGGTAATGTGTTGGCCTGACATATCTAGAATTTAACTCACCTCCAGTGACCATTTTCTCTATCTGCTAATTTTGATAAATTGGAAAGCATGTTCGAGTAAACTCGGACCGGTTCTTTTTTTATTTTTTAATATTACAATTTTTCATGCAAACAACATATTGTAAAATATTATTATTGTTAAACCATAAGCTACCCTACCTAGCATATTTTATTGCTTTCCTATTTGTAATTTATTGCTACCATAGCCTGCCAATCGAAATAAGCAGACTGACATCCCTATGCTTATACATAGGATGCAGTATTTCAGGGCTTTGTGACTTCTTTCAATGAAATCACAGGAACAAAGTTACGAAATATTTGCGTCCCACTTTCCCATGTTGGCCACTTGGTAGCGCAAATTTAAAAATTGAAATGTATTAGTCAATATCAATTTATTGTGTCATTTCATATTAATCAATCCGTAATGACCCAAATTTAATGAAACCAACTAGTTTTTTGTATACCTACCTACCATACCTAGGCCTATCTACAATGGTCAATGAATATTTTTAAAAAAATGCTCGTGGTATCCTACGCAGTATTGTATTAATTTATGGAAGTATCAGATACAGTACTTCAAATTATGTTTAACATGAGTTTAGAAACAGTACTGTACTTTACGTTACGGCAAGTATTCATTAGGGCCTTTGCGTACAGACTACAGGTCACTGGGGGTTTGACATTTTAACCAAAACCCTGTATGATATATATACTGTAATATATGTAATAAATCAGTACGACGTTATACGATTCAATCTATAAAAGATATATTATATTGTTACATAATCACAATTATAATACATTACAGACAAATAAAAGATAAAAGAAGAAAGATGTTTTACATACCAATAAAAGAATTGAATAACAGTCATTTTCAACACCTCTTTAGGCATAACACCGTTTTGTAAATCATAATAATAATAATGGAATAATAGAATAAACTATGCGTAATGAATAATTATAAATATGATAATAATTTACATATATATGTGACATACATATGGCATTATTTCTACCGTAGAAAAACTGGAGTTCTATTCCTACTTTCCCTTAGGGGAATCGAAACAGAGTGAATACCCCTATTATAAGGAAACTTTTGTGGTCGTTGAATTTTAGAATTCCGAGATTTTTTTGAATTTTGATTTTTTGATTTAATTACATTGTTCCTAAGACTTATCCTTCGCGCTGTAAAATTCTACAAAGGTTCGCACGGGGCCACTATAGTAAGGCGCCCATTCCACCGCCGACCGGCTAGGGCTATTTACAAAAACAGTGACGTGGTAGCAGACATTCTAGACTTAGGCGGGCTTCCACCGACCTCGCTTTGCAGAATTGACGGAAATGTTTATTTTCCTCTATGCCATAGTTAAAATTGATCAATGATCATACAGTAAAATCACAAACAAACTAACTAAAATTGAAAAATGGCGTCATGGGATATGTTAAGTACAAACATTTTAATAGATTTCTATAAAAAGAAAAATTCTAATTTCCGTCAATGTCATTTGCATTCTGCAATGCGAGGTCGGTGGAAACGCCACCTAAGTCTTGAATGTCTGCTACCACGTCACCGTTTTTGTAAATAGCCCTAGCCGGTCGATGGAATGGGCGCCTAAGTAATAATACTACATTATAATTTATTTGTTGTAGGTGGTTAAAACTAGAATCCCGTTTAGTAGATCTAAACGTATTGTTGCGTGCGTGTCTGGGAAAGGTCAATGTCCAACCAGAAAGAGCGATTTCCCTGCTTGATGAACTGCTGTGGCTTCCCATTGACCCGCTGATGCTTAAAAAACACCCACACTTGGTGGACACAATAAAAAAGGTTGGTATCCGTTTGGTTTCAATCTTGTCAGGGTAGAGGTAGGGTTGTGCAACTGGAAAATGTAACAAAGTTTAGAAAAGGCTTAGTGGGATATGTCACGTAAAAAATTGGCACCCCAAAATTAAATACTTTTCATTTTTTTATTTAATTAACTCAGCAAGTTATTAAAAATTTGGCTCATGCAAGTTGTAGAAGACTACTTCGTGCATCATAAAATCATGTATTTTTACTTTTCGGTTTTGTAGTTCTTCCAAAAATCCCAGAATACGCGAAATTTTAGTCCTGTCCTGTCTCTTCTGGTATTTATGGAAGAACTAAGGTACAAAAAATTTAATATTTCCTGTTATATTATGATGCATGAAGTAGTCTTCTGCAACTTCCATGAGCCAAATCTTTAATGACGTGCTTTGTTAATTAAATAAATAATAAAAAGTCAATAACAACAACAAATTTTGGGGTGCTCATTTTCTACTTAGCATGTCCTCTTAACTCCCTTGATATTGGCCACCCCTGAATCACCCCACTATAGATTGGTTTATATTTTTTTATTTCATTTAATAAGTTACAATGATTTGGCCTGTTCAATTAGCAGCAGCCCTATTATGGTGATTTGGGATTAACGTAACACCGGGGTTTATTTTTTAATACCACACTAGTAAGGTGTCACGGGGCGGTGTTAAAATATGTGCGGGAAATTCAAGTTAATAAATTATTGAAGTACAAGAGAATGGTTGCATTGTTTAATTTTGCGCATTTTGCACTCATTTGTTTCACGCCTTTCCAGTCAGTAATGCTGATTCTGAAGATTGTACCAGACATTCCATTCTAAAACGCCAGTAAAATAAATCACAGCAATTTCACAAGCGAACTACGGTCTTCTTAAAAAAAGGTGTATGCGTTGGAGCTTTCGTATAAATCATCTAGAGATGCCTGTTGGTCGTGTAACGTTTGCACAGGATGCCTCAGCCAACTGACCGTGATTTTTCTGCTGTGGCGTATGGGTCAACTTGGGTCTTGGTGTGGTTTACCAATAGTGGTTATATTTATTTTTAGATAAAAAATTACACTGGAAATGTTGGTGAATGGTCATTCGACAAAGTTGAGGAGGCCGCTTTTCTGAAGAAGGCTACCACAATCCGAGAAAAAGCAAATAGTTTGTTGGTCAAATTCCGTGGCCTTTTTGCTGTTGCTAAAACTGATGAATTTTGGAAAGTATTCGTCGACTCGGTTGAAGAGTTTGATGATTTAACAAAAAATTTGCCTAGTGGACACGCCAGCGTACTAACTGTAGATCCTAAATGTAAGTAACTGCTACTAAATAAAATTACCTAAAATAAGTTGAAGAGTGTAAGGGAGGAAGGTGATAAGTTATATAAAAATTGAGTTTTCCTCATGAAAGGACTCTTACCAGAATTTGATAAGGTCATGCCTGTTACATTGCGTCAAAGTTTAGCTTGTCTCAGGTTGTCCATTATCGCTTGTAACATTGATAACGTGTGCCAGTTTGCCAGTGGCCAAAAATTCATATGGAAACAATATCAGTAATGTCCGAAAATCATTGGCAACGGGCAAGCGGTGGTCTACCACACTACCAAGCTATATTTTTCTACAACGCATTTTAAAATAACATGTTTGGTGTTGTTACTCTATGTAGTAACTAAAACATATCTGATCTTAGAAAGCACTGTAAAAAAGGTTCGTCAGAAAATTATTATTTAATAGACTAATTTTTCGTGAAAATTGATTTTTTTTTTTTGCCCCCTGAAGGGGGATGCTACCAAGTGACGTAATGAAGGAGGCGGGGAAAAAAGTGGTGATTGAGATTTAGCTTGGGAGGTTCTGATCAGCCAGATCAAGTGCTCAAGAAACCTACTGCGTCAGTTCTGTTGTCTACCCTGCCTGCTGGATTTTACATTTTCTTTTTTTTTATGTGGAGCCCGACAAACTGTCACCTTTCCTTTGCCAACCTTTGACATTTCCCTTTACATTTCACCCCTATCAGCCTCACATAGCTTATGGTTTGGCGCTATTTATTCTATTTGTACCTTTAGATGCGACTAGTGGGTTTTGTTTACTCTAATAAGGACACTAATAAGGACTACCTAGTTAATTACAAAAGCTTACACCTCTGTATTTGAAAAAGTTTTAATCTGATATTTTTGATACTGCTTATGTTTGCATTGTCTGTTTGTTTGGGCTTGTTATATAATTAACCACTACAATATATGTGAATTTAAAATAAATAGTAAAATTTTCGACCCTTTTTTATTTTATTTTATTTTTTTTTTTTTGGGGGGGGGGGTAAATAAATCTCCCAGAGTAGATTATTTTTGTAAACCTAAATGTCAAATTTCATAAAAATCCATCTATTAGATGATACAATCGATGCACAGCACAGACCGACAGACATTTCGTAAAAACCACACATAACGTAATAGTAATAGAACAATAAGCCCTTATTTATTTATTTAAAACGTATAAATCCATTGAAATCTTGAAATCGAACACTTCGCCCATCACAATGCTTTAAGAAAACAATAATAATTATGCACTGGGTTGTGGATATGGATTATCCATTATTTCTTCAACAAACAAAAAAATTGTAAAATATTTTTTTATATAATATCGAAACCTTTGGGAAGGCTAGGCGAGAGCCGTGGTCGAGTGGTTAGAGAGCTTGCATTTCAATCGGGAGAACGGTAGTTCAAATCTTAAGGGGGATCGGATTTACTTAATAATTCAGAGTAAAATACAAGAGCGATAAGTCAATCGACCTGAAACCATCAGTCCTTATCAGGACTAAGCCTGTTGATGGGAGTGGCACCCACTCCCAAAACTTCGCCCCTTCCCCTGACAATGGGCTCCGCCCCAATTGTTTGATGACCATGAGGCCCATGACTAATGATTATTAACACAAAAGGCAATGTAAGTCCAACTAACCCTTTGTTAAATAGTATTACACCATTAACCTTTACAAACTTATTAACTTTGCAAAATGTTTGATTTTGTTACTCTAATTCACACCTAAGATATACATGAAGTTAGAGATCATCACATTGCATAATAACAAATTTAAAATACAGTAGAATCGGCATATTAGAACCACGGTTTATTGAAACAAAATGCCTTAGAACGGGCAAGTTGTGTGTTATTACACGGGAAAATAATCGGCTAATGGAAACAGCACATCGTCTACTTGAAAGAAATTGTCTTCAGACTTGTCTTTACAAGAAGTGAAAGAGAAGCGATAATGGTTGCTATACTGCTTACTTATTGTGTATGATTCACAGTAAATCCTGTCAGTACATTCAGTTTCTGTCTGCTTGCAAGTCGTTTATATAGAGTACGTACTGTACTGTACGACCCTCGAAAAAAAATTTGAAATAAAATCTTAAGTTACAGTAAACACATTGTGTATGTAGTACACGCGGTTCTCTCACTACTGTATTAATACTTTTTTTCGCAATTAAATCATTGTTATGTCTGTTCGCGTAATGGAAACAGTTGGTTAATTGAAACATAACACTCACGTCCCAGAGTGTTTCCAATAAGCGGAATCTACTGTATTAAGAAGTGGAGAACTTTCCGATAGAAAATCCAGCACCTCCACCTTGCTGAGTTTGGCGCTGAGTATCTCCATACTAATCTTATGAAAAGAGGTGCAGTTCTCATACAACAGGAATTGAACTCCACATCTCTCCACAAAATAGGTTTGGGCATACGCCGAGCCAATCACAGCAAGGCCCGCCATGTTGGATTTTCAACTATTTGAAATATTCGTCTACCTGCCGCCTCCAGTCGTTTTAACTATCCTTTTAAGGAAATGACGTCATAACCGATCTTACCCGGTTCCCCTGTAGCCTTGGTATGTTTTTTTTTTATAATCAATCTGCGTAACAACAAGAGGAAAAAGTTTTATAACATAAGATTTTAATTTTAAGGTTAGGTTCAGGTTCTATCTAAAATTAAAAGTTCAAGCCAATGATAATTAAATGTACACTACTCGTATCAATCGATATCCCTCTGAATCAATGCTCATATCACGATCCAAATCCGATCCAATGCTCGATAATCGAAAGGATTATGATATCGGATGTCCCCCTATTGATGGCAGATGTGGACCTATGGTGTCCAAAGATATTAAAATAGAATAGATGGCGCCTAACCATAAACTAAGTTAGGCCGATGGCGGGAAAATGTAGGTGGAAATGGCAAATGTACCTATGTTTGTGGGATGCAGTTGGGCAATGTCCTCACTTGATCTGGCAATCTTAATGGCTCCATTATGACTGTAGTTAGCTTATGACGAGAACCTCCAATTACAAGAAAGTAAAATTGTCAAAATCAGGTAGTTCTGTCATTGTCATTGTGCTAGTCAGCTAGTGCCTCAGTGACAGTGTAGATAGCTTTCTCTAAGAGATGGTCTCTAAGAAATTTAGGGAAGTTAGTAGCATTTCTCGTCGATCTCAGTTCAATCGGGAGTTTTCTAAGGTAGGCGAAACATCGTAGTATAGGATCTAGTCGCTCACACTTGGCAGTGCGTGGTACTGGCCTTACAAGGTCTCCCCTTTGCTTCATGTTGTAAGTGTGGGTGTCCCCATTTTGTTTAAATTTCCCCCACACCATAGTTAAAAGGTAGAAACAAATCTTCTGTTACAGCTCCATATTTCCGTGACGTCATTTCGTACGAGGATGAAGAGGTGGAAGTGTCCGAAGATATGAAGGATTACATGCCGCCGAACGATGCATCTGCTTCGACTGTCGAAAGTGAAATGATGAGTTGAAAAGTGTACAACTGAATGTATTTTGTTCATGATTTTCAATTGAACAGTTACAGTGTTTTGACCTCATAGATCTCTCTCATGATAAAACGCGTGCATTTGCGTATCTATTTTGGTTATTGCTTCATGAACATTATGATATCACTGTCTTTTCTACAGAATAACCCCAGCTTTGTCGTTAGACATATTATTGAAATTGTGATACGGAACCCCTTTTGTGTAACGAACAGCAGCGCACTGGGCTGTTTGGGGGGGGGGGGCACTTAGTGTTACGGTTGTCCACTAGGAGTCTCTAGTTATCGGGAGATAACTTTTAACTTTATCGGGAGATAACTTTAACTGTTAGAGGGGGATCCGCTAGGTGTCTCGCTTGTCTTCGGGTATCGGAAGAGAGTCAGACATGCGCTTCTAGTTCTTCTAGTTGTCTTTCTCGTCAGTGGTTGCTATTCAAAAGTGATCGATAAATAGTTAAAATGTTTCTCTGTTATAAAAAAGTTTCATTTCTAACGTGTGCCTTTACGACACCCCTGTTTTATTGCACTCGAAACATCATCGAGAAAATCAAGATATTTTTTAGGGACAATCTTTCTGTCAACCAAAGGCACGTTTATAAAAATACCATGTCATGGGCAATCACTAAGCACTGAAGCGAATTCAATTAACGGCCGAGTGTAGTGGATTCTAAGACAATAAGTTGTGGGGACAGTCTTACTTATTGGTTGTACGAAACGTGGACTTCTTATAATTCACTATCGATGCAAAGTAACCCTGCCACGAAGAATATGACTAATAGGTAACTTTCTTACACAAAATGAAACATGGCGCGACGCATCCCTATACTTAACTTATGGAGAGAGATAATTTCAATTTTTACTTGCTCTACACAAGCATTGCTTCTATAATTTGGAGTGAATTCATTGTGAAGAAATTACTTTGTAAAGTTTTACATTATCAAATAAAATAAAACACACACAAACGGTTTACTGTAAACTGTTTTCTTACACTTGACGATGGCGTGAACCGAAACCGGTTGTGTTTTTTATTTTATAACGTAAAATTTTACAAAGTATCGTAACTTTTTGACAGCAAGTGTTACAAAGTTACTAAGGAGACTATTATGTATATTGGAGTGAATTCTTCTTTTTGCCTTTTATCATAGTAGATTAGCAATACTTATATTAAAACACCAATTAATAAATGTGTTGAATAAGAAAATGGAAGGCCTTATTGCGATGTACAACTTTTTTTTTATTGATAAAAAGTCTTTAATGGGGATGTAAGTTATAAGATATGTTTTTGTTTGCATGTAGCCTATATACTACTTTTGTTCAATCTGTTTTTTCTTCAAAACTACAAAGGCTATCGCGGTCGGAGTCTGATTTTGAAGCAGTGGAATCCGGGATGATGGGCGATCTGAAAGCAGCAACTAAGTCTCCGAAATACTATTTTAGAATAGAAAATAACTACTGTGCATTAATTCATGAAGAATACAATGTGAATAGAAAATAATATACTGTATATTGTACATATCGCTCCTTGATTTGCCAACTGTACTAACGGCAAAATGCTGGCTTTTCAGGAGAGATTTGCAACGTTTTTTTCCGGTGGTTTTAATCCATTAACTCCTACACTTTAGCCATGAAATATTAAAAAAAAATTATATGCTTGCAGATACGACGATTGAACGGAAAAAAAGAAATTAGTTGGTGTAACAAAAAGATATTGATTTTTTGCAATTAAAACAGTTGGCAAATCAAGGAGCGATATACTGTATATACATACACATATATATTTATATATAGGCCTAAATAATATAATATGCATTCAGATATGATAGATAATTAATACATAGGCTGCCATTAGAATAGGCCAATACACATTTTTTTTAGACTATCCGCATCGAGGGACATATCAAGAATATCAGAAACGGTTGCCTATCTTATATTTCCACATCTTGTCGCCCATGTACACACATTTTTCTAGATGTTTTCGTCTCAATGGTTTTCGTCCATTCCTCCTGAGCAGTATGCAGGGTGGTTTACACCACCCGTTCATACCCTTTATTTCGGTTAATACGAGTAATTTTGAGATTATTATATGACAAAGAATATCTTTCGATGGCATTAAATTTATATTCGATGGTGGGAAATGGAAATGTCAAGTTACACATCAAATAACAACTATTTTTGAGACCTTTAATTTGGTATGGCTTTTACATAAACCCAAAGTACAATCAGCACAAACGTCTTAATTAAGACTGCTTTTTCCGTGGATATTTTTAAATGAAGTTATGACTTGTACTAGACCAACCGTAAATTTGGAATCAAAGGTATCCCTGCTAGAAGTCTACACAGTACCACTGAAGATGTCTACAGCAGGTGTTGACGAAGTTAAGTACGCTTTCAGATCGACCACGGCCCATCAGCCCGGATTATACGGTTCCGTCGTGTTTTTTTTCCTTATCTACTTATCGCATTACCGAAATGCGTTTAACTATTATCAGTCATGGCTTCCTAAACCGTTAAGTTAGTCTGTAGGCTAGTAATGAAAGTATTTTAGTTTTAGCTTTAAAATTTTGGTCATAGGTTCTACGGATTGTCATGTACGTTAGGTGCCTATAAAGATTACAGAAATATATGCTGGATTATGCTCTATACTTATGCCCAATTTGTTCTCTAGAATGACTCCAACTTTGTAAAAATATGACTCACCTTGCTCTAGCTGGCTGCGCAGTCCATTAAGAACCTTGGCCGCTGCAACCGCGATTATCCAATTGCGGACATTAACCCTCTGTAGATCTACCCCATAGGTAAATATTAACGGGAATGGGAGCATGCTGTTATCAATACGGCCGCATCCATAAATGGGTAAATATTCATTTGTATTGGTTTCGTTTCCCTGCTATGAAAATCTAAAATTAGGCCTCAAATTTTACGATGAATCCCTATATTCACTATTTTGAATGTCATATTTTTACATAGTTGGAAAATTGTAATACCCTCGACGCGTACCTAAGCCGGCTACTCCACTTTTCAATATTCCGTCATTTGAGCATCAATAATTTTAATTGATGAGATGACAGAGTAAAGAAAAAATCTCATCAATTAAAGAAGAAAAATTGACAAGTGGAATAGCCGCCTTAGAAGTAAGGTCAACTATTTTAAAAGTATAGGCCTATAAACATTCAATACAGCCTACGTTATCAGCAGGAAAATCAAGACAATGTTTAAAAAAAATGAAATCCTGTATTGCTGCAAAGTATTTGAAAACCACTAAAATCTAAGTAGTAAATAATAATAAAAACTGAACGCTTTTAATAAACCACGATTGATCAAGATTGGAGTTACAGTACATGCAAAACGCACAAGGTAAAAGTGGAAATAGTTATAAATACAATTAAGTCTACAGTGAAAATAAAGCAATTAATCTTACAAAAAAAGACTAAGGCTAAACCTATTCTCAATACCCACAAGCACTGAACCCGAATTTATTTAACTACATTGTACTTCAAATTTGACTTGACGTGAGAAGAACATGACAGGTGAATTGTTTGGCCAACATGCAGATTTGAACACCTGTTAATGGAGGATAAAATAAATAATTAATTAATAATGGAGGATAAAAATTTCCTCTGATTGGTGCATCCCCATACTTATCTTATGAAGAGAGGTGCGTGGAAAGTTCTCCATTTTATCCGAGAGCTGTTGTTATGAGCTGCACTTATTGCGGAGCCCGCCCATTAATGCAAAGCTATTTTTCGAGCACAGAAACATATTAAGATAAGCTTACTATTTGTTTATTGCTTTCCTATTTATACGTATTATTGTATAAGGAAAGCTTTGTGATACGGTAGTCGAAATTTTGGTGAATTGAAATCAATAAATAAATAAACATTAATTTGCAAACAGACCTATAAGTCCAATAAAATGCAAATTTACACGTTTTGAGGCGCCAGAAACCCAAAGTGGTTTTTTTATGTTACTTAACAGAAAAAGCCTTTCAGCATGGAGAGCGAGGCGGAAACAATAAACCTATTTATGTAACATTAGAGCTGGCTGTTTCGCCTGTGTTTACATTTATTACAAGTATTGTGTTTTACGATAGTTGGGCATAATTTATTGCTGGGAACATTTTTATATTTTCTGTCATGATTTTCATGTGTCAAATAAATGTATTATTGCTCCATTTCAATATTTTAAAACAGAATTACTGTAGCAACTACTATGTAGCCTTCACGGGAATCTTTCCTAATTTTTTAAAACCAACATGGGGTGAGAGCTAATTATTTTCCCTTATAGTGTCAAAAATGCTCTTTGAGTACCTTCTAAAATATATATAAACTGTGATAATAAACAAGGTAATTTGTCTTGTTTATTGTTAATCCATAAAAATCTACAAAACATTTCTGGAAACCGTCAGTTCGCTTCTTCCTTTTAAATTATCTTATTTATTGATTAACAACAATTCATATAAACAAATAGTATCGTGAACAATTATCAACGTTTATTTATTTCAATAGGTGCTCAAAGACTGATTTTACCAATATAGCCACTTTGGAACGAGAATTTAATTAATTACCTCTCCCGCCATATTGTTTACAAGGATTTGGAAATATTCCCCCTAGAGCAAATCCATAGAATAATATTTACTATAGAATGCTAGTCGGTATAGGGCCGTCTGTGATTCCAACTAGGAAAATCACATGAGCCGAGTCACAAAATATTTGCGTCCCAGTTTTAACCAATCAAATTAATTTATTAAGAAAGAATTGTGAGTGTATTCGAACGTTCTATAAAACTTGGCCTACTATTGGTTGCCTGTTTTGAAATCAACATTCATATCCAAAACAAAAACAATGCAGCAGTAATGAGTGATAATTGATAAACAAAAATGATAAAAATTATTTATTTATTCAATCTCTACAGAAATACCTACTTTACTAATAAAATAAGTTCAATTGTTGGATTGAAAATTGAAAATTTCATATTTGTTATTACATTAATGTTATTGCATTATGCTGTATTATAAAAGCCTTTTTCATGGAACTCACCTTGAGTTTTCACTTGTCACCCATGGCTTACAGAGTCAAAAGGAAGGGAACATGGTGGGTGTCACCGTATTGCGTAAGTGAGGAACTACCTGTCTAAATAAATAGGGGTTGTGAAAATATCCAATACATGGTCTACTGTGACAGTATGCTTAATGTACACGACGCAAAGAGGTTTTTAGCCACTTTCCTCATACAGGGTTTTGATTTAAAATGTTAAACCCCAGTGACCTGGACGAAAAGGCCCTAATGAATGCTTGCCGTAACGTAAAGTACAGTACTCTTTCTAAACTCATGTTGGAACATAATTTGAAGTATTGTATGTGATACTTCCATACATTAATACATACTGCGTAGGATACCACGAGCATTTTTTAAAAAAATGTTCATTGTCCATTGTACTGTAGATAGGCCTAGGTGTGCGAATGATACAAAAAACTAGTTGGTTTCATTAAATTTGTGTCATTATGGATTTATTAATATGAAACGACACATTAAATTGATATTGACTACTACATTTCAATTTTTAAATTTGTGCGGGAAACATCCAAGCGCTACCAAGTGGCCAAAATCTGAAAGTGGGACGCAAATATTTTGTAACTTCGATCCTGTGATTTCATAAAAAAAATCACAAAGCCCTGAAATACTGCATCCTATGTATAAGCATAGGGATGCCAGTCTGCTTATTTCGATTGGCAGGCTATGAGCAAATCGGACACCGTCACTACGCCATCTTTGTAGATGTAGAAGAAATACTCTTGCACATTCTGATATATGATATGTGGCAGTTATCAAGGCCAATTGGCTACAATGATTGTACTTGGTAAAAAATAACGGACAGAGAAGGTGATGGGGACGGGGACGGCCAATCTGTTATTTTAATTAATGATGGGCTTTTTAGTGAGATAGGACTACTTGTGGTGTGGCCCATTGAAGCTTGTCCCATCGGTTTTCAGTCATTATTGATCTTGGTTCCGTATAACTGAAATTAGAGGATAAAGAAAAACAGGACTTAGCGGGATTCGAACCCACGATCTACGCCTAACCGGGGCGTCGTCTTAACCACTCGACCACAAGCCCGCACAAGAACAGTTGATGAATATGCTCTACTTATATGCTCGTATTTTGACATGATTCGTAATTTCGTTCGTAGTTCCGTATGAATTTCTAGCCATTGGCAAACTGATTCATTACCTTCAAGTGCCAGTCGGCAAGCTAAGACATGCTTACCATTGATACCAATCTGTGTCACATATCAAAATGTAGAGCATTTATTCTAAGGAATTTTTATTTTTCATATCTCTACAATCGATATTTCCTTTGAAATTCGACTTGGTTCAAAAAACGCGTAGTGGGGGTGTTGCTATTAAGGCTAGTTTAAATAAACTCTCGTAGATTTACTCTAAAACCGTCTTAAATGCCAAGCAATGTAAACAAGTTAGGCTACTTGCTGCAAACAAGCCCATACAACTTTCATAGCGGCTGATGGCTGCGAAACGTGAAAACAATCTTTGATAAATGTAAATTTTTGAATTTATTTATTTACTTTGATAAATTATCCCTATATTAGGCAATTCGAACTTAATTATGGTGTTAAGGTAGAGGTTTCAAAAGTTTTTGTAAACAACTTGAGACATTATCAAATTAATTAATTCCTCGTTATAAAGCTGCAAAGACATGCCAATGAACTCACGTAATATTCGTGCCTTTCGAAGGAAAGAAAATTGTTGAATCCGGCCTATCTCCCGGATTCTACTGATTCATCATGTAACTCCGGCCGTGAAAGCCTTTGTAAATATAAAGAAAATTGTCTTTGTTTTCCATATGGGCGAATTTTGGGCCTTTCGGTTACAATTAACCCATAGTTTTCTAGTAAGCTTATACTTGCTCACTTGATTGTTTATTAATATATGGTATATATTTTTTATTAGTATGTATAGTATAACGACTCGGTAAAGGGAAAAATATCGATTTTGTTGAGAAATTTCATTTCTTTGGGGGCTGTGGAACGAGGAATTATTTAAATTCGTCATTTACGACGTTAACAGAATATTTTGAAATCTCTCCCATAATCCAATTCATAACACAACACATAGCCAATATAACCAACCTACAGGAGTACCACAGATGACAAAAAATTAAATTTGTTTACAATGCTTACACAATTCTAGTGTTTTAAGGCAGGAATTACCAAATATGTTTTAAACAAAGGACTCTCGGGTATTTTTAAAATAAATTAATTCGTCTTTTCACTGCCGCTATATGTTGTTGTTGTTGTTGTTTCTAACGCCTGCTTTCGGCATTTCTGCTTTTTAAGCAACCCTGTCAACCTGGCGGGGGGAGTGAGTCTGTTTGTTAACTTGAGGCACCCTAAGGGCAGACTCTTTCACCTCGGGGAAAGGGGAGTTGACTGACAGGGTGGACCTCCTGATTATAGTGGTTTCCGAACCACTTGGGGAACATGGTAAAGTCACACGATTAAATCGGAGGTGACCAGGACTCGACTTATACCGCCAAAGCGCGTTATCATGTCCCACCAGGTTCCCCTGCCAACGCTGTGCACACTACCAAGTTGCCGCAGTTTGAAACATGCTCTGCTCTAATGGAATCAACATGGTAAGGCCGTTGGCCGTTTGCCGCTAATATACGACTATTTGCATTTGCATGTTTCTGACCCTGAATTATCATTATTGCTCTAGAAAAAATGCATTAAACAAATTTTTTAGAAAGGTTGGGTTTGTTACGAATTTTTCGTAAGATTTTTTTTATGTATTTGCAAACGAGGAATAATTAATTAAGTCAAAAATACCAAGGCCTGCGTTATGTACATAATTTCTGGATCTCTGCCTTAAAAGTGGAAGCTACACGTCCACGGTAGATTGTTTTATTAGCCTTTATTTCGAAGGGCCGTGTGGTGGTTTCCTCAATAAATGTATTAATTTATCAATGGTCAAAAGCTGTAAAAAATTGAAAGCAACTCTTTAATAATGATGAGCATATACGGTAGCTTATTTTCAAATTTGTCTTTCTCCATTTTTTTCAAATATGAGTTTCTGACTGGATTGGATTCCTTGTTTAAAGGCCTATCGATAGACAGAACACTTTGGCGTCAAATTTTTTTTCTGAGATGTTAAATGCTTCTCTAAGGTTAGACTTAATTTTAAGAAAATCTATCTCCATCCTTTCCTTAGATCAAAACGTGCTGGCTCCACCTCAGCCAATCAGCGACCGCCATTGTTATCACGTGCCAACAACAAAAAATATGGCCCCCACATATTAATTGCGACTAAAGGGGGATATGGAATTGAGTTAGAGAATCGGTTTTCTAGCTCTCCTGAAAAGTAAGGTCAAATGGAGATTGACCCATTTGAAAATAGGCAACTCAATTATACAGTAGCCTAGGCGATGCTTAAGGAGAAACTTTCCAATTAAAAAAAAAACTAGGAGTGAGAGCATATGAATCAATTTCTCGATCCAAAGCTCTTATATTGAGAAAAATGCTCTTTAAACACCTCCTAAAATATATAAACTGCGATGATACTCAAAAGATTCCATCGTTAACCCATAATTATCGACAAAGTCTTATTTCTGGAATACATCCTTTGCTTCTTCCCTGTAGATTATTTTATTTCATAGATTAACAATAGCAACACTCAAGCCTCCAGAAAATCACGAGGCTGCAGCAGCCTGATCGGGGCGTTTATAATATCCGTATTTATTTAATCCACTGGTAAACAAGATAATTTTATAATGGAAAGTGCTATTCAAAATTTGTTTGTTTACAGTTATAATCCTATGGTATTTATTTAACCCCGGTATTATAAACGCCTCGATCAGACTGCAGAGGTTGCCAGTTACTAATGCAGAGCCTCCTATAAGGCGGCTATTACACCGACGTCGTTTTGCATAATGCAAGTGCATGACGTGGTAGCAGACATCATTAATAAGTCTCTGCCATATTTTAAGGAGACTTAATGTAGATACTTAACTTATCTATTATAAATTAATTTATAATATGGTAGAGACTTATTAATGATGTCTGCTACCACGTCATGCACTTGCATTATGCAAAACTAGGTTGGTGGAATAGCCGCCTAAATAGTGTTTCACTTAAAAATAAGCTTATTTCAAGGCCATAAAGAGGAAACTACCACATTTGCATACCGCCATGTACATTAAACAAGACTACTGAACTCTTACAGCACTCCCTTAAATCTACATAGTACTAACAATGTAACTGAGGCATTTCCAATACGATTGCGGGTTAACATCCCAAAATTTAACTGAACAGTCTTATTGGTGGCATAAGCTGAGTGTGTAAATAAAATAAATACATATGAATTATTTTTTAATTAAAATATTAATCTAGTACCGCATTAACTAATACACACAGGACGATAAGGTACACACAAGAGCTATGCAAACGGTATATAAACATAATTTAAACAAACTTTGACGTATAGGAAATATTGATCGCAGAGCTATAATTGCTGTCACAAATTAGAAGAAATGTTCCTCTACATTGTGGTGTATATTATGTGGCCACCACTTACACCAGCTGCATGGTGATAAGACCTCAGCTTGCTTATTGTCGCATGAAGCCGGTGCAGGTTGGCATCGAGGATGTATACCAACTTTCCAACGGGCAATATAATGCCGAAACAGCACCATAACGTCCAATAAATCAATAGGCCTTTAGGCGGCTATTCCACTTGTCAATAATCCGTCATTTGTGTTTCAATATTTGATTTTTTTATTACTGTATACAAAAACAAAAATCTAATCAATTTAATGATGCACAAATGTCGGAATATTGACAAGTGGAATAGCCGCCTTACAAAAAGCCTTTAAAAAACAATCTACCATTCCAATATAGAGAGATGCGACATTTGATTCTCGCCAAAAATATATTTCTGAATTTCTGGGGCCAATCACCCCACAAATATTTTATAGCCCTAACTAAGCTAGGTTGGCTTATTAACAGAACAAAATCATTATTTATTTAGATTATTTTTTTTTCTGATGCCACGTTATGATTTATTGCAAAGCATGGGTAAGCTAATCCAAACTAGCATTGTAACATTTCCGACCTGCAGCCCCATCATGGCGATTTGGGATTATTGTAATACCTGGGTTTATTTAATTGTTTAAACAAATTAAATTTTTTAATTTTTTCTCCCTCAGATGTAGACACATTAATTACAATTCTTTTATATTTCAAAATTCTACCTGTACATTTTTATGTTTATTTAGTATTTCCTTCAATTATTAAACAATGCAACCGGTCAATGCAACCAGTCTCTTGCATTCTAATATTTTATTAATCTGAATTTCCCGTGCATATTTTAACACCATCACGCGATAGCTTACTTCTGCGGTGTTAAAAAATAAACCCCGGTATTATAATAATCCCAAATCGCCACGATCGGGCTGCTGGGCACCATTAAGCGCGGAGATTACTGCATAACACCGCCATGTACCAATGCATAGTGGTGCCGTGTAATATTCCTTACGTAGACTTTCAAAGCGAAGGACCCAGCCTAATACTGGTGAGCTTACCATTGGAATAGAGGCTCAGCGTACCTCACCCGTTGCCTAATGTAACTTAGGCACAACTTTCGGGACAAAAATAGGCTCACAGTAAAACAAACCAGAGCAACAAAAACTGAATGTGACACGTGCAGAGCTTACACCACCGACTCGCTGCACTTACAAGACCCAATAAAGTCTAGTGATCTACAAACAAAAAGTCTCGCCCAGTCAACGATCAGTCTTTCGCTGTTTCGGCGAGTCCATCTCCTCGCTATCGTCAGTGACGGAGCATGCCTCTCCGTTGGAATTGCCTACGTCCGCGCCCCCCGGCGAGCTCGGCTCTCCCTCCATTCCATACATCTGAATCTTCGTATCGGACGCCTCTGACGGCTGCAATGCAAACATATTATATTTAATTTTCTCTTCTTCTTCCTCTACAATGTTAGTACCCTATTCAGGGTGTCAAGAGACATGCTATTGAGCCCCCGAGATCCTAAGTTTGACGTACAAGTAGTGCCACTGAAAATGTCTACCGAAGCTGTTGACGAAACGTTTAGAAGAGTTAGGAAAGCTTTGTGATGGTGGACATTTTCGGTTTTGAGATTTCACGTTTTGAGTTACCAGGAACCAAAAAAGTGATTTTTACGAAATGTCTGCAGGGTCTATCTATTCGCCGATTGGGGGCAAACTAGTCGGTGGATTTGAATAAATTTTGGCATGTAGATTTACAAAAGTCATACCTCGGAACTATTTTATTTTTATTTTGGGCTAACTCTATTTTATGGGGTTTTTCTTCCACACACCTCAAAAAAAAAATTGCTAAACAAATTAATTATCAAAAATGGCTCCAATGATTTCTTATAAATTCACATATTGCAGTCGTACATAATACGAACAATGTCCAATAGGTCGCTTGTCCCATAAGAGTTCGGTTCAGGGAGAAAAAAAAATAACTAGACTCAATTTTCATGAGATGAGCTCTCTTGAGCGTAGAAGGTATGTTTCTGATTGTGTTTTTATTTACAAGCTGTTGAACGGTCTCAGAGACTGCCCTTCTATTCTTGAGAGGGTCCATTTTAGGATTAATATAGGCCACACGAGATCTAAAGTGTTATTCATCCATAGCGGCCTTTCGAAAGCACCGGTTGAAAGGATCTTGAAACATATTGAAGAGTCAAAACTGGATCCATTTGCGCTAAGCTTAAATGAATTTAAACGAATGACGATATTGTGACATTTCATATTGAACAATTGTATGTTTTACGGACATAGGTGCTATCTGTTTGACAAATCGATGACATGCTATTTTTATTTTATTTTATTTTACTGATTGTTTCTAGGGCATTGTTTATGTTTTAAATTGTAAGTGATGTCTTATTGGGACTGTGTCAGTTGGCAACGCAATACAAGCTTTATTTATTTATTTTATTTTTGAAATTACTAAAAATAATTTTTCGGCGGAACCTTTCTATCGATGCTTTCTTACTTCAGGTATGTTTTAGGTGTTAAATATAGAGTAACAAAACGAAACAAGTTGCTTTGCCTAACAAAGATTAGGTTTCAAACAAATTAAACAAAATTATTTTTTGAAGAAAATATGGATATTTCATGCCTTAATACATCGAGTACCGTAGCATACCCTACCACTAACTACTGTGTGGTATCATATTACATTGGTCTGCCCATTCTTGACATTCCAATAAATAAAATAAATATCGACTTTGTTCTATTACTAAGCCAACCTAGCGGAGATAGGGCTATAAGCCCTCTCTTACACCCGACTAGGAAAGCCCGGGATCGCCTGCTTTACATGCCCTCCGTAGTGGGACTCGAGCCAACAACCTTTCTGGTGAAAGTTGGAGTCCGTTCCACATGTCCCTTCGTCCAATTCAGTGCTTTGGGATAGGGAAACTCGAGGCATCTCATAATTATTTACCAAGGAACTACTGTCAATCTCGGTGCCTATCCTAATTGCAAATAGGAAAGCATGTACGGGTTCACTCGTACCGGTTCTTTGAATTTCGACGGAAGCTTCCTTTACAAATAATTGTGTTACGGTCTGTACGGAAGGTAGTTAGCATGTAGAGTAGTGGTACGGACTCCGACTTTCACCCGAAAGGTTGTTGGTTCGAGTCCTACACTTCCTACATTTTCTGGCCATGCTTCGGAGGGCATGTAGAGCAGGCGGTCCGGGCTTTCCTAGTTGAGTGTAAGAGAGGGCTTTATAGCCCTAACTCCGCTAGGTTGGCTTAGTCTTCTTCTTCTTCAAGTTACAGCCGGATGATGGCTGGTTGGCAGCAACATATTGCAGCGATGTCTCCAGTCTCCGGGATTTTGACATGCCCTCTTCAGCTCCACATAGGACGTTTTGCTTAGTAATAGAACAAAAACCGTCCTTATTTTATTTAATTAATTTAATAATGTTTTTTAGATGGAAATGTGTTGGGTTTTATTTCTAACATTTTAAGATTTTTCTTTGAATGGTATTTAATTAGTAAAAAATGACATTAAAAAAAAAAATTAATTCACTAAACCTGTTTGTCCGTCCGTACCTTTATCCATTTAATAAAAGTATTAACTCGTAACTAGCATAAACATACCAAAAATGTTAACCTTCCCAAATAGCTTATTTAATACAATGAGTCAATGACACAAGACACATTATAAAAAATATAAGAAACACAGTGGTTTTAACGGTATCGAATTGGAAGTTGTGACAGTCTGAAAGGTATTTGTATGATGGGATTAGCGATTAGCCGCTGCTGCCTGTTGCCTCGGAATGTGCAATGGTGCAGAGTCAGCAACAACACCCACAACTACACTAGATACCATCTGTTTTTCTGGTACTCATTATTGTTACACTGTACACTGTATCTGCGGTATGACAGTATTTTAACAACTTTACCGTTAGTTTTAAGGTCTTAGACCCACACAATATCTCCCAGTTGCAGTGGTGACAATGGGACCATCCTATGTCTAAGGGAAACCTTTTAAGAGACAACAGGGGAGGAAAACCGAAATTAGAGGATATAGAAAAACTGGGCTTGGCGGGATTCGAACCCACGATCTACGCCTAACCGGGGCGTCGTCTTAACCGCTGGACTAATTTCTGTTATAACGTGGAGGTTACTTCTTCAACCAAAGT
Source organism: Psococerastis gibbosa (assembly GCA_963971405.1). NCBI lineage: Eukaryota > Metazoa > Arthropoda > Insecta > Psocodea > Psocidae > Psococerastis > Psococerastis gibbosa. The sequence continues at coordinate 44,589,139 of OZ020487.1, forward strand.
TAATTTAATGTCAGTGTTATATATTATATATACCATATATAATACTGCAATATAAGGAAAGAAAAGTAAAAAATAACATTCCATATGAAATATCGATAGTAGATCCACAACTGAGACATAGGTCTTGACGCCTTCTCATCTCATCAAATGTCCGTAGGGGAGTTGTCAGTTAAATATCAGGACAAACAGAAGGAATTTGACTGATTTTTCTTAAATTTCTTAAATACTCACCTCAGCGTCAATCACATCAACGTGGTTACGCAGCTTGTAATGTAAAGACACAAGACTGAATACGACTCGTACAAGAAAATATTCAATAATCTATTGTGCATCTACTACAAGAAAACATCAAATTCCATCGATGAGAACACGCCTTAAACGACGCTTCCTAACTCCCGTTGTGGCTGCAAGGCGTGCTCTGAATCGATGAACGAATACATGTCAACCAACGAGAATAAAATAGAATAAATCGCGCTTAACCGTATGGCCAATAGTGATAAGATATATGTGGCATTAGACCGAATCGTCGTGGAGGCAACTGTAACTGGATTGTCAAAATACCAAAAGCATAACATAGCCCACGTATTCAGTTTTTCCCGCCTTTTCAAAACCATGCAATATAAAACGAAACTAAAGAAATGTGGTCTATAATGTGCAAAACGCAGCAAGTTGTAAGAAGCTCCGGTTTCGGCGCAAGTATCGTCGCATGTCAATAGTGATTATTCCAGAATGTGTTTTTGTTTTTTTGGTTATGCCAAGCATTTTATAAATGATCCCCTACTTGTGAATGCTAGTGTAATTTAAAAAGTAGTGGACCTTTTCCTTTCTTTTCATTGGGATAATAATACCATAGAAATGATTTTTATCAATCAATTAATTTAAATGAAAATGGTCACGTTTTAAATGAAAAAACAAAGTATGCGCAGAAGCCTTCTGCTTGTTATGATTGAAACTGTTGACCGTCTCAAGCGGGGGATGGCCTCAACTGACTAAAGCTCATGACGCGAGACTAAGATCCCAAGTCTACGGTATCCATGGTTACCTTGTCGAGAGGAGCGTCAATGCTATTGGTCTGACTGTCGATGGTGTGTGATCCTTTACCCTTTGCCTTGGCGGCCGGTCGCTTGACACTAGGCGCCGCCACTAGCATCGCGTTCAACTGACACTGGAACTCAGGCGGTATGAACACTTGTGAATTGACGAACAGCGGGTCCTGAAACCAAATTAAAATAAGTTTAGGCTCCTGGTGGAACTCCTTAATTAAGCTCATGCGACGAAGAAGGTCTGGACACAGAAGGCTGAGCCTGGAAAGGCATTTCTCATTTATCCGACTGATTTAAAACTATTCTGTAAAATCGTTTTAATGCACATTATCGGAGTTTTCTGAAGTATATAATATTTAATATAAGATAATAATATAAGAAATAATATTTCAGGTGAGAAAATGTAAATTTACTGAGAAACTTAGCATTTCTTAGTAACTTGTCGTCTGACCCCTTGTGGCCGCGGAACGGGAAATGAATTAATTATGCCACAAACACACAGCCATTCTTGGTTTACAAAATACCTCTCCCTTAAGCATTCAATTCACAATTTCATTTTTATTTACAAATTTTTCTGCTGTGATGTATGGGTCAACTGACCGAAGTTTTACTATAGTACTTACGTCATGAGGTTTGAAGTACATAGCGGGGATTCTGACCTCATTGAACATATCTTTAACATCTTCAATATTTGTCGTCTTTGAAATGATAAGTGACAAGGCTAGGTCACAGAGAGCCCACAGTTTCTGAAATCAAGTAAAAATATTGAACTACTTACAATGTTCACAATGTTGAAACAAGGGAGACCTAGTTAAGTGTGTTAAGTCGAGTTAAGTTACCACGCGTGGAAATGGATAACTAAGCTGACCAGCGTGTTAGCTAAACTCATTTCAGGGTTGGTTAGTGCGAGTTATACTGTCAACCGGCACTGCGATCGATATTCAAATGGAATGCAGCCTTTGCATATAAACACGGTGAACCTGCAACTCGTAAGTGTTTTTTTGTAATCTTATTTTTGTCCAATAATTGTACAATGCCAGAAGTTTAAATAAACGTTAATAACATTTGACAAGGGGCTTGCTTCGATTTAACACATTAACCCACCCAGAGGTCCACTCACTATATAACTTGGAAACACTTTTAACTCGATAACATTACAACTGACACCAGAATCGCAGGCGCAGATCTTCTGCGCACTTGACCTTGGGTCCCTGGCAATCTTACCAGCTTAATTTTCACTATGTTTGGCTTATGGCGAGAACCTCCGCCGTAATATCGGCCACAGGTGCCAAATCGTTGACAGACTGCTTAGCATGCCCACCTTATCCGCCTGATTACATCTCATTTAATAAAAAATTAAATATCAATACATACGTGGTTTATTAGCTCGTCATCCGGCTTGAGCGAGTCGGTGTGATTTTTCATTTTTTCCAGCAACCGTTTGTAAAAATTGAAGCTATACATTTCATTTTTAGTTATCAGCGGCTCCAAAATAAACCTACAACAAATTAAATTATAAAATTAAAACAATTTTAAATTAAATGTAATTAAAAGTTGCCATAATTAAAAATTAAAATTAAAAATTGTCAATAGAGATTAATTACTGTTCATTATTGCATACGCTAGATGAAGGCGGAACATTTTTTATGGAGTTGTTTAGCACATGACAAAACAGTTAAATGTCGTCTGCTTTGGAGCATTGTAGTAATTCTATGGTGCTACACGTACTGGAATTGTAAAAGATTTCCTACATAGGGAGTGCATACCATAGACATGCCCGCATTTGCTTGAGCTGATCGTGGTCCTTTGGGTCTGTGAATTTGGGGAAGTGGGCTAATACAGGAATGGCGAAAGTGAGCATGTAGTCGGGCAGGATGGCCGGCAGTTGGGCCAGAGCTCTCTCCATTTTGGCTGAAAAAGAAAAACATGACAAAAAGAATTCGTATATTATCGAAAAATAATAGGTACAACTTTTGAATTATGTAAGCCGGACACCCTCAAGACCGCGCATTTTGCACTCATTTGTTTAAAATAATTAATAAACCCCGGTGTTACGTTAATCCCAGATCGCCATATCCTAAAAATATTCCAGAAAATCATTTTATCAGCAATGTGATGCGAATATCTTGCAGAGCATCTCGCTTATATTGGTCAGCGCGTCATCGAATTGGTAACCTGCCAAAGGCTGGCTTTGGCCAAGGCGCCCATTCCACCGACCGGCTAGGGCTATCTACAAAAACAGTGACGTGGTAGCAGACATTCAAGACTTAGGCGGGGTTTCCACCGACCCCGCATAGCAGAATTGACGGAAATGTTTATTTGCCTCTATGCCATAGTTAAAATTGATCAATGATCATACAGTAAAATCACAAACAAACTAACTAAAATTAAAAAAATGGCGTCATGGGATATGTTAAGTACAAACATTTTAATAGATTTCTATAAAAAGAAAAATTCTAATTTCCGTCAATGTCATTTGCATTCTGCAATGCGAGGTCGGTGGAAACGCCACCTAAGTCTTGAATGACTGCTACCACGTCACCGTTTTTGTAAATAGCCCTAGCCGGTCGGTGGAATGGGCGCCTAATAAGATAGTAAGTCGTAAGTACTTACAATTAGATGTATTAGTGGTAAAATTTTTCGCCAACTCTCTCCTTTTCTTAATGTCGGCAATCATCATCGCTTTGGCGGCATTTTTGAGCCCCTTGTCGGGCTCGAGTCCAGCCAGCGCGTAAATGCCCATAAAGTCGAGAGGCAGACATCGCCCGGACAGAGGCAGACTAAGACCCTTGTGCAGCTTTGTCCGGAACATTTCCCGAACCTGCCGCACCTCGTCCTGAAATAAATAAATAAATAAATAAATATAGTGATTAGTCAGGTTTAATTATATGGTGTTACAGAAGGATGCTTCGGATTGAGGGCACAGTGGAAGGAACCAATAGAAGAGCACGGCCGAATAAGGAATTCGTGGATCAACTGATGGAGGGCACAGGATCTCGTACGTACCTAGAACGGAAGAGAAAGGCGCAGTACCGAGAGAGCTGGAGGATGATGCGCAGAGTTACTGCCAACCAATCGTTGAGGTGGTGACGTCAAAAGAAGAATTATTAAAGTCATCAAGTTGCTAAGCTTGTGAGTAATGCCTTATGGTCTCAGACGTCAAAACGCGAAAAACCCTAATCTGTACCTCCTTTGTTTACCCAAGCCCAAATAGCGGGCTTGTCCGATAGCATCTTAATGGTCGATTTGTCACACGCGGAAAGTACGTAGATATCGAAGCACTTGGTTTTTTTAAATGTCATAAATGTATGTATATCATATTCATGTAATGCAGTGACTTGTAATGTAAAAATCCTCGTCGGAGAGTACGAAATGAAGGAACATACCAGCATCAGATGGGAGAGGTCGTAGAACTGCTCGGCGTTAAACTGGTCACCGACGCCCTTCTGCTCCGATATCCGCAGCATGACGCAGCCCGCGCGCAGCCGCAGCCAACTCATTTCCGCCTTGCTTAGCTTGCTTTGCCCCGTCAGGTCACCGCTTGACGTTATGAACGCGTTTAACATCCGGAACGTCTTCTGGGCCGACACCACGTCTTCTTTGAGACCTAGCAGCCAGCGCGACATAGTCTTCATGCCTTCCAACTGCAAAAATACAATAAATCTTACTGTAGTCTCATTGATTTAAGGGGAGTCGTGGTCTGCCTTTCAAGAGACAATTGACCCTCCAAAATCTGACTTTTCTTCTTTAAGGTTATCGCATACAAAAAAATATATTCAAGTTATAGAATCACATCATATATCACGGTATTTTTAATTTTAAATACAATTATTTCATAAAAATTACTGCACTTGCAATGTGGATACAAAATATGGATAGATAGATAGGATAGAATCCCTAATGCCAAGGTCTTGAAGTGAACGGATACAGAAGGCAGATGCCACTGGCCGTTAAGAAACGGAAACTAACATACTTCGGTCATGTGTTGAGAGACGATAAATATCTGCCGGCAGAAGAACATCCTGGTTGAGATACATGTGGTAGCGGTTTGGCAAGAGCACGACTTCTCTTTTCAGAGCAGCAGTCTCAACGGTCCAAATAAGAGGCATATAAAGAAGAAGACTAGGAGCTAAAATGTAACGCAATGCAAAACCCATGGAAAGACTGCCAAAACACCCAAAATTCATATTTCCCTATTCAATGGAACGGTATTCCTACCGAGACTTTACCAACGAGGGTGGGAACCGCCTTAAGCGTGTAGCACACTATCATAATCAGCACAAGCCTGACATTACTATAGTTTTTATCGCTCCAAAAATCGCATAGATAAATGGGACTACTAACAGAACAGGCAATGTAAGTTGAAACCTTTGTTAAATAATATTACACCATTGCTACTACATAAATAGGCTCTCACACCATCCACCCAGAGTGAAAAAATCAGGTCCAGAGATTCTAAAAAGACTCACTTTGCATCTCGTATTGAACTCCAAGTCAGCCTCTGAACACCACGAGCTCTCTGTCGGATCATATGTAGATTCCACACAATCCAAAACCAAAAGTTCCCGCACTATTCTTCTTGAGATAATGTTTTTGACATGAAAGGTCATTGCTGTGGGTAGATTGTAAGCGATGTGGCCCAGCGCGACTATACTGGTCAGGTAGTTGTCACTAGTCGGCTCCAGATTGTTCTTCATTTTCTAAAGAAAAAACTTTAGACATTAGCTTTTTCATATATAAATAAATAATTTAATAATTAATAAATAATTTAAATATATAAATGGTTCCCCTTCTGGGCTTCCACATTCATGTTGCTGTCAACCCGCAACTCTCTTCAGAGAGTTCTGAAGCTAACCTTAAGGTACCAATGAGTTATAAGCAGGACGGCACATTTTTAGGGGCGGCAGATTTGAACAAAGCAAATGCCCACTCACTAAATTATTGTCACATGGACAAACAAAACAAAATATATTTAAGAAGACAATATATTTAAAATCAAAAAATAGTTTTGAATCGTCTGTTAGCAGCAAATGTTGTAGTGGCATTTATGAGAATTATGCTGACCCTTCCCGTCACTGTTGTTAGCGGAGAAAGCAGCTTTTAACTAAAGTAAAGAAGCGGCAGAAAGAATCTGCGGCATAGACCGGACAGGTGACCAGCAGCCCGATCATGTCGATTTGGGATTATTTTAATACCGGGTTCTTTATTTCTAATACTGTAGTAGTAAGATGTCACGTGACGTTTTTAAAATATGCGCGGGAAATTAAAATTAATAAATTATTAGAATACTAGAGAATATAATAATAATTTGTATTTTTCTTAAAGTAGGTATACAATTACAATATAACTACATTTGGTTGCATTGTTTTATAATTGAAGGAAATACTAATAAACATTGAAATATACAGGTAGAATTTTGAAATATAATTAGAATTTTAATTAATGTGTCTACATTTAAGGGGGGAAAAATTGAAAAAATTGGAAATTGGCAGCCCGAACTTTTTTACTTTTTAATTTTTATTTAATTAACTAAGCGAGTTATTAAAGATTTAGCTCATTTAAGTTGTAGAAGACTACTTCATGTATCATATAATAAGGTGTTTTTAATTTTCGAAATTGTATTTTTTTCATAAACATGATTTTACGCGAAAAGTTATTGTTTATAAATTATTATCGTGTTTATGAAAAAACTACCATTTCGAAAATTAAAAATACCTTATTATTAGTATGATGCATGTAGTCTTATTCAACTTAAATGAGCCAAATCTTTAATAACTTGCTCAGTTAATTAAATAAAAAATAAAAAGTAATAAATTTCGGGCTGCCAATTTCCTACGGACTGTACACTCTTAAGCAATTGAATAAGCCCCGGTAATATAATAATCCCAAATCGCCATGATCGGGCTCCTGGACGTTAAAGCAACTATGCCATAAGATGACCGTGTGTGAGCCTGAAGTAGCCCAGAAGCATGATACGCGACAATAAAATTTCCTCCAGTTTGTGAGGGCGGCTCGCTGTTGCTTATCATGCGCTATAGGGCATGCAGTAGCCATTGAAATCCATCATGGTTGAATGTTTTTGTATTTAGATAGATACTAATTAGTATTTGAAGAAGAAACAGCTGAACACATTCTCTTTGAATGTGAAGCGCTGGGACAAACTCGATACCAAGCTCTTGGCCACCCTAGGTCTGAAGAGGAAACCATCCGATCTAATCCCATCACAAAAACACTAGAATTTATCAAAAAGACTGGTGTTATAAGATGGGCGTAGACGGCAAACGTGGAAGCAAAAGACCTTCTAGGTCGACGCTTATAGGAACTCAAACGAGTAGGCCCCACGAAGGAAAAAAAAAAAAAAAAATTAGTATTTAGATAGACGAAATATTTTTATCATAAGTTTCCGTAATTGCACGGAGAATCAAATTATATCTTGACAATTTTCTTTACTATCTGAAGGTGGATGACATTTTGTATCGTGTCTTAAGAGTTTACGTCCCGCAGGAAAATGGCAGTCTAACAATTAATACTTCTTATTTTTTTGTTTAAATAACTAAGCAAGTTATTAAAACATTGCTTCATTTAAGTTGTAGAAGACTATTATTAGTAATTTTTGGTTTTGTAGTTTTTTCTTGGTATTTATTATACGCAAAATTTTAGTCCTCAATCTTTTTTTTTTTTTTTTTTGAAAGTTAGTTGCAAAAATTAAAAATGCCCTTTTTTATGATGCATGAAGTAGTCTTCTATTTAACTTAAATTAGCCTCTCTAATCTTTAATATTTTGCTTTATAAATTAGCTAAAAATAAGAAGCGATCGTATTACCTTAAGAATGTTTTCAAAAATCTCATGATTATCGGAATGAAGATTTTTATGTAGACATCTCACAGCCTGCTTTGCTTGCTGTGGTGTTCCACTTTCTATGTAGTCTTGTAAGACAGGTGCCAATTTTTCCATCACCTCGGGATACGCTTCGCCTACAACAAAAAAATCTACTGTAGACTACTTTGAATTTACATAATTTACATTTAAAATGTCAACCCCAGCACTAAGTACTGTATATAGAGACTTGCATTGTAGGGACAAAGCTAATTTTGTCATAATGTTGAAAATTATTATTATTACTTACAGTCACAAAAAGAAAATTATTCAAAAAGAATCAACAAAAACAATTGTGTAACATTTAGAAAATTTTTAAGGTACAGTATATCAAAATGAAAAGAAATTTGGTTTTTTCATATTATATACTGCATATGTAAATATAGCCTTCTGCATGTAATAATCCAAGAGAAAGAAGGACTGAGGGCTTCCGGCAGAAGGAGAGCCCGAGGCAGTGGTTTGACAAGGGCACGACTTTCAGAGCAGCAGTCTCCAAGGTCCAAATTGTCATGATGATCGCTAATCTGGGATGGAAGGAACATTTAAAGAAGAAAATGCATTTGTAAATTAGGCAAGAAGAAATCATTGTAATTGGTTTTAGGGACTTCTCGAACCTTTCTGAACCTTCTTACAAGCTATTGACCCCGTTTTGTTTTGTGTTTCCAATGGAATTTTTTAAGCTTCACTATGAGATCCAAGAAGAAATCATTTTCATTGGTACTATTTATTTCTGTAGCCTTCCAGGACCATTTGACAGCGTATTGATACTCTTTCTGATAATTCTGACGGCATAGGGCGCTAGGCAATAAGGTACCCCCAGCCCAGTAGGCTCAGCCTAATTTTATAAACGTAAACTTACCGAGAGATTTGTACTTCCCAACATTCGTAAGCCCACACAGTACCCCCGGAATAACCGAGTCATCCTGACAGTTCAACAGCTCAACAAGCGCATTCAGCACGGAGCGGTCCAGGAAGTGAGCCGGATAGACGTAAGTGAGAATCTGCAGCAACTTGATGCCACGTTCCCCCGCGGTGCCGGGGTTGAGTCCAAGTTCCTCTATCAAGCTAGTGCCCCGCACACACTCGTCAACGTACTGTATTAGGTGCATGAGCGCGGTACTGTCGATCATCACCGAGGAGATGCGCTCGAGCAGCATCTTGACCGTGTTGAAGTACAGGTTTGTCATTATGGGGTTGCCCAGTGTTTTTATCATGGTTTGCTGTGAAATTAAACTTAAATTAATAAAATAACTAGTTGACACGGCAGAACTTCGTATCATCTACTCCCCGGATGCAAATTTTTAGTATGTTTACTCTGCATGTTTACTTTGCATAACGTACTTGAGACGCATACACCTCCCTACCTTACCCCCCTTTTCCGTCCTTCATCATCTTTCCATGCACGGAATACCAGAGAAAAAAATGAATTATCATTTCCAATCCATGCATCCCAGACCTTATCTTCTTCCTTTTCGGTGCAGGCGGTGAGTCTTTGGAACTCCCTACCGGATCCAATCAGAAATGAAAAAAGTTTAAAGAAGTTTAAGAGGACGTGTCATGATTATTTTGTGACCATGTATGTTGTATAAATGGTGTGGTAATGGTCGATTTTAGTTTTTATTTTTATTTTATGTTGTATTTTAAACAGAATTTAAGTTAACATTTTATGCATTGTTGGAATAAGATTGTTTATGTTAAGCGTATGTATTTTGTTAATTGTATTGTTTATGGACGTGGGTTAGGCAGAAAAAGACTTTCTAGTCTTAAGTCTCGCCCCGTAAATATAAGACGTTTATTATTATTATTATTAGCATTATGGGTTAATAATTGTAAGAGTGGGCCGAAAGCCCAAAATTCGCCCATATGGAAAATAAAGACAATTTTCTTTCTTTCTTCCTTTCTGAGTTGTTTACAATGTCAAAACTACCTTTTCTTTTAAATATATTTAATAGGCGCTTAACCCTTCAGCGGGCCTAGTATGGCGATTAGTATTACCTTATTCTGGGGGTTAAAGAAGTAAACAAAACAATTTTGAATAGCACTAGAAGGGCTTGGTTATGATAGACTGTCAATATGGCACCGACACGGTGTTTTTGGACGGTACTACTACTGTTCTTCACCATTACTGTTTACTTTTAGTGGTGTATTATTTTTATTTATTCTTGGTTGTTTATTAACAAAATACAAGTTTGATTTGCTACAGCAATTAACCCGATTCTTGATGTCCATAATTGGCGTTTAACTCTTGTCCCACTCACTACGTTACTTTTAGGGAATAGGATAGGTTTTTTACTATGATAGTGCACTATGTTATCCTTTATAAGGGAGAGAGAAAACACCGCCGCCTCAACAACTGGGGGGTGTCTGTTTTGGTCCTAAGCGCTCCAACAACTTACCGTCAATCGGACAGCCTCGTCGCACATAACATCCGGTCTGACCAGCTTCGCCATCGTGGCGACTATCTCCGGGTTGTCGTACATTTTGGATGATAATTGAGTGATAAATTCCAAGGCTTTAAGCGAGTCCGGCAGTATTTTGCTGACTTGTGAAATCTTAGTGGTGAGTTCGTGGTTTCGTTCGGGAAACACTGGAGGTAAGTAGTGCATTTCTAGCATCTCAGACACAATTCTTCGTGCCCTGAAACAAACATTTCCGCATAGAGTAAATAAAACTATAATATGAAGCGATGAAAACAAAGTTCAGAGTCGCAGAATGATTGGTGGAGAGGATAGCGAATGAAGTTCTGAATTGGTATTGGTATTGCAAAATGGTTCCGACACGTAAATAAAAAGATAAATAAATATTGACATTTTGTTCTATTACTAATTACTATTACGGAGTTACTAATAGTAGGGGAGCCCAAGTGGGGATTTGTGGATTTACTCGAGCGCGGCAGATACAGGAGAATACCTTGAACCTGTTAAGTGCCTCCACCAAATATGAGCCCCGTATGTATGGCCGCCCGTCAAGAATAAAGGATCAGATTAGTAAAAAAAAAAATGATCATCGGATATTCTCGAGTGCGTCAGATTAAGGGATGGTAAGTTAATTACATGCTAAAAAGTGTATATTTCACTAATCTGACAATTTCGTAGTGACATAAAGAAATGAGGAGTCTACAAAGTTGTAAAAAAAACGTCATCTCGACATTCTCGAGCGTGACTAAATTATTATTTTTTTTTTGGAAGAAAATAATTCAGGGATAACGAAAAATATATAATCTGACGATTTCCACAAGCCGAAGTAACAAAGATTCTTCGGGAAAGTTTAATGCTAGCAGCTGTGTGATGTCTATAATATACTTGTCTACCCACTATGATTTCTGTTGTTTCTCATGACGCCGTAATATTATTATATAAAAATAAAAACCTCCTATGCTTAGCACACTATATTAAAATAAAGCTTTGTATCCAGTTTATTTTATAACATCCTTGCCTCCTTACTGTTGCCATGACGCCATGTTATTACAGTATTTACAACGTTTTTCCAACGTTATGACATATTTTGCTATTTTAATATTTAAAGATATGTGAATAAAAGTTTATAAAAAATTACTATTTAATATTATTAATATTACTATAATATAATATTATATTTAATATTGCCTGTCTTTTTCAATTGATTAAGTTCAGCGGTTTTAAAAAATCTATTGTTTTATTGTACAAAAATTGTCAGATTAAGCAAATTCCTCCAGATAATCGTCAGATTATGAAACAACACGTCCAGGACATAAAGACGAACCATAGCCTATTTGTCTTAATCTGACGCGCTCGAGTATTTCAAAATGATTTTTTTTTTTTTTTTTTTGCAAATTCAAATAATTGCCACTACCTTGCGTCACATCCTTATCGTCAGATTACAGGTTCACTTAACATGCCCTAAAAAAATCTGACGCGCCCGATTAAATTTTTTTTCTTCATTTTTAACCCTTACATACCCCCACCATGCAAACGGTCAGATTAACGTACGCACATTATTAAAAATACGTAGGGAGTGTATGCTATCAATATCTGACGCGCTCGAGTATGTCCGCGTAACAGTTTTTTGTTTACATTTTTGAAAACTTATAGCCGCTTACTCCACCGCTGAAGAGGTATACTTTATGTAATATTTTTTTTCTTTTAAGCACCTAAGCTTTGAAACGCAATAGGTCTCTATGACGCTCGAGTAAATCCCCATTTAGCATCGTGGGCTCCCCTACTATAAAGCCCTCTCTTACACTCAACTAGGAAGGCCTGCTTTACATGGCCAGAAAATGTAGCAAGTGTGGGACTTGAACCAACAACCTATCGGGTGTAAGTCGGAGTTTGTACCGCTACTCTACATATCCTGGCAATGTATAGCAGACAATGTATCACAGCAGGTGCGCGAGAAAGTGGCTAGAGAAAGAGGAGGGAACAGAAATAAAGGAAAGACCAAGGAACCAGATTGAGGACGATCTCAAAAGAGTACAGGGACTGGAAACAGGGGAAGTGATAATCAAAAGTGGAGAGACGGGGGGAGTGGAGGAGGCTCATGTATCACACCCGGGCCACTAGAGCTGATTATGATGATAACAATGACGAATACAACGCCAATATAAAAATAAATCAGGAAGACGACGGCCATACCAAGTTGAATCCACGATAACAGAGCCTGTTCCAAACTGCGGCAAACTTGGTACTGTGCACAGGGGCAGGGGAACATGAGCCATGATAACGTGCTGAGACTATACCAGTCATTCTAAGTGCGTGTCGAGTCCTGGTCACCTCCGAATTAACAGTGTGGCTTTACTACCCCTAGTGGTTCGGAATCCACTATAATCAGGAGGTCCACCTTGTCAGTCAACTCCCCTTCTCCCTGAGGTGAAGGAGTCTGCCCTCAGGGTGCCTCATGTTAATAAACAGACTCACTCCCCCCGCCAGGCTGGCAGGGTTGCTGAAAGCAGAAATGCTGAAAGCAGGCGTTGGAAAACAAGAGGAAGACTGACTAGCCAGCCAGGTTGATGACTGTTACAATGGGTCGGATTGCAGCCGACTTATTTGGTACTAAGGGGCGCCGAGGACTCGCACCCGAACTTGGTTACGCCTATTAATTACATTGTGTAAATAGAAAGCATGTCTCAGCCTGTCCATTGCCGTCTGTAGCCCGTGTGGATTGACATCGAGGAGGTGGGACTGCAAAATTAGCAACTTACGCGACTTGATTCTTTTGGAGTTCAATGAAGGCCTTGAGAGAGTTTTCGTCGATAGTACCGATGAGGTGGTACAGTCTCTTCATACGCTCAGGCGGAGGCAGCTGGTAAGGCACGAGACAAGTATTCAGTAATCTCTCCACTAGAAGCCTGCAAAGAACATTAAAAATACCCCATATAAACATTTACATAAAATTAATAACAGCCCTACTTTTATTATTATTATTATTATTATTACTTATTTCCAAGAATTACCTTTATTTTTATTTTTATTACAAAGACGAAGAAAGAAGGGGTTTTAGGGAGGTCATGCATTGAAACTATTTATGAACTGAAGTTGTACATAGCGCAAGTTTATTGGACGTACCGGTCTTCGTTTCCTTGGAGGTAGTACCCGTGAAGTATGCGGTCCTTGATCCATGACATGGCCTTCTTCGTGGATGCCGCCACTTCAGGACTATTCCAATGATTCTTGTAAATCATTGCCAAGCCACTCATTGCTTCCCTGCGAATTTTGAACTGAAAACAAGAAAGCATTGCAAGATGCCAATGATCAAGCTCAGATATGTTTGCCATTTCAAACCAGGCTCGACTTAAGGGCGTACGTCCTGTAGGAAATTGACAGCCCGAAATTTAATGCTTCTTATTGTTTATTTAGTTTATTAAGGAAGTAATTAAAATATTGGTTCATTTATGTTGTAGATTACTACTTTAAGCATTATAAGTATAAGATAGGGCATTATTAATTTTTGGTTTTGTAGTTTTTTCGTGGTATCTATTTTACGTGAAATTTTTACCCCCAATCATTTTTTATGAAAAATCTACGGGTCAAAAAATTAAAAATATCCTATTATATGATGCATGAAGTTGTCTTCTACAACTTTAAGGACAGATCTTGTTTTGTTAATTGAATAAAAAGTAAGAAGTCTGTAAACACAACGGATTTTAGGGCACCTATTTCCTTCGAGACGTACACTCTTAAGCAAGTCGGTTTGTTTTGCTTTAAAAAAAAATAAGGTTCAATCGCGTACAAGCATTTTAATGACTGTATCCGATTAACCTCTTCAATCGCCTCCCTAAGTCACCTAATAGGCACTTGTTTCGAGTTACGACACGTCTCCGACCGCAAGGTATGTAGAGACTCGCACTAGTAGAAACACGCTACCACCTTGCCACCGAAGTTGCTAAAGTAGGGGAGCCAGTCTACATTACATATAATTTCTCTTATATTTACAGAATGAAAGGACATGTAGAGTAGTGGTACAGAAACCGAAAGCTTGTTGGTTCGAGTCCCACACTTGCTACATTTTCTGGGCATGTAAAGTAGGCGGTCCCGGGCTATCCTAGTTGAGTGCTTTATAGCCCTAACTCCGCTAGGTAGCTTACTAATGGAACAAAAAGTCAACATTTAATTTAATTTAATTTATTTATTCACCTTCTTATCCATGGTCCTCTCCTTGACCAATTCCAGGAGATCGTCACTACAGCTGACCACTTCGCAGTTTTTCTTCGCCGTCGATACAATGGCCGTAACTACTTCAAATCGGACAGCCTCCTCAGAGTCGTGAAGTCGCAACTTGAGCGTGTCTGTCACTTCTTTGCGGAGATCTGGGTGATTGAGGAAAAAGTGCATCGAATACTGTACGCATTTAATGCGAATATTTACGGCAATGTCGTTAAATCTGAAAATAAATTATCATATTGGCAGTGTCAAAGCCTGGCCTTCGATATTACAATAAATAGGTGGCTGCAGGTAGGCACTACATGGCCCAGCTGCCATTATATAATACTATGCTATACTATACTATAGGGTACAGCTCATTAACTGTTAACAGTTGCTGCTGAGCCTCCGAGATACAATCGTAGAAGTCTACGCTGTAGGTGCTACAGGGTCCATCTGCAGCCACCACATCCACCATTATAGAATACTATGCTATAGGGTATAGCTCACTAACTGTTAACAGTTGCTGCTGAGCCTCCGAGATACAATCATAGAAGTCTACTGTTCCACTGAAGATGTCGACTGCCGATGCTGCGGATGTTTTGGACGTACGCTTTCAGAACGACCACGGCCTACCGTCCCGGATTTTACTGATTCTTCACGTAACTCCAGCCCCGAAAGCTTTTGTAATTATACAATCAGAACAATGTATAGACACTATACTGTAATAACTACCAAGTGAACGGATTTGTTATCACCTTAAAGAATAATATTGCAATAGAGTCCTCTTTGTTTTCGGTTTCATTTTTTAATTGTAAGTGAGCTGTCGACAAACGTGTCCCCGCCATCTTAGACTATGCGCTTTTATGAAACGGACAAAATCTTCTGCATTGAGTATTACGTCTTCCCCATGCACTACATGGCTCCAGTCATCCGGGAGTGACATGTGAGCCTCGTCCACTCCCTTCTGATTATACACCATTTCCTCTGGTACCAGGCTCCACTCTTTCAATTTGTTCCTGTATCTCTTCCTTGGTCTTCCCCTTCTTCGTTTTCCCTCCATTTAAATACATATAGGACCATCGCGGGGCTGTAGACTGTTATCAATATGGCGGATAGTGGGCCTGCATTTCGTTGGGTGAAGGGCCGTTCTACTCTGTTGCAATGTTTAAGGCTTCGATATTTTTTACATTGGTACTTATCACTGATAGTTGGCTTATGGTTATCGGGAGCGGCCCCGTAAGGGATTTTATAGCTCCTGCCATTCCAGTTAATATATTTCTATGTATAGGACAATTACATATAGCGTACCTGCCAAGGAAGGCCCGCCAGAGCGGCACATGATGTCTAGCCAGAATGCTGTCCTTCTCACTGAACATCTGCGCCAACAGCCCAACCGCCTGCAGCCGCTCGTTCTCGTGCCCACTCTTCAGTTTACATTCAAGTTGTGGCAGCACTGCCAACAGGACCGATGGGCAGATGTGATACAGTTCGTAAATGAGATCGTACACCTTATTGTACATGTCCAAATCCTTCTCCTGTCGGCCCATGATAAGAACATTGTTGAAAAACTGAAAACAAACGGAAACAAAATCAGTCACGTGAGAGTTACCATGCCTCCTTCTTGTAACCTAAGATTTCGTTACACCTTTCCTTACCTAAGTTAGCTGTTCCAGCCCCTGTACTTTTAGCTTCATAAATAAATAATCATTTAAATGCAAACAGACCAGAAAGTCCAATAAAACGCAAATACAAATGCAGAATATTGAATACACTTAAAATTCCTATATGGTATAAATTTTATTTACTAAGTTACTGAAAATATGCAGTAGACACTAATGATCAAACTATCAAGAAAAAACATCCTGCCGCTGATGTAGACAATAACAATCAAATGTGAAAATTGAAAAACATAAGGAATGAAACAAAAAGGTAATAAAATAACAATTTCCAGCATGCAATATAATATAATACCACTACTATTAATCTATAGTCCGGGTAACATTTGTCAACAACCGCACGAGAAACTTGCTAACTCTCATCTGCCTGTTTTTGGCACAGTCTTTGTCATGTACAAGGCTATTGAGACCTTCCAACATAGCAGCAGCAGAATGCACTTCGTCTTTGACATATATCTCAGAGAGTCAAGTCAGAGATACTAACAAGCCGGCCGCCATACCAAGTTGAATCCAGCGGAGCAGAGCAGGTTCAAAGCTGCAGATAACTTGGTCGTGTGCACAGTGCCGGTAGGGAAACTTGGTAGGACTTGTCCTGGTCACCTCCGAACTAAACGTGTGACTTCACTGTGTTTCCCAAGTGGTTCGGAATCCACTATGAGCAGGAGGCCACTGTCCTATGAGCCCACACCGTGGCCTGGGACTGTGTCCAACCATACTACTACTATTGTCTTTCCAGGTGCTATGCTGATGGTGACCAAATAACCCCAGGTTATATTTCGAATGTAGTGGTAAATAAATTATTAATTAGAATGAAATAAATAAATAAAAGTATCCGATAAAAAGCAGTTCGGCTTCGTTCTAAATCTATTATAAGCACTCGAACTTACTACTTGAATATAGGGCTCCAACGTGTTGCTGCACTTCACCAGCAATTCTTTAGCCAGCCAGTAGGCGTTCTTTCGCTGAGACTTCTTGGGCTCAACAATGTTGATGAGAATTATATTAAGTAGCTCATTGCTGACTATGTCGCTTTCAGTGATGAGTGGACAAAGAACGTCCAGCATGAACGATTTCACCTTGCTGGAATGTTCGTCACTGCAACAATCAATGTTATTATTAATTTAAGTCAACGATGCAGATTTTTTGCAGATATGTTATAAGTTTACTAAATTTCAGATCAATTGGGAAGTCTGGGCGCGTAAGCGATACGTCATATTGAGCTATCTTAGAGAACGAAGTACGTAGCTGGGGATATCTGAAAAGTATACATTTTTTGAAAAACATCATGTGTAAGGCTCTCTGGACACGATGCGTTTTCCCCAAGCGTTCAGGAAAAACGTTGCGTTTTAACGTGCATATACACGAAACCAGTGAGAAAACGAACCGGTAAGACGCTTGGACGCGCTATTTGCAATTCCAAATGAACCGATTTCTTGAGGCATGCGTTTTCTCGTCGGTTAGGCGGGCAACATGACAAACACAATATCCATGTTATTTTACTACTAAAAATGTCTGCTTCCACTATTTGTTTACTATCAAAAGAGACAAAATGGCGGAGCAACTACAACAAGATATTTTATCTGGATTTTTCGATGCGTTTGAGTCATTTCCGTGCCTCTGGCACACGAAACATTCCAATTATTTTAATAAAATTATGAAAAATTACTTGACATTAACTGTAGCTCCTTAATAAGTCTAACATGAGAGTAATGTTCCGATTTAGTAAAAATCGTGATTTAACTTATTGCCTATCATATCGTTGCTCTTCTTCGAGCTTCATTGCAGCAAATATAGTCTTTTTTCTTCTTCTTTTTGGTCTAGGCATGTTAAAAAATTAGTTTTGCATTGTATTTTGAAGCAAAAATAACAATAAACAAAAATGGCGGACTAACGATTTAACGTCGGGAAAAACGCATCGTGTATTGTGCCATTCTATGCGTTAAAACTGTGCTTTTTGACCTTGGTAAACCGCACCTAGAACGCTTGGGAAAAACGCATCGTGTCGAGAGAGCCTAAGAGGTAATTAGTTTAATTCTCGTTCCACGGTGGCTATATTGGCGACAACGCTGTTTGGACACTCGGATATTACACAATACATTTGTTTCTATGCACTATAGTGAGTATTTAAAATACGATAATCTAATCCAAAAATAACACTTAGTTTATCGATTTTTAATTAGCTCTTGTTTAGACAAAATTTAAAAAAAAATCACCTTACATTTCTACTGTACTTCTGCAAAATTACACAATTTAATCATTTTCGGCAATATTTATGGAATATAACCAACTCCTGATTTGTGTATTCTAGATTATATGTTACTAGTATTATCAGGTTACTTTATAGAAGCTTGTACTAGCCAGGGCGGCAATCTTAATTCATTAGACAGCAGGCAAAGGAGCAGCAGTATTGCCCCTAGTGTAATAAGGGTAGGGGTTTTCACATTGTAGTAAGAAAGTAGTCAAAATATTAGAAAAGCACAATATGCATAGGGACTACGTTATGTTCCTTGCATACTGAATGCTGCAAGATTTGACATAGATTAATAAGCAGTAAGCGGTATTTTCCAAAAATGCAATCCTCAGTTAACTTACTTGACAATGTCGAACATAAGTTGGAACAGTCTGCAAAATATCTCTTGACAGTCTTCAAGCTCAAAGCACATATTGAAGCTTTTTACGTAAGCTAAATTTTCTAGTAAGTAGAAGTACCTGAAAAAACAACAAATATTATTATCATAGAAATTCTAATAGAACGAACGACTCCTTACACAAGATTCGCCGATGAAAATGAACAAGGAGACAATTTTTTAATAATCGGTAATAGCAGCAAGTACAATTAGCTATACAGGGTTTGTCCGGAAAGTAATGCCAGTGAATTTGTTTTACGTTACACTCTTCTCCAGCTTTACACAAAACTAGATCGCCATCCGTTGCTCAACGAACGCTTTTTTTCTTCTTGCACCGGGTTACTGTACCGACTCACATGGAACAACTGATGTGACCACTACAACGGTCGGTAGCCAGCTGACGCTTGGTGGATCTTGTTGCCAGATCTCCACCAAAATCTGAGCCGGTAAAGCGCGCGCTTGCGCGTACAGTCTCCGTAAAAAACTGACTGACATTACTTTCCGGACAAACCCTGTACTTACCTTTTGAAAGCAGGGTCCTTTGGATCTTGGAGACCAGACAATTGATGAATCAGGAACGTGAAAATAGTCTGTGGGTAAAAAATAAAAATATCAGTTATTTACAATATGCTTTCTGATAGGGTAAAAGCAGACAAATTTAAATCTGCGTTCCGCCACAAGGTCAATCAACTATAATATTCAGACCCACTTTTTGTACTTCATGAAGACTGAATACCTCAATTGTAAATAGGAGAGTTGTCAGGTTCTGGACAAAGTGTCAGACGCTAGTAGCCTCTACCCCTTCGGCACTAAGTTTTAGACATGCTTATGGAAGACCGGTTAGCGAGTTGCTGAATGGTCGTCTGGTCTACTGCCCACAAGTGCTGACACTTTCCGCGAAATAGTGGAAGGCAGGGACCGGACGGCCTATTTTCGGACGTCGCCATCCGAGGCATTAAATAGATCCAAAAGGGGTTTTAGAGGACAGAGGAGGACTGACCGAGAGACTGGAAGGAAGAAGAAGGCAAAGGAAGAACAGAAGTCAATTATTAATAAGGAAGTAATTAAAATATAAGTATTTGTCATATTAGGGTTGTGTCGGGCACCGTATTATACGTCTAAAGGGTGAGTGTCTTTTATTTCATTACATTGTATTCATTGATTCAACCATGTTTTCTAATATATTACACCTAATCCTGCGATAGATGTTAGCTACAGTCGAACATACAGTAGGCATACATACCAGCTAACAGTTCATCCCACCGCTGCTACCAATAACTTCCATAAGTATGTCTAAATCTTAGTGCCGAAGGGGCTGATGCTACCAGCGTCTGACAAAAGCATCGTAAAGATCATACTAGAATGAACGATAGATCAAACCAGCAGAGCAGAACGGCACAAAAAGAAATATTCAACAAATATATGGAAATTTCTGCAGTCGTTTACGTGTGGGATTGAAAAGAGCTACAGATGGCCAGAGAAGATGGAATTTTCGCTCTAAATCTTTGTAGTAACAAATAGTTAAAACAAAAAGGCCCTACTCCCAACAACAATAATAGTACCTTACAGTATCTACGTACAACCCTTCCCAACTGACCTTAACTTGTTCCGGGTCCTTGTAGGGTGCTTCCGGGGCGTAGACACGGAGGACGTCAGCGATACAGCAGCCTATCAGCAACTGGACATCACGTGACTGGTGATTCAGAAACTCGTCGCCAGCGAGGTGCAGTGACAATGGCACGTACTGATTCAGCTGGCCTTCCTCGTCCTGGGCCATTGCTTGCAGAGTGTGAGCTAGTGTCTGCAAATAAACGCGCATCATCAGCAATTGCTATATAGATAAAATTGTCATTGCAAAAGCTGAAGCAACTACGTGAACATGACAAAAAAAACTGGAAACACAGAATAATTTTGAAAATTCAATGGAGAGACCACATAACCAACGAAGAAGTGCGTTCTAAAACCTAATACACAATAAATAAATGAAACACAAAATAGCCTAAAGCAATATACGAGTTGTTGGTAGTGGTTTTAGTAAATAATAAAGGTCATGAAGGACTAGGGTGCGACACCTATAAAGAACTAAAAAGGACCGCACAAGAAAGACAAGAGTGGAGAAGAAGACTACAATATTCGCTGCAAACCAATTCATAGATTTCAACTCAAGAAGAACAACGTGAATTTTATTGTTCAACATTGTCTTAACACGAGTAGATTGCATAAATTCATATTCTTCAGGCACAGTTGCGGCGGTGTTTTATTAAAAGGGTGGCTGATGGCCTGAGTAACATTGCCATACTGCGGGCTAGCAGTACCTGTAAAAGGGGAACTCGCCAACATTGGAGGAGTGACGACCTCATTCTGTCATTTGTTTTTGTAAATTAAAATGAAGACTCAAGAAGTGCCCACGTAGATAACAGAATGATTGCTGGCACAAGGTCTCCCTACCAAGTATGCAGCAGGAGCTGAAGGAGTCCAATAGTCATGTAAAAATAATGGATAACAGCCGGTGTGCGAAGAATTGAATAGGAAATAGCGGGCAGACGAAAGAGGGAGACCAAGGAAGAGGTACAGAAACAGCATTGGAATCCGAATGATTACAAGTGGAGAGACAAGAACTGGAGTAGGCTCACATATTACATCCGGGAAACTAGAGCTGATAACAGACAAACTGATGATTATGATACCCTTTAAGGTAAAGCAATAAGATCTTGCGGGGAACTTTTACAAATCATTCTTTACCTTTAATCTGCGAATAAGTTCGTCAGCGCCCAGGTCTTCGGCAATGCGCCGGCAACCCTGGGGATATACTATGTCGTCTGATGGCATGTTTGAACTTCACAGCCTTCTGAAATATACGATATAAGAGATTAGGTAATAAAGAAATAATGCATATATTTAAATGGGAAGGCGTCCATATAAATCGCCATCACAATGATGCACAAAAACATACAATGCGCCGGTAGACGAAATCTAGATCCATCAACAGTTTGGCTTCAAATGGACCTTTCATTAAGAAACTCAAAATGCTGGCTATACATGAAGCCATTGAGAGATTCGTCAGATTTATAATACGGTGAAAACATGTGGGTATCAAAATAGGGCAATGTTATTAGAATTAACGGGCTATTTAAGTGTCTTGGGAATCCATAACAACCGTAAAAATTAAAAACAAAGCAATATATTCCTAAATTTTATACAAAATCAAAATCAAAATCCTGTGCAACAATGTAAAAATATTCTTTGCGCAATTTTTGTTATGCCTTTCATCCAATGCAACAAGGTAACACAAAATGATGCAAGGAATATTTTTATAGAGTTGCACAGGATCAAAACATTCCATGTCCATATTTTTCTCATTACTATACCAGGAGACCGAGCATAAACCTCGGCCGGTTGAGCTACCTTGATCGTACTTGAGTGTTTTTTTTATATAAATTTTTATTGTGTATAGTAGCCTATTCAATAAATAAATAAATAAGGACTTTTTATTGTTTCTATTACAAAGCCAACCTAGCGGAGTTAGGGCTATAAAGCCCTCTCTTACACTCAACTAGGAAAAGCCCGGGACCGCCTGCTTTACATGCCTTCCAAAGCATGGCCCGAAAATGCAGCCAGTGTGGGACTCGAACCAACAACCTTTCGGGTGAAAGTCAGAGTCAGTACCACTACGCTACATGTATTGAAGCCGTCATTTGGCTAATCCAGGCTTGGAATGGATTACATGGAAAGGGTATGTTAGGTCAAAGACCAATGTGCTTATGCTTCATAATACACAGTATATCTTCCAGCTTTGGCCTATTCCAGTTGACCAGTCACGATTAGATCAATGATCACAAAAGCAATTCCTACACAGTTGATGTCATCTAGCAATTTCACTAATAAAAAGTTCACTAATAAAATGTATTGGAGGCTTATGAGTCAGAGTGAAAGCCTGGTTATATTTGTCAAAGTTGGGTTCTGCACGATTGCTTTTCTGTCATTTTACTTATTAATTGTATCTTGTTCAGCTTCAGTATGCAAATTTATTGTGAATTTTTTTTCTGTACCAGAGAAATGGATCACTAGGCAAGTGATCACAGTAGGTACCTGATAATTAACAGTAAAGTAGATTTAGAAATTTTTCAGTAGCTACTAAGAATAGATAGGCTAGGCCTACAATTTTTTAATTAAATAAATAGATTAAAACTTGCTTTGGCTACATTATTAAATAATACGGTAGGTTTACTTAAAACAAGGTTTCTAAAACGTCAGTTTTGATCAATTTTTAAAACACAAATGATTGTATAGCAAATAAGCTATCAGTCCTGGTTGGGTTAGTGGGCTGGACAGCAACAATTAGTGTTCATCACATAAAACATATCACATCACGCGGCGGCTATTATTCATTTCATATGCATACTAGTCTACTGTTAATAAATTACACAGCAGAAATAACGGGATATGAATTTATAATTAATTAATATAGTCAGCATTGAGCATAGTAAACGCGTGTGTTTACCCTTGGCTAAGTGTTTCAACTTGTTAGGTACTAATGGTACTATAGATTTCTTCAACCGTTAAAGTAGGAGTAGCTTGGTAAACTTTAGATCATCAAACTAGCGATGATAATTAATTTAGTAACATTATAAATACATAACCTAGATAAAATGACGATAACATTATTTGCACTTACCTAGATCTCATGCAACGGGAAAATAATAATCATTGGCATCAATTCACTACGGAAGTCAACTGATTATATGAGGCTCGCGACAAACAACTGAAAAATAATATAGATTACAATCAAATAGACAAGAAATTTATTTAAAAAGATCTAAAATAAATAAGAAAAAATTTACATTTTATTGCTTTCCGTCCAAACGATTGGGCAATGCCAGTTTTTAGTGGATGATTTTAAAACATTAATTTTTTTGCCATTGCATGATTTGGAGTTGCTCTTTGGATTTATCTTGGAAGAAAGGGTATTTGAGCGCATAATTAGCATAAATTTAATTAATAATGTGATGTACATTTACAGAAAATTAGACAAAAGCTAAAGTACCTTGTCGACAACCATCTTGACAACCAAAAAATTAGCAACAAGCAACATGGCCGACAAAAGTAAAACTATCGTGGCTGACAAAGCCGTGGCACTAAGATTGGCGGAACTTTTAAAAAATCAAAAATTTATGCAGATAGTCTATTTAGACTCGGTCATGGACATATAATTTATATAAATATACACACAGAACATTATATAGAATCCGGTACACACAGACAAGTCTGCAGTCGCGAATTGCCGACGTTTTTTGCTTTCCAATTAATACGTAGTATAGTAAGGAAAGCTTTGTGACGGTCGAAATTTTCGATTCCGATATTTCAACGGATTTACACGTTTTCAGGTCCCAGGAACCCAAAAAAGTGGTTTTTACGAAATGTCTGTCTGTGCGTCGATTTCCGGGCAAACTACTTGGTCGATCTTGATGAAATTCGGCATGTAGGTTCACAAAAATCATACCTCGGAACAATTTTTTTTATTTGAGGCTAACTTAATTTGGAGGGGGGGGGGGGGGTTTATTTTCAAAAAACTAAAAAAAAACGTCTAAAAAATTATTTCTCAAAAACGGCTCCAACGATTTCTTTTAAATTCACATATATTCTAGTCGTTATTAATATTAACGAAATGCGTGGGGTCGCTTGCCCCTTGATAGGTTGCTTCTGGGGGTAAAAAAATAAAAATAACTAAATTTTAATGAAAAATGACTAAAAAATAATTTTTCTGCGATGCCTTTCTATCGATGATTTCTACCTCAGGCATGTTTTAGGTGTTAAATTGAGTAACGAAACCGGACAGGTTGCTTTCCCAGAAAAGTATTTGGTTTTGTAAAAAAAAATTTTTTTTGAAAAAATGATAGAAAATTCACGCTCAAATGCATTGCGTGCCCTGCCAGTATTGCCGTGTGCTAATGTGTTGGTCTGACCTATCTAGAATTTACCTCACCTCCAGTGACGTCAGGTGGACAGGACACCCCCCCCCCCCCCCCCCCCGAGATATCGGAAATTTAACCATAGGAAAATTATTTACCATAAAATTACTCATTTTCTCTATCTGCAAATTTTGATAAATTAGAAAGCATGTTCGAGTAAACTCGGACCGGTTCTTTTCTTTGTAAATGAAGTTCTTGAAGTCGACGGCACGAAAAAACATCGGTTTCCCCAGCTAGACATTTCATAGAAATCTTCTGAAGTAGACTTTGGTTTTGTCCCAACCATTCACCAAGCCCTGCGTACACCCAATTAAAAAACGACGGCAAATCGTCGCGGCTGCAGAGTGCAGACTTTTCCTGACCTTATTTAACGTATAAAAATGGAAATATTATTTGCTAAAAGGAACCAAACCATGGATAATGGCTACCTAGCATACCCAGTTTCTTATTAACGTCTATCTGTAGAGTAGGCCTACCTATTGTGGCGATTACAGTACTTATTTATTGTTCACAATCGTCCCTCTTTTTTTGTGGCTTAGTATATTTGAGTCATTTAAAAATTAATCACCTCAGACCTGGCGACTATTTCAGTCGAAAATTGCATTTTTATAAGCAAATAAAGAAAACTGCTATTAAAAATTAAGGCTCTATTTTAAAAATTAATGCAAATGTTTTGAAAAAACAAACTGGCCCATAATCTTTTCCGCAATGGGAACTCTTCTATAGAAGACCATAGACGCTAGTGTCATTAAATGAAGGTTTTGAATTGGGAGACATAAACATTGCATACATTTCAAATAGGCTATTTACTAGTTAATTATGTACTTCATTAATAGAGTGATGCCACATTTCCAATAAGTTTCGGGGCAAGGTGGAAGCTCATAGGTTCGAATCCAGTTTCCTTGAAATTTTTCATATCAATCAAACAATCATGGGACACGTACAACGAATGAAGAGCGACCGTACGGCCAAGAAAACGTGGGAACCAAAAATACATGCGCCGAGGCCGATAGGAAGACCAAGGAGGAGATGGAGGGAACAAACTGAAGAGGACCTCCAGGCAGTAAACTTAGGGCTCCTAGATTGGCAGATCGTCGCAGAGGATCGGGCGAGATGCAGGCGAATTGTGTGTGAGGCCAGAAGTCCCCCAGGGCTGAACGCGCCATCATAAGTCAAGTAAGTGAATCAAACAATCTTCCTTTCGTGATGTTTCAGGTTTGCTGAATTAATGTCCTAATCAAAATTATAATATAGTGGAAAAAAGAGAAACCAAGGAGGACGTACGCCCTCTGCGCATTCTGCGCATCTGGGCACTTTGCAAAGCTTGACAATCTGCTTAGTGAGAAAAGGCGCGACTGAACGGAA
Organism: Psococerastis gibbosa; assembly: GCA_963971405.1. Lineage (NCBI taxonomy): Eukaryota > Metazoa > Arthropoda > Insecta > Psocodea > Psocidae > Psococerastis > Psococerastis gibbosa. The sequence continues at coordinate 44,615,313 of OZ020487.1, forward strand.
TGGTAGGTACCGGACACCGGTACGTTAAAAACTTAATTCAATGATTTGAAAGAGTATTATAATTGTTACCAACTATACAGTTGGGTACCATAATGAAATAAAACATAAAAAACAAACAAAAAAATTACCAGATTATGCCAGCGCAAAGAAATAACAAATATAGGCCTAGTAGGTACAAACAAACATGACACGAATTCTGGCTGGCTAATCTAATGTATTAGTGCTGAATTAAAGCATTTTAAAATTAAAATATGTACAGTACACGCGGGAATGTTTCCAATGCTTACAGAATAACAATGCGTATACAAGACACCCCGAATCGTAGCCTACCAGCAGTAGGTATTGAAATTCCTAGGCCGTGGCCCGTCGTTCGACACATAAGATGACAGTGTGTGAGCAGCCTGAAATCCAACGCAGTTTGTCGTGCGAAATAGTACAATTTTAAGAGCTAACGGAACTCCCCACCATATATTATGTTGTTCTGTGCACTATACGGTGAAAGAAGGAGTCCCAAAAGTGTGATCAATTGGTGTTAACGCAAATTTTACAGTTGAACTTTTTCTCCATGACGCCTCATTTATCGCTCTACGACCGATATTTCAAGTGTTATTTGATTTTTTTACACCCATGGTTTTCCCCCGTCTATTTTCTCTTAAGATCTACTATTCATACGACCTCCAGCCGAAACTGCTTGCAGTAACGTCCATACGCATAGGCTATATTTCATGAGAAATGTACATTGTGCAACAACAAAAAAACGGAAAGTGGGGGCTCCATTTGCTTTAAAGCACCTCACATGCTGGGGTGCAGGAAAGGAGCTTTCCCAAAGATCGCATTTTATCGGGCGTACCCTGGGCAACGCTAAGTGGAAGCATCTAGCGGCTAATCCTTTCACCACCGAGAAAAGAGACCAAAGACTTCAACGACCTTTCGGTGCGCACCGACGATGGCGTTAGGTTGGTCGAAACTAGGCGTCTACCTCGGACACGAAAAACTAAACTATAACCTCACATATAGGAATTAAGATCCTGCGGCAGATAGGGGCGGCGCACGCCACTATTCTGGATCCGCCACTGTCTAGGTCTAATTTGTATTACTACAAAACAAGCTCCCCCATGCGTTCCACAACTTTAGACACAAATTGCTTCAATAGCGGCTCTTTTCTCCTTCCGGTCTCGACGACTTCTTCATGATTAGCCTCCTTCTCGCTGTCATAATCCAAGACACAGGCGTTCGTAATGAGACTAAACGCGAAAACGGTAATTCCACAGTGTTTCGCGGTAATGACTTCGGGAATGGTGCTCATACCGACAGCGTCGACGCCATTATGCTTGAGCATGCGCAGTTCAGCGATGGTCTCGTAGTTGGGACCGCCCAGACACGTGTATATTCCCTCATGCAACATATCCAGCATGCCCAATTCAGCGGCTATCGCTTTCGCGGCACTTCGGATATTGGCGTCGTATGCTTTGTTCATTGCTGGGAACCTGGATCCGAACCTGGAAAATAGTTTGTGGTAACAGGCAACAGCAAAGAAAATCAATATTTATTTTTTTTTCGCTCAAGGGACATGCAGCCATCTTTGTTCTTTTTGTCATACCTGTTTACTCCCTGTTTTTAGTCAGGAAACTGCAATCAGGAGCGCACTGGACAACGAGGCTGGTCATGGGCTGTCCAAAACAGTTGGCCTACCTATACCTACCCATAACAACCAATTTTGTCCTATCTTATCCAGGAACTAGCATTGTTGGAGCATGCTTGTCCAGTTCCTGGAGTACTGTCGATGTAAGTATGTGAATGACTGTAATAGTCCACGGTCCTTTAGGAGGGAAACCAATTCTACTCTCTCATGGCTATACAGTGTGGGCACTCAAATGTGATGTGGTCGTTGACTCTTAGGCGGGTTTTCCACATACGTCAATCGTCAATGAAAAATTGAAAAATGACGTTTTAGCAGACATTAAAGACATACTAAAAATTCTGCTACCACGTCAATTTACGTCATTGTTACGTCATTATTCAATTTTTCATTGACGATTGACGTATGTGGAATACCCGCCTTATCTGGAGATTACTGTTACAGTAAACCTGCGCCCAGTTGAGCCATACGGCACAACAGAATCACAGTAAGTTACGTTGACTAAGGCGCCCACTCCACATACGTCAATCGTCAATGAAAAATTGAAAAATGACGTAAATTGACGTGGTAGCAGAATTTTTAGTATGTCTTTAATGTCTGCTAAAACGTCATTTTTCAATTTTTCATTGACGTATGTGGAATGGGCGCCTAAGATATAGTGTTACAATTGGATGATTTGTTAATGATTTTTTTAAAGGATTTTTTATGGACCCAGGCCTTCTTACAGTGGCCCATAGGTCCCTTGTCCAATGCCAACGACCCCATGGATTTCGGACATTATTTATATTGTTTCCGTATGAATTTTTGGCCATTGGAAAACTGGTATACGTTCTCGATGTCAACCCGCACCGGCTACACAAGCGTTAGTGAACAAGCTGAGACAAGCTTACCATTGACGCAATGAAACAGACGAAAGCATGACTTAACCAAGTACAGACACGAGTCAATACGCAATTAAGCACCCCTACAAAAAAATTATGATTATCACTGTAAATAGAGATAAGGAAGCCTACTAACCTTTCATCATTGGGGCCGTTCAGGGCACTATTTCCAGCAAATCCCATCATATTAATATGATCTTTGATCATCATAATGTCTCCAACACGAAAGTCCGGGTTTAGCCCCCCGGCAGCATTTGTTACGATCATATGCGTCACTCCAATCAGTTTCATCAGTCTTACGGGCATCGCACACTGCAAGTAATCGACAATAATGAAACACTGCTATCAGGACATGTAGAGTAGTGGCACAGACTCTGGCTTTCATCCGAAAGGCTGTTGGTTCGAGTCCCACACTTTCTACATGGACCTATGGGCCACTATAAGCCCTTTAAAAATTACTCACTCCTACAGTTTCTGGCCATGCTTCGGAGGGCATGTAAAGCAGGCGGTCCCGGGCTTTCCTAGTTGAGTGCAAGAGAGGGCTTTATAGCCCTAACTACGTTAGGTTGGCTTAGTAATAGAAGATAAGTCAATATTTATTTATTTTATTACTATAACTAGGTTGAGACAGGCCGAAGAACCAGGATTGAATGTGGCCGAGAGGCGGATGCTGGGCTTCACACTATAGCTGATAGAAGCCGCATCGACGAAATAAGAGCTGAAATGAATACTTCTAGCATAGTCAATAAATCCCCGGGAACGATTACTGTCATGGTGGGGCTCACCGCCCTCTAAAGAAGGCAGGCTGTTTACCTGATAAGGCGGATAAATAATCGAAGCTGAGGGAAAAAGAAGACGAGGACGGCCCAGGCTAGCGGTGGAAGCAAGAGTCAAGACCTCAGAATTTTAGGAGCAACTGCAGCAGAAGCACAGAATCGCAAGGAATGGATGAGAACCTGTCGTATCGCTGACTCCTCTTGGGGATAAAAGCGAGGAAAAAGTAAGTACTACAAGTAGGCTAAGAACTAGATCTGTAGTATATTACGTACCGTATCCTCATATCCGAAGATAATGAATCAAGAAAAATTGTATTGCCGCGATCTGCACCTTTCTGGGGCATCGTGTTATCATCTACGACAATTGTGCAACCACGGACTGCCTGCTTTACATGTCCCCTAACGCATGCACAGCTACTCTTCTTCCTCCTCCTCTTCCCTCAGGGTGAGGGGGCCGCCCCGGACCCATTTCTTGTACTCGACCCGGTCGGACGCTAACGCTAACGAGCTCGGCCATTGTTTTTTCTCTTGCTTAGGCGAGTTGTTTATTTCTTTCCTCAAGGGTTGTCCACGTTCTGCCTATGGGTCTTCCACCTTGTGGCCTTGCTTCCACCAACCTCCGGGTGGTACTATTTTCATTCAATGCACAGCGACTCGAATGGTAAATTAGTTTTTATTCAATTGAAATTTGTAGCCTATATATAAAGAAACTCACCCTCCACAGGGGGTATCCTTCATAACAGTGAAACCTTCCCTGCATGCAGACGACTTGGACGCCGTTGAGTATGCCAAACACCATGCGGCCTGCATGTCCTTTGACAGTGGATACTGGGAAATGGGGAATATTTTCATACTGAAACCCCTGTGGTTCTTTAAGTCCATCAGCTAAAGATCCTGTAAATAAAATAATCAAGTCATATAATCGCCCTCCAATGACGGCTTAAAAAGTAAATAATATTCCGTTCCTATTTACGCCTATTGTACAAGCCTATTGTATAAGCCGAATTTCTCGTTAGCGGTGACGAGTTACTGAAACTTTTCAAGGGATCGAGGAAGCCACCCTAAGTTGAAAAAAAATTAGTAAAAAATTATATTACTTTGCCAAGTAGATATTACCAAAATATACGTACATGGTATATCAATCAACCAATCAATCAAAAACGTGTATATAGTAGATATAGGCGAACAGATTCGGCACTAGGCCTTCACAAGCAGTCAACAGACATACGAACAACACTGCATAAATTAACAAGTAAAAACAATGGTTCGAGAATTGTAGGCTATGTATATAAATGTTAGTGGCATTCGAAAATATAAAATATATAAAGCATAAAGGGGGCATACGCAGGCCTGTAACTACTTCCGCTGAGGCCCAACATACAAATATGACAGGCCATCATTAATTTTTAGGATTTGAAAATCCTACACCTGGGTGGTAAGGGAAAATTGTTGGACTCCCTAGAGGTGATTGAAATTAAAAAGCTATGAACTCAGGGAAAAACGTATTAAACGATCTAAATTTTATGAGAAGACCACCAATATAGTGGAGATTGGCGCCAATTTTCAAATACCGTACCACCAAGATAAATATTTCGAACTATTGATTCTACTTGTTAATTTATGTAGTGTTGTTAGTATGTCTGTAACCGGACGATGGTCATTTACAGTATATATACAATACACAGTATATGTATATACAGTACTAGTGTTAGTGTTACTAGTATGTAGCCTACGATATATTTAGTATTACTAGACAAAGTAATTTTATTTTTTACTATGATAAAGTTTTTCAAAGTGAATGTGAAAAATATTACTGAAATATAGAAAAACAAATTCCCATGCAGTGGAAAAAAATTAACTTCTCCTCTGCATAGGTTGTCAGTGGCGTATATAAGGGGGGGAACCACCGCTTCCCGCAATGGGAAAGTGTAAGACGAAATTAACTAATGTGGGTTGTTGCAATAATGCATTATTGGCCAGATCTAATAGACATTGGTCAGCAGTGAATGGTAAGCGGTTTGCTTGGTAGAATTCAACTTCGTTTTGGCCCTCTGCCCCCGGCAAGAAGTTGATAGCTAGAGACAATCTGGTCTTGCCCCCAAAAAAAGATATCTATTAGTATACCACAGTCAGCTGTATTTTATTTTCAATAATGGCGCCATGATTCAGCATAAAAAATCAGATTATTATTTAGCCACGAGTTAGATTGAGTGGCAGTAGTAAACAACAACACGGATATTGACAATAAATTACATCACAATATGTCCCCCCAACCGAGTCGATAACACAAGCTGTATTTCTTGATAAACACACATACTTATGGGGCAAGCCATTTTCAAGGCTAATTAATCTACATCCCACTTGATGAATGATAAGCAATAATGTTCAGTATAGGTACTTCAAACAGCCTACAAAACTTCGATGGCATAGTGGTAGCTTGTTCGTACTTGGGCGAGTCTCTATACATCATGCTATCGGTGACTTGTCGTAACTCAACACACCTACAGAGGCGACTGAAGATGTTATTCGGATAAATTCATCGAATTGTTTGTATGCGAAAAATTGTATTAGCAAAAAAAAGGAAAAAAAAGAGAAGTGGAACAAAATAAATCGTTATGAGTGAAGATTTAAATGTTTTCCTACAATATAGGGTTATATTACGGTTGCTTCGACTTTCCCTATCCTAAAGCGTCGAAGTGATCGATAGGACAATTTGAATAGTAAAGAACGGGCAAATCAATATATAAAAGAACACAGTAATAATGGTAGGGCGCTACAGGTGCTGATACAATCCCCACCCCCCTGAAAAATATCAGCCCCATTAGTTAAAATTAGGCTTGAACAAAAATTGGCAATTTTGTCAAGAGTAGCCTATTTAAAACTGATATTTAAATTTATTTTCGCATAAAAAAGAAACAATTTACACATTTTAATAAAGCAAGGTAAACCGAAAATTTAAAATAATGTTAGGAGACAACTATCAGTTTTTTGCAACAAGTTACATCTCAGAAGGAAATGTCTATCGCGGAAACGTTAAAGAAAGGAGTGTTCCTCTACTTTTTGAAATTCAGTATGTGGTCAACACTATCATGATAAAATTACGCTGACTTGAGCCATACGTCGCAGCCGAAAAATGTGGGTAAGTTGACTGAGGCATACTGTGCAAGTGTTACGCGAACAGCAGTCATCTTCCAATAATACTATATATGATGCATTGAGAACTCTGGTACCTATATATTTGTAAGATGACTGTTGCTGATCGTGTAAGATTTGCACAGTATGCCTCAGTCAGCTTACCGTGATTTTTCTGCTGTGACATATGCCTGGTCAACTCAACATAGTTTGGTGACACTTACCTAAACCAGAGCCGCAGATAATGCCAATGCGGGGTCTATGAGTGGTCCGCTCCAACAGATAATCGGCAATGCTCTGAACTATTTCAAATGTATAACTGCAATACAAATACATAACATTTAACAGAAAAGTTATTACGAGTGAAGTCTGAAACATTTTAATACTCTCATATTTCTAGTGCAGTAGTGAAAAGTTGGTGCTGAATGTTAAAAAACGGAAACATACTTCGGACATGTGATGAGGAACGAACAGTATCGGCCTTCTGCATGTAATGAAACCAAGGGAAGGTAGAAGGACTGAGGGCTCCCGGCAGAAAAAGAACATCCTGGTTGAAAAACATGAGGCAGTGTTTTGGCAAGAGCACGACTTTTCAGAATTTCAGAACAGCCATCGCCAAGGTCCAAATTGCCATGATGATCGCCAAACTTCGATAACAGAGGCGTTGAACGACGAAGAAGTGAAAAGGGGTTCACACGATGCTGCGCGAAGCCCTCAGAATTCATAAGGAAACAATATAAATATTATCCGAAATCCATGGGGTCGTTGGCATTGGACATGGGACCTATGGGCCACTATAAGTAGGCCTGGGTCCATAAAAGGTTCTTAAATAAATAAATTTGTGAAAAAGCCTTAGTATCTTGTTAAAAAAAACAGATAGTGAGATTGGGGTGTTAAATGCATAAAAAAACATCAGCAGACCTAGCACGACAATATAAGGTTAACTTACCTAGAGGTTGGAGTTAGTTTTGGGAATGAATAGCTTGTAAACAAAGAGGTAAACTGTCAAATGTTTTTTTTAGTTGGAGGCCCAATTAATTGCGAAAAATCCCAATGTACAAACGTGGGGTATAGGCCCCGATGTCAGGATTGGGTGGACAGTTACGAGAAAAACAGAGTTTTTTTTACAAAGCCGATTTTCACAGGAAATATCGATCATAGAGCCGTCAAAAATTATCAGAAATGCTCCTCTACATTTCGATATATGACAAGTGGCCTTCACTAACACCAATTGGGTTTTTGGTTCCTGAATTTCTTCCTCGGGAATACCATAGCATTAGTTTTTTTTTTTACAAATCAAATACAATAATTGTGATCAATCTACCAATATGTGTTAGAAATAAGTACCAGGTACCTAAAAATGTTCAGAAACACTGTATCTGCTCTACGATTGATATTTCATCGGATTTTTGATTTTTACACTTGTAAGGCATTTCCCCTTGACTGTCTCTTAATAATTAGCTTGTGGCATATTTCCTACATGAGGCCTTCACAACGAAAATGTAGTAAGTGTGGGACTCGAACCAACAACCTTTCGGGTGAAAGTTGGAGTCTGAACCACTACCCTACATGTCCTCACAGTAGTACTGTACGGTGCGGTATGGTACTTACAAATTGAGATCGAATTCTCCAAACTGAGTTTTGTCCTTAAATTTCTCCAAAGCAATATTAATATTGCTGTCCTTCCGGCCCAGAGCACTAGGAATGTTCGCATCATCCACATCTGCGTCTACATCGACATGGCCATTCATGTTAGACATGTCCTGAATTTGTAGGGTTCTGAAAAAAAGTGAAGAAATAATTAAATTCGTTTTTAGAAAACGGCCCAGGACAGAGATGCATGGAGAGCAAGATAGAAAGGTCAGCTGCAAACCAATCGTTAGATTAGGAATAAAGAATAAGGAATTCTATAGTTGTCTACAACAGTTGAGGTGATTTTCTTCTTCAAAGTATAGCTGAGCCTTATGGTTGCAAAGGCCAAGAAGCAAAAATCCCTAATTAGTACGTGATCAGTACCTCCTCGTGGTGAAGATGGAAGCGCGTAGTGGCGACTCAACAGATAGGGGACCGAGTTTGAGCCGGTATAAGCGAAAAACACAGTCTTCTCTGTGCAGGGTACTCTTTTGTCATGGGGTTGGGAAACTGGCCCTGAAGGCGGAGGAACTCAATGAAGAGTCGACGGCATAAGGATGCAGAAGGCAACGAGAAACCACTGCATTACAATTCCCTAATATACGGTCATCATGACTACAATGTTCATGATGAATGTATGAGTGAATGACAAGCCTATCCCACGATTATTTTATAAAAATAAAATGTATTAGAGACAAAAAGGGATGAGATATGGTTTTGAACCTGGCCCATGGGCCCTCCCAACGTTTCGTCAACAGCTAAGGTTAAGTGGCACTACGGTTAACTGAAATTAGAGGATTTCAAAAAAATCTGGATTTGGTGGGATTCGAACCCACATTATATGCCTTGCCGGGGCATCGTCTTAACCACTGGACAACAAGCCCCCAACAATCGTCCAGCATTTAAGACGATGGCTGGCTAGGCATAGATGGTCTCACTGTCATCGAACAATTAGGGCGGGGGCAGTATTCCCGTTACAATGGACTCCCTAACTGTTCGATGACTGTGAGTCCCCTGCCCCTAATGACTATTAACACAGCAGTCAATGCAAGTCCAACTAAGCCTTTATCAAATAATATTACACCATTACCATTAATCTTTACCAATAAACGTACAGTTTCTGGATTATATTCAAATAGTAGGTACCCCGCAACAAAATAGGCCTACTTAGTAAAATTTATGAAAAATACACGAATTAATTATTTTTAAATCCCATTCCCCTTTCGGTGTATATCTAGCGATTGTGAGACACCCCAAATATTCGATGTCTCATTCAATCCTAACCGCGGGTTGGTTCGGTCCGAGCAATATATTTTCGGTCCGGCCCAACGTTCTACAGTCCTCTAATTGATTCGACCGTAGATCGGGACCAAATACATTACTACCCCACTCCCCAGGCATAGATTCCATTGGGTTGTTATACAACTTTTATTCTATACTAGGCCTATATAGATTGGGACCCTTCAAAAATTGTGGTAAAAGAAAAACAACTCACCAGCAAACTTGTGTGACAAGTATTCACGATCAACTGAAAGGATTAGGAGGACGTTACGTAATACGGTAATGATACTCCTAAGAAAGGTCAAGCGAGAATCGAACGAGATCCAATGGCTTAATCTTAGCAGGTGGCATAGATTTTTAGAAAAAACTGAGACCTTGAAATTGTGCCAGAAATTTATCACCCATGCTGGCGCTCGGAAGGTACTAAGTCATATTGTGTTTCTAGATACCGTACGTACCATTCTACAACATACTGTATTTACCAATGTACAACATACTGTATTCGTTTTTTATTATTATTTTGGTGTACGTTTTTGCGTATACATGGGATTTTTATTAGCGTAAGCCTACTTGGCCCAGTCAACCTTGCCCGGTTTTCTTAAAACGCGTGCTGAACATATCGTAACCTGGCCCAACTATTGTGCTGACAATTGTCCTCATTTTCTAATAATGATTCACTCTGGACAGCTAGATCTAAAGGTAATACACGTGTGTACCAGTGCATCTATAGCCTGCTGTCATCAATTGTGCGTCATTATTAGCCAATCAGAGCGCTATAGTTGCATGTTTTTAGACTACTGATGGGTAGGCTCCCTGAAGTGATAAGACTTGTAACGGTGACTTGTAAGGGTAATTCCCAGACTATTGAGAAGAAGAAGAAAAGAGACAGAGAGAGGGACTTACTGTGAAATTGGGATCCAACCGGCACTTTTCAGAGCCATTCGCCTGACGAAAATTTCATCTTCCGTCTTGTTTTAGCATATACGGCAAGGTACCTTCTATAGTACTACTTAAGTTAACCCACGTTTGTATTGAGAAGGATATATTGTACTATATATGACTATTAATACAGCAGGCAATGCAAATAGCCAATTGTAGGTAATCAGCATGGCATTGACCTTGCGAAGCAAACCGACCAGTTCTACAAGATGATAGGGCATCCTGTTTAACCTTCTTTACCGAGACGACCGGAGAGAAAACATTCTTCTTCTACTTTTATTGCCTCTTCTATCGATGATTGGAGATCATCATGACAATTTGGACTTTGGAGATGGCTGTTCTGAAATGGGAAGTCGTGCTCTTGCCAAACCACTGCCTCAGGTTTTTCAACCAGGATATTCTTCTGCCGAGAGCCCTCTGTCCCTCTATCTTCCCTTGGATTATTACATGTATGAAGAACTTTTCGCTCATATGGCCGAAGTATGTTAGTTTCCGTTTCTTGACTGAGCAGCAACTCGGCTTCTGTAGCCATTCGCCTCAGGACCTCAGCATTAGAGACGCGATCTCTCCAGAATATGCGCAGCACTCGTCTGTATACCGACACTTGAAAAGCACTGATCACGTACTTGTGTCAAAGTCCACTGTCCACCTTATAAGTGTAAAAAAATAAATCCCACAGTACACATCGATAATACTAGTAGAGCAATAAATGAAATAGTCCGGCACCAATCCTCACAGACAGAAAAATGCCAAAGAAGCTCAAGGGTCGAATATATAAGCAAGTGATCCGACCATGCATGCTGTACGGTGCGGAGTGTTGGGCGGTCAGGAAGCGAGATGAACACAAAATACACGTGGCGGAGATGAGAATGCTACGAAGAGCGTGTGGACTGACCCTGCAAGACCGGCGCCGAAATGAGGACATAAGGTTGGAGATGAAAACTGGTGATGTCGCACTGAAGCTAAGGGAAAGAAGACTCAGCTGGTGGGGCCACGTACAGAGGAGGGAGGAAACATCCCTCCTAAAGCGTACACAGAATATGACACTCCCTGGACCCCGCCCCCGGGGAAGACCGAAATTGACACTCCCCAGAAAAATCGAAGAAGACATAAGGACTCTCGCCCTGAACAAAGAAGACGCTCTAAACAGAGTTGTTTGGAAACGCCGCTGCCGTGCCGCCGACCCTCCCTGAGGACAAAGGCGATGTAAAAGTAAAAGTAAGTCCTGCGAAGAAGATATGTATTCCTCCACAATATCCTCCATAATATTCAAAGCACTGATCAGCCACTGTTATTGGATTCTGCATGACCAATATTTTATCCATATTTGATTTGGCCGTACCTCCCCAGGCAACTAGACCATAGGATATTATTGGTCGAACAGTACCGTGGTAGATCATCATGAGAACTTGCCTGTCATTGCAGATTTGAGCAGTCCTCTACATGAGGACCCCTTTTGTGAGCTCAGCATCGACTTTCATGCCCAGAAAGTTGTTAGATTCACCTATCACATCCGGTTTTCCTCGTGACTTAAAAACTACTGCCACCGACTTGAGGGGGTTACACACCAGTCAATTTGCGGACAGCCACTGCTGCACTTGGCACAAATCTATGTAAGCATCTATTTCAATAGTTTTCATGTCTTGGCCACTGAAACCCAAAGTAGTGTCATCCGCTTAGTGGGTAGTTACCCCCTTGGATGGTACTTTACTTTATGTAGGTTGTTTATGTAGGCCACAAAAAGTATAGGACTTAAAACGCTGCCCTGGGGTACCCCATTTGACACCGGTTGGGGGTGGCAGTCTGAGATTGAAATATAATGAGATCTACCAACAAGTTATGACCTCATCCAGCTCAGTGCTGGTCCCCTTATGCCTAATTTTTCTATTTTAGATAAAAGGATCTCGGGGTCAACGCAGTCAAAAGCTTTTGTGAGGTCAAGGAATACTCTCAAAAAATAATCATTTTTTTCAAAAGCTTTTACTGTTGTTTTTTTTTGGTCCTCACTGGTTACCCACCAAGTGAGGGAAATATATTGAAAAAAGTATGTTACAAAGAGGATATCGGCGCAGGTACCTCCGGCTGCAACATCCAATGAGGCCCTGGGCCCAAACAAATACATGCCATAACTATTTTTGTTTCCCGTTTGTTACGGGTTTGATTTAAGATTATTTTGTAATTCAGTAAATTCCTGAGGGAGAGTATGTGCTGAGCATGGCCTGTACAAGTTATCGGTTTGGTACTTTTTTAAGTATCTCGCGGATAATAGGTTTTTTAATATACGGTGTTGCAACTTCTGCAATGAGTTTATATAGCTGTTGTGATCTCTGGCCCAGGTTGAGATGCCGTATGAGATTACAGATTTGATCATTGCAAAATAAACGGTTTTTAGAGTTTTAAACGATACACCGCCCTTTAGTTTGTACAGAGCAGCAGTTGCTCAGAGGGACGAGTTATTATTATGTAGACAATCATGGTCGTGGAAGATGAATTTATGGGATGAGTGACGGGGCCCTTTATTTACTTCTAATATGCATTTTTTTGTTTTTTTTTGTGATTTATAGAAAGTCCTAAGTCATGAGTTAAACATTGCAGGTTTCTCAGTATTTCTTGCATATTCAAGCACGCTTTTGCAATGTCAGCTTCATACACAACAATCATCAGCCAACATAAACACTTGGCAATTTCTGATATACTTAATTAATTCATTAGTAGCCAGTATATAAAGTATTGGGCCGAGTAAACTCCCTTGGGACACTCCAAATTTCCACCTTTTGAATTTACCATTTACTTTAGAAATTCGTAGTTACTTTTCTGTTAGTCAGATAATTTTTGAACCAGAGTAACTCGGTGTTTTTAAATCCTATGCTCTCTAGTTGGTTGAGCATAACAGTATGATCGAGAACATCAAAAGCTTTAGAGTAGTCAACGAATGCTACCAGGTTTTGCATCCCTTTGTCTAAGTTCTGGTTTATTAGTTCCCCAAACTTTTCTAGACACATTTCGGAACTCTAATTTTTTTGAAATCCAAACTGTTCACATGCTATTATATTGTGTTTTTTAATATGGTCTGTAAGCTGCATGTGAACAACTTCTTCTAGTATTTTTTCTACGGAATTCAAAATGCTTATTGGGCGATAATTTATGCATTTATTATGTTGTTCACTTTTATCTATGGGTCTAATTATGGCCAATTTCATCTGATCCGGCAGAATACCAGATTGCAACGATTTGTTAATTATCCAAAAAATTGTATCGGCAATCATGCCATTATCTTTTAGGTATTTACTACGAATCATGTCGGATCCAGGAGATTTCTTTGGGTTACAACTTTTTAATAGCTTTTTTATGTCATCAATGTCGGTTAGCTTCCATTTAAAATCGCAAACTTCAGTTGGTTCTACAATAGAGTCTACTGACGTTTTTTTATTAATTTCGGTAATATCATGTGGGCATTTGTTTGATATTTTCAATATTTCTGATATAAAAGTATCTAGGAGCATGTCGCAAATCAAAGGGATCAGTTTCAACCCTTCTTTATTGAAATGCTTCATTAAGTGGACATCAATATCATTATTTAAATTACCTTTTGTAATTCTGTTAATTAATTCCCAGGTTTTTTGTAATCACTTTTAACATTCGAGAATGCTTTATGAATTTGCTTAAATTTAGCTCCATTTATAATTTTCTTTGTCCTGTTCTTTTGTTTTATGAAAAGATTTTTGTTCACAACATTACCAGTGTTCTGTTTCCAAAGTTTAAATAGGTTATCTCGTTTTGCAATTACTTTTCTTATCTTCTCAGTGAACCACACTGGTTCAGGTTTACCTTTTTTATTGTTGACTACTTCACATTCTTTATATATTCTTTTAAAGGTTTCTATAACGTTAGTGTAGGTTTCTTCGGCTGTAGGTCGCTGCAGAGCACGCCAGTCCGTGCTTTTCACTATTTTTTTGATCTTTTTTTCATCATAATTCATTTTTTTGTAGATGGGACAAATCAGGTTTTGTTTCATTGGTATTCTAACTTCTAAAAGAATGGGGTAATGATCCGAGATTTTGACGTATGTGACTGCTGAGTCAGCAATATCTAGGGCTTTAATGAATGCATGGTCAATACACGACGTTTGTAATTTGTTTACTTTGAAATGCTCTCTAGTTGGGGTCGTAATGCACTGTTTAAAGCCGCAGCTTATCATTGTATTGAGATAGTTAGTTGAGGTTTTAGTTTGTTTAAGTAAGTCAATGTTTATGTCCCCCACTAGAATAGATTTGGATTATGGATGACATTTTTATTATTTAGTGAAGAATATTTTTTAGAATAAAAATTGTCTAATGATTCTTTAAGAGGTCTAGTCACATTATCGTCAGAGCTAGTGGGGAGAAAATGTTTATTGCTTGGTCGGCCTAATAGGTATTTAGTTATGGTATGTTTACAATTCTATTTTTGCAGAATATCAAGATCAAGTTCACTTCTAATGCGAATTGCCTTTATAGACTGATTTTCTTTGATGAAGATTTTCCCATTAGTAGTCCAAGCGAAATCATAGTTCAGCGTTTGGCCACATTCTTAGATTTGTAAAGAAGCTCCTTGTGGAATTTGGTGAGGCTCTCGTTTACGTAGACCTTCTTGTCGCAGCCATTTCCAATGATCTGATCTTGTGTTATATCCAATTCCCTGTTCATAATTATAGCGTTTCGTTTTTTCACTGATGTGAGATGAACCATTACTGGGTTTACAGCTTTTTTATTTTTCGTATGAATTCGATGGACGGCTTCTAAATCGTCCACCGGGAGTGTTACTCCTTTTGAGCTGGCCATCTTTATTACCGCGTTTTGGAGTGAGTCCTCATTTTCATTCTGCGTTATTGGCAAATTGTGGATTTCCAAGTAATTGCTTCTGTAATGTTGCTCAAGCTCATGAAGGCCGTTTCGAAGATCCTCAATTACTTGGTCTTTTTTGTTTAACTCACTTTTCAAAGTCTGAACTGTAATTTGCAAACCTTCAATTTTTTCATCAGTACGCTTTTGCCCTTTAATCAACTTATCATGGTTCCTCAATATTAAGTCAAGTTTCTGATCACTCGGTTTTTTACGATAAGTTTATGCCTGGTTATCCATGTCCATTTCTGTCGGTGCAATAGAACTAACCACTGTCCATGACAGGTTACCACTCAGTACACAATGCCATTAAATAGAAGGTGTTCTTAGTATTAATGTAAAATAATGTACTTATCGATGTTGCCCCTCCGCACCAGTCGCCACTGTTGCGAAATACATGCACTGAAGAACTCTGAGATGTACCGTACTAGAGGCAAGTTAAGACAAGATGCTTTTAAAAACCTTTAAAAAAACCTTTAAAAAACCTTTAAAACCTTTTAAAACCTTTAAAAAACTTTAAACCTGGATTTTCTACAAATCCCAGCCCCGAAGAAATTATCAGTGCCAAACCCTACAGGGTACATGGTGCCAAAATCCCACTCCGAGTTTTATATCAACAGTATGATAGAACTGCGTAACCTACTTCTAAATGCTGACTGTGCAAACGCCGTTCAATGCGGTCAGTTATTAGCATCAGCGTTTTCACCCGTAAACAATTCATCGGCTAGTGCTATTAGCCTAATTAGGTCACGGAAAATAAATTTATTCAATAATGAGACTCAAAAGTACCTGATTAAAACTAATACTGTGTACAGAATGGGGTACACATTAAATGAAGGTTATATTCATTTCAACACTCAAACACAGAAATTCGTGACCTCAGCAAAATACGTCCTAGTAACAGAGAAAACGGAATTAATGCTCAATGCCGAGTTAACTCAAGTGGTGTCCAAAATTCCCCTTCAAAATTGTCAGATGCCAAAAATCACATTGGTTGAGGGTTGCCCAGGGTCAGGGAAATCTCATTTTATAATACAACAACATCATCCTAATAAGGATCTCATTTTAACACACACCAGAGAAGCAGTAGCTGATATTCGCAAAGCAGTTGCCCGGCGTTACAATTTAAGGGACAACAAGAAGCTGATGCAGGATTATCGAACAGTGTCATCGTTCATAATAAATCAGACGGGAAAAAAATATGAAAGGGTATTCATTGATGAGGTTTCCCTAGGTCATGCTGGTTATATTGGGTTTATAGCCTATTTAACAGGAGCAAAGGAGATATTATTATTGGGCGATACGAAGCAAATACCTTACATTGAAAGAAGTCCCCTTAAGGTACATTTTCATAATGTCAATGGGTTCTGCACACCGCAGTTATTTTTAATGAAAACTAAACGTTGCCCTGTCGATGTGACCTATGCACTGGCAAAACAATATCCGGATATTATAAGCCACAATAACATTTTAAGATCAATTTCCCCTACTTTGGTAAATGGAGAGTTTTTCCAGTTAAAATCGGGGACACTTGTTCTGACATTTACCCAGGCAGAAAAGCGACAATTAGTGAAAGCGCTTGAGGGTAAGTGCCCAGGTAAACTACAAATATGCACAATACATGAAAGTCAGGGTAAAACTGAAGAACATGTCCTACTGTGCAGAATAAATCCTAAACCTCTTGAAGTGTACAATAGTATAGCCCACTCTATAGTGGCTATATCCCGCCATACTAAGTCATTCCAGTACCTAACGACTAATGAGAGGGATCTGGTAAGCTCATTAATAAACAGGGCACGGCAGCTGAGCGAAAAGAAACTGAAAATATGGCATGATGTACGCTTGCTACAGGCAAAGGGCACTAAGTACTCTGAGTCACTGCCTACCAGTAAGAAGTACCGTAGCATGGATGCTATTTCTTTTCGTTGTGGTGCTACATCCCCCTCAAATGTTGGATTCTAATATAGATGCAGATATATGCCCATTTAGTAAAAAACTGTTACAAAGCTCTAAATTGAGATTAACTATCAGCCACATTAATATTAGTAGCATGCGGGCAAATTTTGACACCCTGGTTAGTATCATGCAAAATTGGAAATTTTGGCCTGATATATTAATTCTTAGTGAAATATGGATATATAATGCTGAGGCTCTACTCTATAATCTGGATGGGTACAAAACAACTGCAATGAGGGATATGCTGCTGGTGTTTGTTTTTTGCAAAACAAGGCTAAATGTACAACATGTTGATTGCTCTTTTCGGACAGCCGACATACAACGTCTTTCTCTCGTAGTAGGTTCAACAAATTTAACTATTTTAGCCGTATATCGCCTGCAAAGATTCAACAAGACAGCATTTTCTGACGAACTGGATGATCTTTTACAACGTATTAAATGTAAAAACGTTCTGATTATTGGCGACATCAACATTGATATAATGGGGGATTGTGAAGAGGGGAACAAGTACAAAGAAGTAATGGCTATGAATGGTTTTACTAGTCTCGTAAATGAGCATACAAGGATAACTGAACAAACAGCCACATGTATAGATCATATCTACTTACGCTCGCTAGCATATATCCATGAGAGTGTTGTTACTGACTTAGGTGTTACTGATCATCATATGACCTCCATTATCATTAATGCTGATGTCGTTCAAAATTATCATCCCAGGCAAGTAGTGCGAAAGCTTGACATGGATAGATTTAAGGCAATTGTAAATGTAACTACATTTGAGGAAATTTTAAATTGTACGGATGTTAATGTTGCTTACGAACTATTCGAGAATAAAATGATTCAGGCACAGAAGGCGGCAACTATACCCAAACGCATGTCCAAATACAGAAGTCCGGGGAAGCCATGGTTATCTCGGGAACTTAAAGCCCTCATAAACGAGAAATATGCAATTATAAACTCTAAAAAGAGAATTCCTCTAAATTATGAGAGTAAAGAGAGGCTAAAGTTCTTAAAGACATATATAAAGCAACAAGTTCAGCTGGAAAAAAATTCATTTTATAGCAACAAGTTTACGGAAGCGTCTGGTGATAGTAAAAAACAGTGGAAAGTAATCAATGAAGTAATGGGAGTGTGCAGTAAGGATAAACAACCGATTGAAATTGTAAATGACGATGGAGTAGCGATCTCTGATCCTAAGCTGGTGGCAAATGAGTTAAACTGGCTGTTTACGAATCTACCATTGCAATTAAAGGAGCAGTTAGTAAAACCACCGTTAAACCAACACACTATGTCAGGGTGGGACTCAAAGTCTACACAACAGTCTATTTTTTATCGCCTGTAACCCACGATGAAGTAATGACAGTTATTTCTGGACTAAAAAATAAAAACTCCGCTGGTCCTGATGGCCTATCTACAGACTGCTTAAAAAATGTTGTGGCTCATATTACTACCTATCTTACACATATCATAAATCTCAGTTTTTCACAAGGAATATTTCCTAATAAAATGAAAGAAGCAATAGTTATACCATTGCATAAGAAAGGGGATCGCCGCTCTGCAAAGTCATATCGTCCTATAAGTTTACTCAATGTAACAAGTAGTCATAGAAAAACTTATGGCAGCTCGCTTGAACAACTTTTTAACGAAACATAATTGGATAAGTTCAAATCAATTTGGGTTTAGGGCAGGTAAAGGAACAGATTTAGCGTTAATAGAATTTACCCGACCCATATACGATTCTCTAAATAAAGGCCGTAAAACAGCCAGCTTGTTCCTAGATATAAGCCGTGCCTTTGATTCTGTCGAACACAATTTGCTCCTAGACATTTTATGGAATGCAGGGGTAAGAGGAATAGCGTGGGAGTGGTTCAAGAGCTATCTGATCGGAAGGACTCAGAGAGTACGTTTGCAAATTCAAAAAAGTGGAACAGTTGGGTTTGTAGATAGTGACGCTTTGGAACAACTATGTTCTGTACCACAAGGCTCAATCTTAGGTCCATTATTATTTATTTTATACACTAATCAACTATGCAACTTGCGGCTACATGGTACTTTGACTAGCTTCGCTGATGACACGGCACTCTGCTACTCTGCAAGAGACTGGAATGAGATACAAAAGTTTATGACTGAGGATTTACAACATCTTAACACTTGGTTCCAAATCCATGGCCTTACAATTAATGTTAGTAAAACCTGTTTTCTGCCATACAATCTAAGAACAGGAAGTATAGATGAGCCCCTCGAAGTGAGATGCCATGCGTATAATTGCGACTTACAAAATCCAAATTGTCAATGCCCAGCTATCACTAAAGCACAAACGACGAAATACCTTGGCGTCCACTTCGACAGTGATATGAAATGGAGCAGCCACTTAAAATCGATAAACGGAAAATGTCGAAATTTTTTAAGACAACTTTTTTACCTCCGCACGGTCTGCCCTCAAAAAATTTTAATCCAACTATACCACTCACTTTGTGAATCTCGGTTAGCGTATGGTATCCAAGTGTGGGGTGGGACCTTTGTTACAAATTTAAATTCACTTGTAGTTACCCAAAAATACCTTATTAGAACAATAGTCAAAAAACCTAGAACTTGGCCATCATTCCCTCTCTTTGCGTCTCTCGGTTTATTCCCGCTGCGGCACTTGTTCTTATACAAGACATTGCGAATTTTTTACTCTATCAGTGGGGACATGGTACAGAGACCCAGACCAGCAAATACTAGAAGAATTGAGCACCTTGTAGTACCAAGGGCATATATAGCAAATTTTACCAAATCCTACCAATATATAGCACCAAAATTATTTAACTTACTTAATATTTGTCCTGGGTCGCTGTCAATAAATAAATTTTCCAAATTCGTCCGGGAATGGCTGATGAGACGGGAAGAGGTGGAATCTTTATTTGAAATAGTGGACTAGACTGTTATGTGTTTACGAGAGATCTGTTATTAATATGTAGGCCTAAGTATAGTTTAATAAGTTAAATTAAGTCTAATTGATTTTTTTTCTTTTTCTTTAGTTTTAGAGTAGGGTAAATTGTTATAGGTCTCCATGTGGGGCTTTACAATTATTGTATTTAAATTGTTCTATATTTAATACATTCATTCATTCATTCATTCATTCATTTTAACACCGAATTTACTTTCGAACTATTTTGTGAATTTAGAAACCATGGTCGCGCTAATTACAGTTATTTAAGCAAGCATTTGTGAACAAAAATAATCACATTCACTCAAATATTTTCACTAAAAAATTATTATACTTCAACTAAAAGTAAATTAAAGCAGAGTGATCAAACTCGTGACTTACGTTACGAGTCCGGACACGTTCTCCACATATTGTAGTAGAGCTGTTGCTGTCGAGAAACCTTTCCGAAAGCCGTGTTGCCGATCACTTAGGTGCCCATTCCACATACGTACAACGTCAATGAAAATTATGAAATTGAAGGTGGTAGCAGAATTTTTAGTATGTCTTTAATGTCTGCTACCACCTTCAATTTCATAATTTTCATTGACGATGTACGTATGTGGAATGGGCACCTTAGCACATTGTACTTTGTCCAAAACTCAACCAACCAAGTTGCCATGGCAACTTCAAAAATTTTTGAGAGACATGGCAGCATAGAGATGGGTCGGTAGTTTTTGGGGTCTGACTTAGCGCCTTTCTTAAAAACAGGCACAACTTTCGCTGTCTTAAGACACTGAGGAAATTTACCTCCCAAAAATGATAGATTAATTAAGCGCGATATGCTATCACAGAAGCGCGGACCACAGTGTTTTATGACCTTCGTGGGTATGCCATCAGGCCCACTGGACGACTGGTTTTTAAAAGACGGTCACATAGATAGATAGATAGATAGATAGATAGAGATAGAGATTCTATCTATCTATCTATCCATAAGGCGACAGTGACGGTCACATACTCTACGCCTACATAAAAAAGGCTAATTCTTTCCACTTCGTTTTTCTAATAACGCAAAAATAGCGATCAATATAGGAATTGCGAAAAGAACTGCTAGTGTGGCCTGGGTGGGTGTACCCGGTTTTCCATTGGGGTAACTGTGCCCAATGTGGCCTGTCTCATTAGATAGGATCGGTCGTGAATCATTCATGTGAGGGTTTATTAATGAAGACACACAGAATCGCATTAAAACCGATTAACATTTAAGTTACGGGTCAAAGGATAATGAACTTATTTAATTAAGCATGTGGACCAAATTGGCCTTATCGCTGTTTATAATAGCTGACAAGGTTTACTCACGCTGTGGGGTGAATATCACTTAGCTACTATATATACTTTACTACAGCCATTACATAGCATAGCTTGTGGAAAGTGCTTCTTGTATGAAATGGAGGAGGAGTGTATTTAGACGCACAACTCAACTGGTCAGCCCATGTAAATAATACCTGTAGCAAAATTTATAAATGTCTATGTCCCTTGAACAGAATTAGCAATTTTTTACCAATTAATATAAAGAAAAATATTGTTTCTACGCTTATTACCCCACTATTTGATTATTGCAATGTACTGTCATCCAGTCGCACGGATTATCTGTCTCGTCGTTTGCACCGGGCAATGAACAGTTGCATTCGATTTATTTTAATTCTAAGGGTCACGACCACACCAGCCCACAGTACAAAGTACTAAATTTCCTAACCACCGATCAAAGAACACAATACCAAGCACTGATGCTAATGTATTTATACATAAAGTAACCCATTCAAACGCACCTTCCTACATCATACAAAAATATACAAAATTATAGTCACAGCGCAATGGCACAACATATGAAATACCACTACATAAGACTACAAGACATGGGCAATCTACGGTATTATACTCTATTCGCCAATGGAACCACCTACCATTGGAGGTTAGGGCAGCTAGAGTTCACTCAGTAGCTTTAAGAAAGAAAATAATTAAATAATATATCTTAGATAACGCTTGAGACTCTCTCCGGTCTTGCAATGGTGATAACAATGGACCCCCCCCCCCCGTACATATTTTTTCTTCTTTATTTTTCACTCTTCCTCTCTTTGTTTTCTTCTCTATATTTAATTTCAACCATTCATCAATAATACTAGCAATGGTTTTGTTTTATTTTTAAAGGTTAGCATGAAAACAAGAATTTATAGTCTTATTGTTCGCCTTTTGTTTATTTTCAATAAAGTCGTTTTTCATTCAATTCATTTCATGAGATATACTGACTCGAAAGATTGTTGGTTCGAGTCTCACACTTGCTAAAATTTTCTGGAGGACATGCAAAGCTGGAGGCCCCGGGTCTTCCTAGTTGAGTGTAAGAGAGGGCTTCATATCCCTAACTCCGCTAGGTTGGCTTAGTATAGAACAAAAAAGTCAATATTAATTGTATTTATTTTAATATTAACATGCTACCTGCAGTCCGAGTAATTTAAACGCTGTGCCCCCTATTTCAGCAATGTCAATGACTTAATGACCGTGTACATGTCTATGATTGTCTAAACCAGTCAGCATGCTGGTCTTATGGGCGAATTGGAAAATGGGTGAGACGGTTGTTAAGCGGCTTCGTTATTGCATTTTTATTATTATAATATATATATATATATTTACATACATGTACTGTATGTATATTCATATATGTACATGTATATACGAATATTACGAGTGTGAGGAAAATATGACTCACGCAGCAGAAATACGAATGCTAAGAAGATCCTGCGTGTAACGCTAAGAGACCAACGTAGAAACCAAGAAATTAGGCATGAGATGAGAACCCGTGAATATTTTCTAACGATTTCTCATCAGTAAATGAAGGTAGGGACCCTTTAGATTTCTCTGTGATGGGCCTCTATATAGGTTATATTAGTTACTGTAAGGTATAGGTTACTTGTGATAATGTGATTTACAATAATGATGTGTTTCATCTTTTCTTTTTTTTACCATCTAATAAATAATTTAAGGACTGTATTCTTAAATATTTTAAAAAAGAGAGTGATTTTACGTGGATTGGCAGGTTGTTGAAATGTTGAATGCAACTTTGGAGCGGATTAAATGTGACTGACGGACGGAAATGTTGTGAATTAGGCGGCAATTCCACCGGCGAATTTACTTCATTTGTGATTTTTTGTTTTAAGGAGACTATACTAGACTTAACTTTTGTGTTACTTAGAAAAAGAAAACGTTTTTGGCGGAATATTGTTGTGTTGGTGGAAATGAACACGGCTGCCAACGTTGGGTTTTAATGTTTATTTGACAGGGGCGCGAAGCCAATTGGCCAATTCTTATTTTGTGGTTTTAAATAATAAATGGAATGTATAATCATATAAAGATGTTATTATTATAAAGTTAAGATCACATAAAATTAACTTATCTATTAAAAACTAAGTTATAATATGGTAGCAGACATCATTAATAAGTCTCTACCATATTTTAACTTAATTTGTAATAGATAAGTTAAGTATCTACATAATAGTCTCCTTAAAACAAAACAAACAGAAAATCTCAAATCACAAATGAAGTAAATTCGCCGGTGGAATGGGCGCCTTAGGACGTGGAATGATGAGGTTACGGCCCTCTTCCAAATCTTGTTCCCTGCCATGATATAGATTTATGTTGTTAAACGTTTTGAAAATAAAATAAAGCAACTGTCGTCCGTATGCCAGTTTTAAGGTTGGCACTCCAAACTTAGGAAACAGTAATGCTGAAGGGTAAAGGATTGGCTTAAACATTGTAATACGGATAACTTACCTCAGTGAACACCTCCTCACACACACACCGACCGGCGCAAATACTCTAAAGAGTCCCGCGCCTAAAAACTTAATTTAAAAAAAAAAAAAACTAACCTCAGCGCAATCTCAAGGGGATGAAGCCCCGCCCCAGGAGAGGAATCAGTACTGAGCAACTGAATTTACTAGTGCGTAGTAGACTTGTCGCAATCCGTCCAGGTCCAGTACACACCGAAGTCGTCTAAATTTGTACATGGTTTTTCGTATACGGTTTGCTGTTGGTAGTATATGTGAGTCCCAATGCAAATATAGGATCATAGCACCCAAACATTTGTATGTTGCAGTTCCTTTATTGAAGCAGTCGCAGTCTAGAGTTTGCATGCAATCGTTTTCATGGAGTTCGATTGTTAGTGCTGTCTGTTGTCCAGCAGCTGTGTGACTAAAGGTCATGTATTCCGTTTCCCCACGTTTAAGGTTAATCTATTTTCTTGACGCCATTTTCTAATAAGTGTTAGGGTTTGAGAGGCCTTGGTGTGAACTTGTAGCCAAGTCTGACCTGCAAAATATAGTACCGTATCATCTGCAAATCTAATCAAGGTACAATCGAGCAAAAGTTTTAGTAAACTATTTATATTTTAAAGAAATAGTAACGGGCCTAAAGCATTGGCTTGAGGAACTCCAATACGAACATCGGCTAGTTCGCTTACATAAATGTCACGGTTGTCAGTCCGTCGAATGAGAACCTTGCTTTTTGAATTGATAAAGGTATAGTATGTGGCCCTCAATTACACAATTAATTATCGAAAGCGAAGAAAGCGCGTTCAATGATTCGCTACTTATTTCAACACAACATCAACACTAGTAGGCTAGTTCCCAGACTCATTCTTGTAATGTCTAAGCAGTATTATACTGTATAGGCCTAAATCACAGTAATGTATTTCATTCAGAATGGTCTGGTCTCGTTAGTGGGCCCTTTGTCCTCTACCTTGTTCAACTTCATTTTATTTCTTATTAGCACATTACTAGTACTCACAAGATCCAATTTACAGTCACCTATATTATAAAGTTAATAGGCCTACTGTACATAACCAACTTAACACATTTTTTATATTTATTAACCTACAGCATTTAATTTATAGCTTGCTTACCAACTTCCCCAGACGTCCATTTCGGCATTTCGTTAGTGTTCTGTGTTTTGTTGTTATTAAGGCACTAATGACAATATATGTACCTAATATAGAGCCCTAGTGGTTATACTCTTCTACAGTAGTATAACATTGCTTTCTTTACAATAATCTAGTTCCATTTTGTGTCTTATTCTTTTAATAAAACAAAATAATAAAATTTAAATCAATTAATCAGCCCTTGTTTATGTTTGGTTTGGTATACTGCAGGGCTGCCAAATGACTTCTGCCGTATTCCTCGGAAATTGTTAAATAGTTCCTCAGAATACCCCGGAATTTTTTTTAAATGTTGGTCCCCTTTAGATGCCTCTTCCACCAACGTCAATAGTGATAGTAAATGTAGTATTGACGTGGTAGCAGACATTTTTAGACTGTCTTAATGTCTGCTACCACGTCAATACCACATTTACTATCACTATTGACGTTGGTCGAATAAGCGCCTTATATATGATTTTTTTCATTTTTGAACACTAAGGATGTTACAAATTAAACTGATATAAAGTTTGTTTTCATGTAGTATGCTAAGCATAGGCGGATTTTTATTATTTTTGAGAGTATCGACTGGTGTACGTCACCATGCCTAGGCCTACTTCACCAGTTTTCATCTTTTAATCTTGCTAATTTTCAGAAGCTAGAGCAGTATAGTCTAAGGCTCCTAAGCTTCACCCACGTATACCATAAGTAGGCACCTTTAATTGTGGCAAATTCAAAATTGGCAGTTGACAATTAAAAATACTTGGAGCGCTGAGAAAAGCATTATAGGGGGCTGCGTAACGTTCTGGAGACTGGAGGGGGGGGGGCTAGGTTGTTTGGGTTGTCATTATCAGATCTAAGCTGTTCTCCGTGAATCCAAGCCATTAATGTTATGGTAAACCTGAATTAGTGAGGTTTTACACATTTTATCCCCTGGAGAAGGGGGCGCAGCAGTCTCCCCTGCAGAAAAACAATGATAAATGGGCCCAAATTAATGAGGTTTTTCGCATTTTATACCCTGGTGATAGGTGGGCCCGGGGGTCTCCCCCGTAGAAAAAAAAATTGATAAATAGGCCCAAATTAGTGAGGTTTTACGCATATTAAACCCTGGAAAATGGGGGGCCGGGGGTTTCCCCCGGAGAAGGAAAATTGATGTATATATAGGTCCAAATTAGTGAGGTTTTACGAATTTTGCAAGCAGTACAGTTGAGATTGTACCGACAAATAAACCTACCACTCAGGGGGCCCGAGGGTCTCCCCCGAAGAAAAAGCTTGAAAAAATAGGTCTGAAATAGGCACATTGGGATCTTAAGCATTTTGAGTAATATATTTTTGTGAAAATAAGTCAATGTGTTGATTTTTTCATGATGTCTTTCATGTAAAATAAGCATACCAGTATCAAGAATTAATTTCCCTTTCGTTATTGTGGATACTATGCCTTTCGCCTCCATAACGTCTTTGTCACCAGAAATCCTGGGGGGGGGGGCCTGCGGGCTTAGCCCCCCCCCCCCCAGGACCCCCCTATTTACGCCAATGCATGTATATATAAACTTACAAACCTTTCTTGAAATAGGTTTGTAGCTTGTCGAAGGACGATGCAATTGAATAGGCAGTGTAGACTTGAATTGGTTTGTATTGCAGTGCTTCGACTCAAGTTAGAGTAATTTAACACACAGTGGTTACAATATGAGCTGTGAGACGAGAACGATACATGCTTACAATTAATATTGAATTTGATCCAGCCTGCTTCCATATAGAAAAACCAACTCTGTGTCCACAGCTAAAGGAGCTGATGAGACACAGAGGGTAGATTAAAGATATTATTGAATAAGAGAAATAAATACGTAAAAGGAAGATTGAGGAATATTGAATTATCTGAATGTGAACAGCGCCATCTAACGGGAAAAAGGTGAAGCTGGAAGCAGACTGGTTATTACACATGTGGGACTAAGTGGTCCCCACATTACCCCCCTCCTAAGACTGGAAGTCGGAGAAATGTCGTGGAACGTGGATGTGACGACCTGAGCGAGTGGTGCGAGTCGGTGGTGTCGGCACGACGTCAGTGGTCCCCACAGGTTTGTGATGGAAATAATGCAATAGGCTCCCATGATTTAATCATTTGATTTGACTTTTTTCTCACCCTCACACTTTTATAGGCTGATATGAAACTCCCGTCATCTTATTTCAGGTTCATCTAAGTTTTATTCATTATACAAAGCTGAAGCTACTCAAGCTAGTAAATTTTTAAAAACATGCAGAAATCTAAAATAATTTTTAGTGCGCTAGCGGCGGGAAATACACGACAGCTAAGTCGTAATAAATAGCTGACAATTAACTGTCATAAGATAACTATTGAGTTTCATTTGGCGCGAAAATTGTAGACCAAAATATGGTGGACTTTCGATTGGTCCCCTGCTTCAGCATGCAAACATATGGAGGTGTAGGGCTCGGGGTGGAAATAGTGTTTATATTTTTTGAATTTTTGCGAAAATTTTATGAAACCGCGAGAGAATCAATGGTCATTCGACAAAAATCTTAAAAAATAAAATAAAAACAAATTTCCCTAAAATCCCACAGAAAAACCTCAAAAATTGTTGACCCCGGAAATTTTTCGGAATAAAATTATTTCCCACGGAATTCCGAGGTAAACCACGGAATGTGGCAGCCCTGGTATACTGGTCCTAGTGGTCCTACTGCCTACTGGAACGGCGGGAGCCATAATTTCACTTACGGGGCCCCCGTGATCCGATAACCATAAGCCAACTATCAGAGATAAGTACCAATTGCTAACGGATACCTGGACCAGCCAAAACCTTATACTTAGCTTGAGCAGGCTACAATAGCAGCCATATTGATAACTGTCTACAGGTACCAGGGGATGACAACTCCGCCATTTTCATGAAAATGGCGCGAATTCAGTCCGCCATTGCATTGGTGGCCTAAATTCAAATTTATTATGTGAGGTCCTATACTTTTTTGGCGATATTATATTGAAAATAATTAGTTTGACGCTTATTTGGTGCAAGCTATCAAAAATATTACTAATTTTGTTTGTCGTGCATAAAATATAAATCTTCTAAGACTAGTATTTTGCTTGAAATGGCAATAGGAAAAATTCTTTAATATTGATACTACCCCTAGATAAACGCTGAGTTTTCATTTATAATTGCTTTTTCTTGGCTTAGTTTGGGTTCCATAATAGAACTGGCCTTCAGGCGTAAGCAGAAATAAAAGCACGGACACATCGTAGGCAGGAAAGTCGGTAAAAAATGTTGCAAAGGACTTGTTCACACCTTACAACACCGAATAGTACCTACTCTACCTTAACATCAAATTAATTTTGTTCTATTGCCGTCCGTCCGTTACTGGATCGACACCATACGTGGGGTCTTTGTAATTGTAGCTACCTAAATGGTAGTTGCTGCTCGCCTATTCCGATGACGACAATAATAATGATTATGCTATTTTGTCATAAGATTATAAGATACCTACCTACTTTACTATGACTGAAGATAACTGTGAATTTAAGATGCTTATCAGACAGGTAACTTAATAATCACTAGCAATATTGCAAGTTATTTGCTGAAGTTTGTCTTGCCCACCTCGTAGTTAGGCCTAATTATCCAGTTCTGCACCTACGTACCATTTGTAACCTACCGTGCGGTACCTAATGTCCTTAACGCTAAATACGAAAATAAGGGGCATAATTTACAACAAATTAACTTATGAAATTGAATTTTTTTATAATATATATTTTTCCATGTATCAATAATAAACCAGCAATGAATGCAGTAGGGGTGTTCATAATTCCACGCTGAGCGTGTTAGTTAGCGTCCAGTTTCAGCATATGAATTTCGAGTCAACTTAAACAAATATAGGATACCTGTCTGCATGGTGTGGAAATAATGTATGCTCGCCTGCGACAAGGTCACAACCTAAAACTAGTAATGCTGCTATATTTACGTGAACACCATCACATGAGCGGACTTTAATCCCAATATGATGAAGCTGTCATCAATATTCTACTGAGAATAGAGGTGTCTAATTTTTCAATAAGAAAATACGCTTACGGGCATTTGAAAGACCTTGACAGAGAGGCAACTGCAAAACAAGGGCCCCTTTTGCGGGTTTACCAATTTCTGAAGCAGCGAAATTTCCCAAATCAACATAGCCTCCCATTTTCTTCCTGCCCTTGTCATACAATATTTGGGAACGAATGCTCATAGAATCGATCTCAATAGGCTACCATGATCTTGTAAATAGGGACGAGAATGTTATTATCAGACAAATAAGTAAAAAAGGCAACATAATCCCTGGTTCAGCATACGCCTCCAACTTGACCTGCAGCAGTTGAACTTCCGCTTTCTTTTAAAGACGACGTCTCTTTCAACACGCTCGCCTGGGTCGAGGCACCTTTGCATGGTTTGGCGTCGTTTCTCGCGTCATCCATTAACTGAAAGAATATACCAAAACACTATAGGAAAGATGAATTAACATTATAGAAGGTAAACTACAGAACCAGGACCATCAGGAAATATAAAAGAGGAAGAAATGGGGTGTGAACGGAAACCGAACCCGCTTCTCCATGCGGCTGACACTACAATCTTTCCAATTTCATAACCCTTAGGGGCTAACCAAGTTGAAACCACGAGGGCAGAGCGTGTTTCAAACTGCGGCAAACTTGGTAGTGTCCACAGGGGAACATGGTGGGACATGATAACGCGCTTAGACTGTACCCTGCAGTCTAATTGCGCGTGTCCTAGTCACCTCCGTGTGACTTTAATTTACTATAATATTTTCTCCAAATGGCTTGGAATCCACTATAATCAGGAGGTCAATCTTGTCAGTCGACTCCCCTTCTCCCCGAGGTGAAGGAGTCTCCCCTTAGGGTGCATCGAGATAATAAACCGACTCATTCCCCTCACCAGGCTAACAGGGTTGCTTAAAGCTGAAGTGCTGAAAGCAGGTGTCAGAAAATAAAATTGTTTCTTACTTAATATGAAATATCACGAAGTCAAGAGTAACGATAGACTAATTTTTGGACAAAGATATCAAAGCATTTGAAAATAATAATGCTACATACCTTTGGAGTTGGATGATCAGCTTCAAGTTCTTGTAAATATATCCCCTGTCGAACAATTTCGCGAAGATTAGACTCTTTCCGCTGCAGCCACTTGGGGAAGTCAAATAATAAAGGCACGGCGTCCGACATTAATAATAATAGCTTTCTGATACTATTTGGTCGCACCAAATAGGAATATCCTTCAAAATGCTGGCCACAGATTCGAGACCATTTAGTGGGCATGTACAAATCTCTTCGCATGACAATAAGCATTTCTTTAACAGTTCATTGTTTAAAGGAAATCTGAAAAAAAAATGCACAAAATAATAGGATGCAAAGCAGGAAGCATTATGATAAAATTAAAGAAATTGCCACCAAATTCTTCAACTTCTTTTTCTTACATAAACAACATTATTCTGTAATTAACTTAAAGTTGGACTGAGGCCTATCATCATGTAAAGGCAAGTACACTTACGAAGTGATACTGAAATAGCAACCCACACTATTGCTGTGTTTTTAGATTTGAAACGAGCATTTGAAACAGTGGACAGGCAGCAGCTAGTGAAAGTGTTGGAGGGAATGGGAGTTCGTGGAAATGTCCTGGAATGGTTTAAGAACTACCTGATGAATAGAAAGCAGAGAGTGAAATATAAAGACGGCATATCTGATCCAAGAAGGGTGGAGTTCGGTGTACCACAGGGTAGTAAATTAGGAGGAATTCTCTTCATTCTGTTTATAAATTTCCTACCAAAGCTGGCCAGAAGTTGTAACATCCAATTGTTCGCTGATGACGCATTAATTTATATTATAGGTGACAATGTGCACGAAATGATTCGGAAACTGAATATTGAGCTGGATAGAATTTTTGGATGGCTGTCGGCCAGGAACCTGGTGATTAACATTGGTAAGACGAAAGTGTTAATGATAAACGTAAAATCTGATCAAAGGCTAAATGATGTGGCAATGGGAGGGATGAAGATCGAAGCAGTGGATAAAATCAAATATCTAGGAGTGTGGATTGACAGTTCTTTGAACCTAAAATCACAATTTGAGGCAGTATACAGGAAGCTGAAACAGAGACTATCACTATTCAGAAGGCTGCGGTACTGCCTACCGAGGGAAACGAAAAAACTCGTCTTTACGGCTCTGATTAAACCACACATGGACTACTGTGGAACTCTATGGTTCTTTGCAACACAGGATGTACGCGACAGATTGCAGAAAATTATGAATCAGGCGATGCGAGTGATTCTGAAGGCGAAATGGGACACCCACATTAGTACCATGTTGGATGAGTTAGACTGGTTAACAGTGGATGAGAGTATTACGATTAACGCCCTAACATTTATATATAAGGTGGAGAAGAGAATGGTCCCGGACTACTTACAAGTTCTAAATCGCGGGCATGATGTTCACGAGTATAGAACAAGGCGTAGGAGTGATGTGAGTGTCATCGGATCGCAAGTGAAATCTATGTTTGACGTAATACCTGAGTATAACAGACTTCCCAGGGAAATAAAAAGCGTAATGGACCCAAAGAAGTTTAGAGTAGCACTGGCAAAAAAATTGAAGAGCGAAAGAATGCGGCACCAAAGGCAATAGTCAATCAGTGATCTGAAGTTGGAGATTCTGAATAAGCGCGCGGCGCTTCTGAGATTCAACAACAACAACAACAACACTCAAAAACATTTTGTCATTATTGGCGCACAATGAGTAAATATTTCAAGACCAAGATTACAAATATTTATTGCATTACATACCATTCAGTCGCATCTTACTAAGAAATGCGCAACAGGTAATCTTAACCTACATAAATTAGTTTAAAATGAAAATAAGGCCATGTAAAACAAAAACATGCATTGTTTGAGGCTTCCACAAAAACATCTTAAATTTTAGGTTTCCGAGACAAACGCTGACTTACCTGTGTAAAGGTGTATTCGAAATAGATGAGGGACGGGTTTCGCATAAAATTCCTGCGCAATAAACCATTTTTTTCTATATAAAATATTATTTAAAATTTGCTAAATTCTAATAGGCAACCATGCTTTTTAAGATGGCGTAGGCCACCAATGCAATGGCGGCGACCAGCAGAATGATTTTGATCTTGAAACTGATTCCGCTTATTTTTAGCATACGATATTAATAAAAAGTAAGAAATAAAATGCTACAAAATTGGCAAATCAACAAACGCGGCCTCCTTTAGAGTAGGTGTGGAAGAAGAGGCGTTACCAATAATCGATAACAAGGCCCACTGGCCTGAAAGAGTAAACTGCGAGGCATTCAAACCACGCTCGAATCGCCGCAAACCCCTAGCTCCAAAAACTATTAAAACTATCAATAATGATAACAGAGTTAATGGACCAGCAAATATGTATGA
This sequence comes from Psococerastis gibbosa, assembly GCA_963971405.1. Taxonomy (NCBI): domain Eukaryota; kingdom Metazoa; phylum Arthropoda; class Insecta; order Psocodea; family Psocidae; genus Psococerastis; species Psococerastis gibbosa. The sequence continues at coordinate 44,647,730 of OZ020487.1, forward strand.
CAGCAGAACTCCGGATCGCAACGAAATGAGGATCACGCCAGCCCCACACTTCTATTATAGAACGGAAAATAAAAACTAGCGACATCCATATTAACTAACCCGCGGAATTTGAATTAATTAACCCGCTATTCCCGGCAATCTTTTACTTCCATAGAACAGATGAACCCGCGAAATTCAAAGTAACTAATCTGCTATTCCAGGGAATGCCTACTTCCATAGAACAAAACAATAAAACCCGCGGAATTCAAATTAACTAACCCGCTATTCCCGGGGATCTCTACTTCCAAAGAACTCTTATTTATGCCCATTCAACTAGCATATGGTTACCACCGTTTTAGCCGATAAATTCACTTACCTGACCGCATTTCTTACCTTGTCAAAATTTAATGTGAAGGGCCTAAGCCACAGAATACTATAAGGGACTGAAGGCACTCGCCACAAAATACTATAATATATATATATTATAATAATACATATTATACATAATATATTGGCACTCGCCAATCGCAAATTAGTTTTTAACGCTCTAACTAGCCAATATCACACTAGCCTAGCGGATCACCACACAGGGGCGTAAAGGGGGGGGGCACGGTCCAACTTACCCCCCAGCTCCTTATGGGAGCGGGGGGGGGGGGCTTTCCACTATACATTTGATTATAACTAGGACATCAATGTTTTTCTTATATCGGTCCTCAGCACTCTAGGCTATAATGCTACCCCACCAAAAAAATTAATTATGTCATTTTTAACATTCCTGAGGGTGAGATATTTTCTTTCTTCATGTCCATCCCCAATTGGAAAAATGCAAGAGGTAAAAGGAAATGTCACAGTAGTAAGTACTGTCACTCAACTTTCCATCGAATTTCTGTATTTAAATTTAAACTTGTTTGTAAACAAATGTCATATTGTTGTTCCTCTCACTTCCTCATGAAATTACCTTCAATTTTACATATTACAAGTGGCACTTTGTGAAAGAAATGACCATGGAATGGGGCCAAAGAGAAGATCGTGTTACCGTCATAAAAGACTGTACTTAATGTCCAACTAGTACAATCCAGCAGGTAGCCTTGCCAACAGAACCAACTCAGTAATCTAAATAGCTACCTATCGTATATTGTTGGTATCTGTGATTAGCTTAGGCGGGGTTTCCACCGACCGGCTAGGGCTAAATACAAATACGGTGACGTGGTAGCAGAGATTCATGACTTAGGCGGGGTTTCCATCGACCTCGCATTGCAGAATGCAAATGACATTGACGGAAATTAGAATTTTTCTTTTTATAGAAATATATTAAAATGTTTGTACTTAACATATCCCATGACGCCATTTTTTAATTTTAGTTTGTTTGTTTGTGATTTTACTGTATGATCATTGATCAATTTTAACTATGGCATAGAGTAAAACAAAAATTTCCGTCAATGTCATTTGCATTCTGCAATGCGAGGTCGGTGGAAACCTCACCTAAGTCGTGAATGTCTGCTACCACGTCACCGTTTTTGCATTTAGCCCTAGCCGGTCGGTGGAAACCCCGCCTTATGACGAGAACCTCCAAGCTCAATCTCAGTCAGAATATTGACTATTGACACAAGATTCGAGTGTATAATGGGGGGGGGGGGGATTGTTGATTAGTACATTTAAAACTTTCGAGGTTGTCCTATTTTACTTGATTACTAGTCAAATAACACAAAAAATTCACTCAACCATCAATCACTTTATTGTAGGCCTATACAGCTATTAAAAATTATAAATTAAAAAATAATAATAAATAACATTTTGCGAATATCACAACACAAATCAAAATTATAGACTTTAAATTAAAATAAATAAACTATAGTATTGTATGTACAATTACAAACAAAATGCCTGCCAGTTAATTGGCCAAGGAAGAATGCGGTAGGAACCCGGAGCTTAGTTATCGTATTAATTTGTTTTTCCTAAGATACCTGTTACGCAGGCGGGTAAGGTGGGCAACCGCAGCTAAGGTGCCCATTCCATTGACCGGCTAGGGCTATTTCCAAAAACGGTGACGTGGTAGCAGACATTCAAGACTTAGGTGGCGTTTCCACCGATCTCGTATTGCAGAATTGACGGAAATGTTTATTTTCCTCTATGCCATAGTTAAAATTGATCAATGATCATACAGTAAAATCACAAACAAACTAAAATTAAAAAATGGCGTCATGGGATATGTTAAGTACAAACATTTTAATAGATTTCTATAAAAAGAAAAATTCTAATTTCCGTCAATGTCATTTGCATTCTGCAATGCGAGGTCGATGGAAACCCCGCCTAAGTCTTGAATGTCTGCTACCATGTCACTGTTTTTGGAAATAGCCCTAGCCGGTCAATGGAATGGGCGCCATAGCCAATCAACGAATCCACGGTAGTTTCCTAGTGTAAACGGTTGGTTGCCGCTATAAGCCCAATACAGTTAAAACAAAGCTGTTTTGATTGCGAGGGACCCGAGGTCAAGTGCACAGAACTTCTGTATTCTGTTGGCAGTCCTACCTCTTGAGTTGTTCATTTGCAGGTATATTCTATCTTTTATAATGGAACCTTACTACCTGGAAACGTTTCCTTTGCCACCCTACGTTTTACCCCTTTCGACTTAGCTTATGGTTAGGCGCCATCTGTTCTGTTTTATTATGGTTGGATAGTACAATTAATGATAATTCAATAGAATAGATTGGGCGACACCATAAGCTAAGATTGAGATGAAACGTGGGGGGAAATGTCAAAAAAAAATGGCAAAGGTGTGCAAAGGAGTTGTGACCTAGTTTGTACAGTTGCAATATAACAAAGGAAAATAGCGGCAAATTAAAAACAAATGAATACTCGATTAGGCAGGGCTGACAGAATTCAGGCGTAGGAAGTTTTGCGCACTTGATCATGTGTCCCAGGCAATCTTAATAGCTTTATTTTGACTGTAATTAGATTATGGCGAGAACCTCTAAGCTTCATCTCGGTCACAACTTTTAGTTGCTTCATTGCATGCGCTGCGGACGGCCACCTTACCTGCCTGGTTTTTCCTAAGATAGTACAATCAATTGTGAAGTACAGTGCCTACTGTATGACAATTTGTTTGGGCCAGGTTAGCTGAATACAAGTAGATACTGCAAGTTAAAGATAAAACCGCCAAAATTTACGTCACCCTCGCAGCAGCACTACTTATTAAGATTAAAAACGCAGTAGACCAACAAATGTCATTAAAAAAAAAACAGCATTAATCATTACTATGTACTGTTACGCAAATACAAATTAAGCTAATTTTAGGCTATTTAATTGAATACTAAAAATACAAATAATGATGAATATAAATGCTGATCATTTCAGTCGTGTTCATAAATGCTTTTATCCAAGAAAAAACAAGAGACACGTATCCAGAAAAGTTTTTTCTCCTTACTGCACTGCACGCGATTTTTAGAACTGCCAAAAGTTTTTTTTCACAAATTAATTGCAGAAAAGAATTCATTTACTAATCTCTTCAGTCACGACCGACCGCGGCACCAAGCTACTATGTCATCGCAGAGAGATTACTTCTGTTTGGGCAATATAAATTCTCTGATTACACTCAAATATGGCGTCATGTTAGAATAAAAACAAAGAGAGCGGATGTGAGTATTACAATAATCGGACAAATAGCACACTATCGTCCTACCACCAAAAATCAGCAGAACCTTTTTAAACAGTCAGGGATATAATCAAACCACTTGGGGAAATTTTCATATTACGGCACGGAATTTTGAAAAACATGTTAACAGTAAATTCCATCGTTTCGCAATCCCATTCTTACCAAATTAAGGAAAACACCTAGAATTGACTAAACACAGAGCAACTTATTGCTTAATACGTGGTACGTTCTATTAACTAGCCTGAGAAAACGACAGTTTACATAGCAAAAGTGAAGTTTCGAACCAGAGAAGGGCGGAAGAGATAAGCATACAAGGAAAAAAAAGGAACGCGCAACAAGGAGAATAGTATTGATGGCATAATCATGAAAAAATTTAGTTCACTAAAATACCAGAACAGGAAGCTTTGCATACAAAAAATGGTCTGCTTTTGAGTCGGCCGATCCGCTACGATGGGTACAAAGTATGCGTCTTAAAATGCTGTTACTGTGTAGCTGCCACTTAAATATGGAGGGGTCGTTACCCACAAAAAATGCCCTGTTTCCTACCCAAGTTAATATACAGGTATCCATGGGAGATAGGAACAGTACGTCTATCAGCCATTTCTATGGCGGCTATTCCATCTGTAAATTTTTCTTCAATCTTGATTTTGTCATTGACGGAAAATCATCAATGTTACATTTATATTTTTACACCTTATTCCACTTGTTTTCAATAATTGATAATTTTTGTCTTCATTTTTTTCCAATTTTGTAAGTTTGCCCGACGTCTATCTTTTAATTTTATACCTAATCTACAAGAAATTTTATGATTTAAATTTCGAAATAATTCGTTTGTTCTCAAGAAATTAATTACAATTATTTATCATATTCAGACGACGCCATTGTTTAATTTTAGTTTGTTATTGTTTGCAAAGCGTAACTTTACTCTATGGTTATTGATGAATTTTAACATGAGGAAGTTAAAATGGACAATCATCATAGAGAAAAAAAATCTCATCAATTATTGACGCACATGACGGATTATTGACAGATGGAATAGCCGCCTATGCACTATACTTATAACGTAAGCACAAGATAGCGACTCTGTGGTCTTTACATTGTTTATATCCCCAACTTAGTCAATAACAAATAAATATTACATTAATAGGAATTTAAAAACATTCGCCGGTAGGTTCACACATGTGCCACCTCTAACAGAATCAGGTTATTCAACCGTGCACACTGTCGACAAATTTCTAACGTTTTAAATGAAACAGTTGAACACCGGCGTAGTCCGATTGGTAGTGCATCAGGACTATCAACCGGAAGGTCGAGGTTCAACACAAGCCTATTATTATTTTTTAATGGCCTTTTTATAGACGCAGGACTACTTAAAATGGCCCACTCTGCCCTGCCAACGACAGCATTACTTTTTTTTTGTTTTTGCAATTATTGGCTTTTACATTGAATTTGGAACCTCGACCTTCTGCTTCATAGTCTAGTTCTTCATCAATTTTACAATGCCAGACCAGAAAGTTTCAATCTACCCTGGTTCCGACAATTAGGGACATTGAAAAATGGATAGAAACGGAATTATAACCCGAGTCTCCACCTTGCTCTTCTTTTCACTAATTCTCCTACCAGAAGAGACTCTCTACAAAGTTCGTTGAATAGTTACTCGGTTGAAACAACACACGATATTCAAAGGTTCTAATAATATTGCACATCCAGATTGCAGAAAGGTGACAAATGTACAAACTTACCCAATTCGCCCTTGTAAATATATTTAAAAAAAATGAACTTCAAAATGACTACGGACCAATTCCAAGTAAATAATCTTGGAAAACTTATGCGTTCAATGTGAATGCATTAAAAATTCTTAGACAAATTTCTAAATATTCTAAAACTAGTATAAAAAAGTTTGTAAGCTACCTTTTTTTTCGTATGGCGTTCTTAATCATTTCAAAGTTCATGCAGAACCATTTACAAACTAATTGAATTGGAGGGGGGGCTAATTTGGTTAGCCAATTTGGCAAAAAGCTTGATTAAAATTGATCACACCAACTATAAAGTTTAAGTTTTTTTTAACTTGTGTAGATGTACTAATATAAATAGTGTGTTGCCTTTAATGAGGGCGCTTTTTATCAATAGAAGATGTCCTTTATCGCCCGAAATGCCAAAAATTCGAGCATTATCAAGTAAATACAACTTTATTTCTCCAAACATTTGCGCATTTGAACTAGGGTCTAATATACGAGAGATGGAACATTCGCTTCCCACCAAATATATATACTGTATATATACATTTATATAAATTTCTTGGTTACTCTCCTATGACTAGCCATTGAAAAAACGTACCAGGTGGCCCCAGGTAGTCACGGAGTGTGCATGCAAGACGTGCAATCAAAAAATCCTTAGAATGTATTAAGAGCAGTTGAAATTTATAGGAAGCCGCGACTAAATAAGATTGTATGAGCAGGATGTGATCAACGCAGTCTAAGAAAATTAAGTATCTCGTCACGTTAGAATTCAAATGTTTTCTTTTTTGTTTTCAAATTATTTACTTTTAAGAAGATAGAACATACTATATAAAATTATGCGTTTTTTTTTACTTTTTTTTAAACTTAAATAAATATTTGCAAGCATTACACTCGCAAATTATCCCACGTTCCAGCACTGGCCCCAGGATTGAAAAATATTTTTGGCGGGCTTGAATGTCCCATTTTTCCCATTTTGAACTGTAGTCCGAACCAGTGAAGTCTCCTTCTCGCTGTCCTTCCACCCCAGAACTTAATTTCTAACGCTATCTCTTCTAGTCCGCTATATAGATATAGCGCCATCAAAGCCAAACAACAAACTACCTAAACATTACATCCCATTACAGATAACAATGAGTTGAGCCATGCGTCACTGCAGAAAAATCATGGTAAATCGACGAGGCATAGAGTGCAGGTGTTACGCGATAAAAAAACATATTACAAATAACATATACGAGAGCTCTATAGTGTATACATCATTTGTAAGACGACTATTGTTCGCGTAACACTTGCATAGTATGCCTCAGTCAACTTACCGTGATTTTTCTGCTGTGACTTATGGCTCAACGCAGTGTAGTTTACAAATAACTGCCAAAATGAATTATACTATGTACCTAAACGGTCAGTTTAGCACTGATGCGTCAGAATACGTTGTGTCTATTCCGAGCGGCCCATTGAGTAAAATGTGTAGAATGTCAATGAACAGTGATAACATTTTATTACAAAGACTGTAACGGCCAGATAATGAAGCAGTAGAAATCACGCTGATTGGGGGTCTATCTGAAAGTGTAACTCCAAACGCTTCGCCAACATCTGCGGGTGACATCTTCAGCGATACTACGTAAACATCAAAGATTTCATCTCGCACGCTCAGTAGCAACTGAGTTGGCCACAGATATTGACAAAACGTTTAGAAGTACGCTTTCACATCGACCACGACCCACTAGCCCAGATTCTACTGCAACGTCAACCGTGATATCATATTGCTTACTTAAATTAGACATCGCAGACCCACCCACAATTACCTGATATTTTTTCCACCTCAGATATCAATTTAAGTAGCTCCGCTCGGAATACATATAAATACCGCATATTACAAATATTATTGCGATGTCAAAAAACCGTCAATTTAAAATATAAAAAAAAAATCAATACAATATAAGACGTAATATAACACGTCCAAGGAATTCTGTAATTAAAATACTCTGAGCAAATAATTCGTCCTAATAAAAAATAAAAAATACGACACGGGACTAGGCTGTTTAGTATGTTACAATGCCATGGAAATGCTGGTCCCAAAAAAAGAAACAGAAACAACTAAGGAAGGAAAATGAGTTAAATTAGCAGATGGCTAGTGAGTGAAAGAGAATATGAGATTATAATTTTATTTTATATCAGTTCATTTATATAAAAAAAATGTAAACCTTTGGTGCAAAGACAATAAATACATAATATGAGTGAGTAGACATCACGTAACCAATATATTGTATTACTGTCGGGGCACCCGTTACCCAGAAGCGAACTAAAAAAGCAGACCATTTGACCGACTGACTAACTTCTATTAAATAAAATCCGTAGGGCTCTTTATATAAGGGTATTCTCACTCGGCCATAGCGGTGGAAACCTTGGGTTTATCGGAATATTATACACAGTAGGTAATTTCATGTCGAGTCAATTTTCCGCATTTCCAAATCCGTAGGAATGCGAAACAACGAACTTATTTCAAGTGAAAATGGTTTAACAGCTTGAAGCAACATATCCACCCATTTGTGGTGATCCCAACGCGCCTTTTTGGCTTTGTGGCACCGGTTCAGTATAATTTGTTATGTTTTTTTGATAAATACACGCATTATTATTATTATATTATTTTTTTACATTTATATTAGTTCTGATTTCAAAAATTTAAATTTAAACATTCGGTGTTGACTCATGACCAATAATTATATTGTAATATTTACTCCAGCCTGGAATTTGGAACCATATTTTTTTTAAAAGGCTTAGCCTTTCAGCGGAGGTCTTGTATGGTCTGTCAACGCAGGAAAAGCGGAGTGAGAATACCCTAATCCGATTGACCTCTTCATTCGACTCAATGAGTAAATTAATACTTAGTATTCAAAGCCCAAATCAGTATAATTCAGTACTTAACCGTGTTTTTGTTTCTTGAAACAACAAAATTTCAGATTATGAAATGTAAATTTTAAGTCTGACAAAATTCTATCCAATTATATACATGTGGCATAGAGGCATATTTCATAAATACGAATACTTTTCGAAATGTTTCGGTGAAATAAATAAATAAATAAGTAATGAGTTTTTGATCTATTACTAAGCTAATCTAGCGGAGATAGGGCTATAAAGCCCTCTCTTACGCAGACCTTGGAAGGCCCGGGGCCGCCAATTTCACATGCCCTCCAAAGCGTGTGGGACTCGCACCAATACCCTTTCGGGGGAAATTCAGAGTCTGCACACATCCTGAAACTTCGGGCCATTAATTTGTCTCTTAAACAAATGGCCACTGTTTACAGCGGGTAACATGTACATAGCCTACCTTCTTTACCTTACTTTCAGTATGTTCCGCTTTTATCAAATACTTTTTTATGAATTCGTAACTGTCATACTCTCTTTCACAACTAAACATCTTGACAGTAAACTGTAAGTACAACATAAAAAGGAGCTGCCGACGACTTACTTTCTCTTATTAGCTTTCTCCGCGAGCTTCTCCGCCTTCTTTTGCATCCGTTCCTTTTCTTTCTTAACTTTATCCAGTGCTTTTTTCTCTTTCTCAGCCTATAAACAAAAAAACCCTTAAAAAATAAAACCCTTTCATTTCAGAGTAGCTCGACCACCTCAGTTAATTTAAATCGTCTACTACCAACGATAATAAATTTGAATAGATCAGGCCTTATGGTTATTAGCTAAGTACCGCCGAAAGCGGGTAGTCCAATCATCTTGGTGGAAATGTGACCAGGTTGTAGGGTTTCAAACATTAAAAAAAAAAATATCGGGTACTGTAAAGAAATGCACGAGGTCAAAAGCAGGGTGGACAACAGAATCGACGACGCAGAAGTTGCGCACTTGACCTTGATTGTCTCAGCCTTAATAGCTTATTTTAAACTGTATTTGGCTTACGGCTAGAACCACCCGATTAGACGGGGTCATCACCGGGGAATCGTTGATTGACTGAGCTGTGGATTTTGCGAGCTTGTCTAATACCACAAATTCCCCATCCAAAAGTATGAAAAATGTGGCGTGACAGACCTGAAGGCTGGTAGAGGGTACTTTCTCTTAACAATAGCTGTGTTTGGTAAGTAGAAAAGGTTTAAAGGTACCCATTAGAGCCGGGCGAAATTTTTCCTTTTTCTGTCGAGTCTCGAACCGTTTCATACTCTACTTCTCAATTGACTGGACTAATCCGGACCCCATCAGCGAAAATACTATACCTGAGACTTAAGATCCTTGAGTTTCCTCTTCAGCTTATTCTTGTCGTCTGGCGCTATGCCCAAAGCTTTCATGTCCTTGGACTCGAGGCCGAGCAGGGTGGAACCTGATATGCCTTGCGTGAGGAACCGCGAGATGTATTGCTCTAAATTTAACGCAAGTAACCACTGTGCAACCTGAAAAATAAAAGGTGACAGTTTGCAAAGAACTAGTGAAGTTGTCGGCCATCATTTAATTTTTTTTTTATATATATTAATATATTGTGGAAGACATTGCAAAATTTAAAAATAATTGCAATTTTATATGTAATATGTTATGTTTCCCCTCTTCTTTAGTTTTATGAATTGTTCGGATATTGTGGTTACATGTTTATAGAACCCGCTTTACTAACTGAACACTACTGGTAGTTTTATTTTTAGTGTCAAACAGGATTTATGTAGGAGTTACAACAGACTCCTTCCTATGCTTGGTTAAGTCGAGCGAATACCTATTACAATATCAATAGTAAGTGTGTCTGAGCTTGCTCAAAGGCACTTGTAGTCCGGTCAGTGTGGGTTGACATCGAAGAGTGAACCAGTATGCCAATGGCTAGAAATTCATTCGGTATATACGGATATTTATTATACCTTCTCTTATCAATCAACCACCGGTATAGAAATCTCACTTACCTGCTCTTTCGTCCACTCGGAAACTGGCGCGTTATGCCAGAAGTGTGAGCTAGGCCGGCGATCGGACAGAACATCGGAGGAATCAGAGGCAATCCCACCAGGGCTGACGGACCCAGAGGATATCGTGGAGGGACTGGGAGGAACGTCTCGGAGGGGGCTGAGGGGCGCCCAAGGGGTCCCAGGGATGGGAAGGGCGCCGCTCGGTGGCACGGCCGGCTTGCGCACACGCGCATTGGCTTCGTTGACCGCTGCGCGGATTTCTTCTGCTAAACTGTGCGGCTGCGAGTCACCGGAGGAGAGTCTTCGTTCGCGTTCGGCTAGGACCTGCTCAAAATTAAGAAAATAAGCGAATAGTAGCTTACAGCGGCGTTTCCACTAGGGGAAATTTCCCTATTTCTTCTACTGCTTGGGTCCCTTATTGGTCACCAAACTTATGGCATAACCAATAAGGAGCCGTAACGTTTCTACCTACAGAGATGTTGGTTGGTGATTTGCTACAGCCTGCACTAACACATTACTCTGTCGGTCAAGACTCACATGCTCATAGAGGCCGGGTGGCACATCACACTACAATGAATTCCGAGTATGGTTTCGACGGAGAAAGCCGAACTGGCAAAACAGGGCATAACCCTTCGGCAACCAGTCTGCCCACAATCATACACATCCCTAAAGCCAACGACTAACAGAGTCATCAGGACCCGGTCAGGAGCGCAATATTCCCAAGTTAGCTCAGGGGATAACTGGACCAGCTTGATCGGCGACCCAACCTGAAGAACACGCCAACATGCCAAGGGCCTTAAGTGTCGTGGCATTCAGTCACGATTATATCTTCCTTCAGAAGCGGTGCCCCCAAACAAACCAAGGTTCTTGGATGCTGCCCACCTACCTAACTGTCATGCCCTGACACTCGACCCACCAACGGAGGACAATGACTTCGTGGAGACATCATCTCCTCTATACTGGTCAGCGCATCACCAAATGGCTAACCTGCCAAGAGTGGGTGATGGCTAGTAAGTAAGTGGTTTGCTTATTAGTCCAATGTAAGCACGGGATGTACAAATATATTCTAGACACTAGTGAGAATCCCTCAAGTCGAGGAGGTCCTCTGAGTGGGTGGTCGGTTCATTGCCAGGTTTCGAGGCTGCTTGGTAGCGAGCTAAAAGGATTCAAACTGGACGATAGTCTCTGAAGCGCCTGCTGTGGGAAGGAAAACTGTAATACTGAAAGTAAAACCGCAGGGGCAGAAGCTACCCGTACTAGCGTCTGATGAATTGTTCGCGTAACATTTCCACAGCATGCTGTGACATATTGGTCACACGGCGTAGTTTTGCAATAGTTCCAATTGGAACACCTGTTTGTAAACAAGCTTTTCCCTGGTTGTTTCAACTGTTCTGCTGCTGACGGCATACTCATTCCTCTCAATCGAACTACTAATGCTCATACATCTAGTAACCTTACCTGTTTCAGTTGCTCTGCTAGTGACGGCGGGGGCTGGGGGATATGCAGAGGCGCACTATGCATTCTGGTAGCGGGGGTGTATATGGCACGGGCTTCATCATCGTCATACCCCCGACCATGGGCGTATTCGTCTCCCTCAAACGAACTGCTGTTGCTCATACTCTTTTTCCCTGACGGTAGCTGCCTCCCGGCTAGCCCACCTTTAGTTCCTACGAAATCATTTCCATAGTTAGACAATAATATTTATAAATATTTTATGGACTGCGAATGGTTAACGATAATTACTCTAATAGAGCTCTAAACAAACAAATTATTGTTGACTTGATGGATTCTAATACAGATATGGCGGCTATTCCATCTGTCAATAATCCGTTATTTGTGCATCAATAATAAGTCTCTACTATATTATAACTTAATTTATAATAGATTAGTTAATTATCTACATAATAGTCTCCTTAAAACAAACATCTCATCAATTTTTGATGAATATGGTTAACATGAAAAAAATGACTTTATTGTCTTATTGTTCGCCAATTGAATTGCAATAAAGTCGTTATTCATTCAATTTATTAATAAATGACGCAGTGATTGTGTGAAGAGAAATCTCCCATAGTTACTGTGGCTGAACGATCTACACCTTCGCCAGCAGCCCAAGATCATGAGTCGGCGAACAAGAACCAGAGCAGAGGTTCACCAGATTATGAATTGTATTGGGCTGCAAGAAAGCTGATGGCGGGAGCCTAGTGCTATGGCGTAATTTAAAAAACAAAAACTATAAACCAACCTATTTTGGGGTGACCCAGGGATGGCCAATGTCGAGGGTAAGCCTACTCTTAAGCCTATTGAAATACACAAACAATAGAGCTCAGCTTCACTGAGACAAATGATACATTTTTGCATAATAAAATTAAATTAAGAATAGCATTATTCACATTAACCGTTCGCAGTCTTATGGATATAAATTAACACCAAATTTAGCAGGCAAGCCAATCATACACTACAGGATGCTTAGATTCTAAATTTCTAAATTTGGAACGTTCTGTTGCACTATTAATCTTAGTTTTAATAAATTATAAACGGTCTTAAAAGGTTTTTGCAGTCAATAACACTAGGTGCTTCACATTAAACCATTTTTAGATTGCCGCAACATAGCAAGTCAAGTTAAAGGACAGATTTCAAAATATTTTGGGAACAGGAAGTTGAAATTAATTAATTTATCGTTCCAACCGCAAAAGCATGAAGGTCTGACGGAAAATGCATAAAAATTTCAAGCTTTCTTTAAAAGCTGTCTATTTCCCCTACTGGCTAGCTACTATACTATAAAATGCACTTGATGGGGGTTTTCTGGAGTAATCATATTTCACGTGAAAAAATGTAAGAGTGCACAGCCCGTAGGAAATTGGCAGCCCGAAATTTAATAATTTTTTATTTTTATTTAATTAACTAAGCATGTTATTAAAGATTTGGCTCACTTAAGTTGTAGAAGACTACTTCATGCATCATATAATAAGGTATTTTTAGTTTTCGAAATTGTAGTTTTTTTTATAAAGCGATTACACGTGAAAAGTTATTGTTTATGAAATATTATCATGTTCATAAAAAAACTACAATTTCGGAAATTAAAAATATCTTATTATATGATGCATGAAGAAGTCTTATACAACTTTAATGAGCCAAATCTTTAGTAACATGCTCAGTTACTTAAATAAAAAATAAAAAGTGTTAAATGTCGGGCTGCCAATTTCCTACGGGCTGTACACTCTAAGCTTGTATTTAAAAAAATGTCATCTGACCACTTTCATATATATTTGCGGTTGCGGCACGAGAAATTATTTATTTCCGTCAAAAATACACGACCATACCTTGAATAAAAGATATTTTCAAATCTGATCCATAAAGTAAATCTTTTAAAAAAATCTACTCACCATTCTTATGTACTGTAGCCTACTATAGAAATTCAATAAGAAAAAATAGCAGCATAATACCAGCTAGGGACTCGTTTTAGAGATTACAAGCATGGTAAATTTTCCTATAGCCTATCATGCTAAAAATTAAATATTATGATTTAAAATGAAATATAGCGCAACATGCCAAATTTACCCTAATGCAACCCTGAAGTGTATGGTAAGCACGCCTGTTAAAAAGTCCTAAAGCAAATTCGGGCAATATGTGTTAGCATATAAAAAAATAATGATACCAAGATATTGCTTATAACTATTCCAAAAATGTAGCATAAAGTTTACAGCAAATTATTGCCATGCAAATGAGAATTTTTATGACAAAATTTAATAATAATAATAAATTGCATTATTTCTCAAATAGGTGGAAGTATGAAAATTATTATATTTAAATTAATTATCCTAATTTTTTCTCGTTAATGTGAATTAGTTGTAACATGCATCAGCCGCAAGGAGGTTTTGCAGTGGAGTTAATTTTAATAAAATTAATAAATGAGAAAGCTTTTAATTTCAATGATTGGAGTAAATTATTGAGCCAGGGAAATTTGTGACTTTTGACCGTTTAGAATGGTAGACTTAAACTTTTAAGTCTTAAAATTTCATGCACATAAGTTCAAGCAGAAAAGATCTCTTGAGCACACTTAAGGCACCCTATGGGCAGACTCCTTTTTAAACATGCATCGAACAATAGGAAGACTAAAAATTCTACACTAATTGGTAAATATTAAATTCTTCTACAATATATTAAAAACTTTTCTAGGAAATTTTTAAAACAATGCAATTTTTTTGTGACGACAGTAAAACTACATGGCACGTAAGTTTTATTAAAACTAACCTAACACCAAACGTGGTAAGCTTTTATTTTTTATCGGCTTCGGTGGCAATGTGGTAGCGTGCTTGTACTTGTGCGAGTCTCTACACAGCTTGCGATCGGAGACGTGTCGTAACTCGACCCAAGTACCTATTAGACTACTCAGTGAGTCGACTGAACGGGTCAATCGGATACATTCATTAAATTCTTTGTGTGCTCTAAAAAAAACTAAAAAACTTCCAAAGAAGAGGCCATTTACCTCTTATGCGTAAATTGTTACTGGGATACGAAAATTACGTTAACAGATACTGTGAGAAATCCAAACGTATTTCAATGTCTGTATGTACTGTACAGTTAAATTTTAAACAAGCTCCAAACACAAAAACATAAATTTTAACAAATATTGCCCAAATTCTAGGTGCTACCAAGGTTGTAAAATAGTTTCATGAAATAAGATTTGCATCATTCATACAATAAATAATTCTCTGTCAATTCGCACTTGTAGTCAGTGTGGGACTGTGGGTTGACATCGAGGAGTGAACCAGTGAACGGCTAGAAATTCACTCGGAAACGATAACAATAATGCCCGAGAAAGCGATGGGGTCGTTGGCAGGGCAAGATTGAATGAGCCAATGCGAGTGAGCCTACGTCCAAAAACAGCCCTTCAATTAATTATGTCAATGGCTAGTTACGGGGACAGTCAGACCTCCCAAATTGTTTCTTTTCTTGCTGATATACTATGGAGAATTTGGACAGGGATTATGACAAAGAAGTGGTCAGAATACTCCAGGCCTAGGGCAGTTTATCAATGAAAATATTATCGGATGACGACGGCTATTATGTTGATTAATTTATTTTACAACCTAAATAGCACAGCGGCCGCAAAGTGGGCGGCAACCTAACCAAAATAAATTCACGTGCACAGTGACGAACCGAGCTCGCCTTTGGCCTTGGTAGCGCTGGTGTCGAGCAGGTCGGTGTGCGGCACCGCGCGGTCGAGTTCTTCCTTGGCAGCAGCGCGACGTTCCACGTCGCCCGGCACCATCTTCCGTTCCACAGTGGCCGTCCGCTCGCCGTCCGGCGACCCGTCCGACCGGTCCGTGTCCGACAATTCGGCGTCCAGTCTTAGCGGGGTCGCGGGAGTCGGTTTCCGCGTCATTTGCGGAGTCAGCGACCGCAGCGATGCCGGGTCGTATGGCAGGCACGGCGGCAGACCAGCTGCTTGTTGCGTTTTTAGCAATTCCTGCTCAACTTGGATTATCTGTAAGTGAAGATGAGGAATTTCTATTAAAAGGAGAAAAAATACTAACTATATATGAAAATTACAACTAGAGATTGATCATCATCATCACCATCAATAATCAGGTGTGATGAGTAAGTCACGTGTTAATAATTTTGCGGCTTAGTAAATAAACGGCTCTTTAAAAAAATGGAAAGTGTTTTGCTAATGTATGAAATGTGCGTGGAATATGCGTGGCATGCTCTTCTTGAACACACTATACATTATGAGAATGATGATGGTGTGTCGTCTGGTTGTGGCTCACACGGTACTATAGTACTGGGTCCTCTTCATCTTCATGTCCCTCTATTTCTTCCTCCAGCCATTTCCATTCGCTCGCATGTTACTGACTTGTCAGCTGTTTGTGACTACAGCAGTAGCAGCTGTGTGTTGAGTCGCTGCTGTCGTGCCATCCCCTGCTGCCTGCAGACGGTACGATATCGGTTTACAGCTCTCCAACTAAACATTCCTTAAGTAATACAGACATCAAACAATAGCTACTACAATACAGACACTCACCCTGTCTTTGAGCGTTTTGAGCAATCCATTGTATTCCGTGTCCTTCTCCTGGAGCAGAGACAAGTAGAACTCCTCCTGGTGCAACAGCTCGGCCTCCCGCACCTGATACTCTCTCAGGCACTTTCGCGCCTTGCCGTACTTGCGGTCTAGCCCTGCGTACTGTTGCTGCGACTGCGTCAGCAACTCCTGGCACATTTGTAACTCCTTCCTCAACGAAAGCAGCTGTCGGTTGGCGTCCCGCACCTTACTGCTTAGCTCCCGCAGGCATTCCGAGTAACGTTCTCTGTGTGGCCCAGGTACCGGGAAATCAATTAACTGGAAACAGAGAGAGGGGAAGGAAATGATTGGCCTCCTCATTATATTACAAAAGAGATGAAGATTTTAATTTGTGAATTAACTTCAATGCACTTACTTCGTGCAATAATTGGCTGATGGCCTCATCCTGATTGGAGGAATTGGCAGTCTCCCCGGGCGGACTAGGCGCAGATTCGGGGGAGCTACTGTGCGTAGACGATGTCACGAACCCACACGAACTCTCCTCACTTCGCATACTATGCTCCATCATACGCCTATGGTCTCGCTCTTTGTCCGCCTGTAACAAATATACATGGAATGATTTAAAAAAAAAAAATCAGGTAAATTTTAGATAGGTCAGACCTACACATTACCACACAGCAATAATGGCAGGGCACGCAATGCATTTGAGCGTGAATTGTTTTCAAAAAAGTTTTTTGGGAAAGCAACCTGCCCGGGTTTGTTACTAAATTTAACACCTAAAACGTGCCTGAATATAGAAATCATCGATAGAAAGGTCTGGCAGAAAAATTATTTTTCAGTCATTTTTCATTAAAATTTAGTAATTTTTTTTTTTTTTTTTACCCCATAAGCAAACTATTAAGGGGCAAGCGACTCCAGACATTTTGTCAACATTAATAACGACTACAAAATATGTGAATTTAAAATAAATCGTTGGTGCCGTTTTGGAGAAATAATTTTTTTAGACGTTTTTTTTGGTGTTTTTTTAGAATAAAACCCCCCAAAATTGAGTTAGCCCCATACTCGAGGTATGATTTTTGTAAATCTACATGCCAAATTTCATCTAAATCAACTGAGTAGTTTGCAAGGAAATCGACGCACAGACAGAACGACAGACAGACATTTCGTAAAAACCACTTTTTTTGGTTCCTGGGACCTCAAAACGTGTAAATCCGTTGAAATCTCGGAATCGAAAACTTCGACCATCACAAAGCTTTCCTTATACTACGTATAAATTGGAAAGCAATAATACTCAGTGTACTCTTGTACAATATAGAACGGGATATATACAGAGCTCATCCCAATTGGGAAATGCACCAGCGCCGAGGTATTCCGAAGCATCGACGCCGCGTGCACCTGCGTGATCCCCACCAAACGCTTGCCATGCACCTATACTTTGATTATTATACACTATTTCCTCTTCTGCGAACTATCCTGGAACCGCTTTTCAGCATTACATCAGGATAGTTGTGTCTCTGCGTTGTGTCTGCGACAGCCGTTAAGGCCTTTCATCATTCATGAGCCATGCCAGTTCCATCACGGCGCACCAAGCCGCTTCTAACTGAAGCATTTTTCGTACAGTATTCACTTTTAGAGCTCCAATCTTGGCTACATGTATTATTATACATTACTAACCTGTAACGACTGCTGTATAAGCTGAGCGACTTCGCTGTTCTCCGGGTCCCGTTCCCGGCCTATAGTGAAATGTACCAGTCCCGAAGTGTTGCGCAGCACCGACGCCGCATACGCTTGTGTGACGCCCACCAAACTTTTCCCGTCCACCTCTATAATTTGATCATTGACTTGTATTCTTCCGTCCGCGGAAGCTGCGCCATCCGTTGTTATCGTCTTGACGAATATACCTAGTTTTTCCAGACCTGTAAAGGAAGAAAAATATTATTACCGGGATTTGAACTGGTGGCTAAGGACCTGGCAGCTTAGCTTATCATACCTGAATAAGTTAATGGACGCATTACTAACAACAACATCCTGTTTCATTGATCTACGTGTTCCATTCACGAGACCAATATTATCAACAGATACGGTCATAATGGCCATTGCAGCTGAATTCAGAGTTTTTCGACTTTCGTATGATCCCAAACTGCGCTTTAAATCTGAATTATACTTCCAGAAATGACAGTGTTACTCACCAGCATCAGCCCCGACACCCATGCCTATAATCGACAGTCCCAAACCCTCCGGGCCTTTGATCAGGTCCACCGAAAATACATCCATCTTTTCCACTCGTTTCTCCAGTTCATACTCGGCAGAGGCAGCCACCGGGTCCACATCTTCATTTCGTCGGTCGTAATCTGATATACTGAATGTGCTAAATACCCGTATGGGTTCTCTGGTGAAAACAACCTGAAGAAAATAAAAATGTCTGAGAATTAGAAATAAAAAAAACCAAGAAAAAAGAAGGCTCGATTAAATTGGGAATTTTGGAAGTGTTGTTGGCCATCCTGTGAGCCCGAATGTTCAATTTTATACACACACGACGCAGTTGCTCCTCTGCCATGTAGTGTCTTCTAAATAAAATAACGGTAAAACCCGGTATACGCGGACGATTCGAAATCCAGAAATTTATCATGGAAGGAAATAGACCCCAGAATCTACTGCAGCAGGTTTTTGTTTGTGGCTTGCTCCAGGTGCACGCCAAACACCGAGAAATCTTCTGAGGTGCGTTCAGAAATAGACTGTTTTTTTTTTTTTTTTTTGCCCCAACCAATCACCAACCTATTTATTCATGACTAATGTCTCAGTGAATCGCCAGCGAATCACCAGCGATCGATCGCCCATGTTGTATCGCGGAACGTCATATCAAATACCGCCTATGCCCTGGCAAACTAGATGCAGCGCGGAACCCCAGACAATTACCATTTACAATGACTTCGACTCGCACGCAACCAAATAGAACGTACCGTCTCAAGAACAACAGAATGCTAAATGACAAACGCAGGGGGGAGGGGGGGGGGAGGGGTGGTGAGCAGCCTTTTCAGCTGAGGGTAACATGTCATGAAATATGGAACGGCCTGTATCTGTAGCTCTCTTCCGCATCCTACCAGGACACGACTATCTTCCACAGAACACAGAATAGGCCTGGTAGACAACGCCAAATGTCACTCGGTCAGACAAGGATGGATGTGGTCCACTTGTCTAACTGTCCCCAGCTTCAAAACAACAGCACTACAGGCAGATACTGGGAGGCTTGGCATCGCAAGGCTGAATCGCCAAGGACGAGCCTGGATCCTTGAATTATTATTATTGAAGGACTTTTTATGGACGTAGGTCTGCTTGTTGAACCCTGCCCTACCATCGACCCCATCGGCTTTCGGACATTATTGGTACAGTTTCCGAATGAATTTCTATAGCCGCCAACACTAAAAAATGCCGCAAGACTACCTAAACTGGACTCACCCGGGAGCTTTTCTTGACATGAGCAGGCGGTGTGTTATCGTTCTCATCATCAGAGTCGGGCAGGCCGGTGACTTCCATCCAAAAATGGCCGTCCTCGAAGTAGTGAACACCGTTCTCTACTAAAACAATCTTTTGAACCTGCGGTCGCGGATACAGTTCCTCATTATTTTCCACTTCCTCAACCACAATAGCTGGTGCAACATCCTGAAATAGTATTTTTTTTTTCAATTAAAGATTTGTTAATTTGATTTCCAACGCCCACTTTCAGCATTTCCACTTTAAGCAACTCTGTCAGCCTGGCGGGGGGAGTGAGTCAGTTTATTAACTTAAGGCACCCTAAGGGCGTCTCCTTCACCTCGGGGATAAGGGGAGTTGACTGACAGGGTGGACCTCTTGAATATAGTGGATTCCGAGTCATTCTGGGAAAATAGCAAAGCCACGTGATTAATTGGGAGGTGACCAACCCCGCAGAGTAAGTGTTACTACTCGAAACGGTTTGCTAAATTAGAATATATGAATCTTTTATTTCATTATATTTTTTCCGTTAAAAGCACATTGCACTTGTGGAAACACAGTGGACCACTGTGCAGTCATGCACAATCAGTCATATATGCAGCTTTGGCTGTAGGCCTATAGGTCTCGTAAGGCGGGGTTTCCGTTGACTTCTTATTTGAACGTGAGCGTGACATTGACGTGGTAGCAGACATTTTTAGACTGTCGTTAATGTCTGCTACCACGTCAATATCTCGCTCACGTTCAAATACGAGGTCAATGGAAACCCCGCCTAACCTGTCCCTTAACTTCGTCTCGTCATTACAGTATGTCGATTAAAAACATTAATTAGAACCTACCTGTTCACCAAGGCTGCTAACACTACCAAAATGGCCACTTTCCGTCTCCGAATGAAGCGTCGACACAATCGAGTCCTCCATGGGCTGCTCCTCCGAAACCGGCGCGACAATCTTCGAAGACGGCTCCTCCCAGTCATGCGAATCCGCCGAAGTCTTCATCTTACTCTCCTGCGACACCTCATCTGCGTCATTCTTAGAAGACGGCACTTCCCAATCACGCGAATCCACTGACATGTCCATCTTCTCTTCCTCGGCAGCAACATGTCCATTTAACCGGTGACCGAAAACGTCAGGAACATACGAAGGCGGATCCTCCCATTCACGAGAGTCCGATGACGATGTCATCTTAGAGGAATCATCGGAATGCCTCGACTCGGCCATGATACAGTCGACAATTTTAGGTGATGTGTCTTCGATTATTTTCGGCGGAGTCTGCTGTGTGTCCGAAGCTTTTCTCCAGTCCTCAAACTCTTTCGGCGACGCTGGAAGAGCTTTCGACCATGGCGGCTCATTGCTGGTCTCCACCTTCTTCGCGACATTGTTCTCCAGGGGTAATTTCTCTCTGGGTGACGTGGATTTCGCCCACGACGGCAAATCGCTTTGGTTTGGAGCTTGCACAGTTGGAAATACACAATTCACATCATTTATAATGTCTCTCGGAGGGGGTTCGTTGCTATTTTTCGCCTCAATCTGACTAACACGCGGCGAAGTCTTATTTTCCCGGGGTGACGCCTGGTTTTTGACCCACGGAGGATCGTGATCGGCGTTTTGGGCATTATCCCGGGGCGACGGAAGTTTCTGCCAGGTTCGGGTGCCAATTTTCGGGCTGGCAAACTGCGGGGGTGGCACTACGACAGAGTTTTCTACAGGGGAAGGAATTTTCGGGTGCTCGGCGTCTCTCGGAGAAGTGCGCTGCCATAACAACTGGTGGTTAGGCTCGCCCTCGGGTGACAACAGCCGAACTACTTCTTTTGCTTGCTCATCGGAGAGTAACGCTTCCCTGGAAGAGTAGAGATTTATAAGAAAAATGTCTAAGCCAGAACTTCGATATAAGGCATGGTCGTATCAAGCTACTAGTTTTCCTCAAATTGAATATTTATTTGATAAGATACCAAATCTATTTAAAATACAGATGTTAATGCAAGAATTACGATGGAAATAATTGTTTTAAAAGGGATACATCTGAGCTACTTTGTTGTGGTAAATCCAGCGGTAATTTACTTTTTTTGTACGAACATTACGGTGAATATACACTACATGCATATATTCATACATTATTTATTTAATCTGTTGTATTTCTTTGATAGCCTAAGCATAAAAAGTCTTTCAAAATTTGCGTACTTACTTTTTCTTTTGGACAATCCTGAACCGTCATGAGGTCGACGCATTGTAGATTAAACAAAACAAAATACAATTAGTGCAAAATATAATACAGTCGTGCAAGGAGCAAAGCACATAGAGTAACTACCTAAATTCATAATAATTTTACTATCACAGGACCATTTCAATTCACATTTACAGAAAATTAATTCGACCTACGAGTACTTTCTGTCATGCGTACAAATCGGAATGCGAGCTGTTTCATAAATTGCTAATGTCTTGTAACGCAATAAACATTAGCAGCAGCCCGATCACGGCAATTAGGGAATATTATAATACCGGGGTTTATTCGGGAAATTCAAATTGATTAAATTAAATTAACATTTTTAGTGAGTTTTCAATTTTTTCTCCCTAATGTAGACACATTAATTAAAATTCTTAATATATTTCAAAATTCTACCTGTACATTTTAATGTTTATTTGCAGGTTATTTCCTTCAATTATTAAGCAATGCAACCTTTCTCTTGCATTCGAATAATTTATAAATTTTAATTTCCCGCGCATATTTTAACACCTTCACGTGACACCTTACTTGATTCGTATCTGTACGTGGTTAAGTCATGCTTTCGCCTGTTTCATTGCGATAATCGTAAGCTTGTCTCAGCTTGTACTTTATCAGTTGTAGCCGGTGTAGGTTGACAACGAGGACGTACACCGTTTGCCAAAAATTCATACGGAAACAATACAAATAATGTCTGAAATCCATGGGGTCGTTGGCACTGGACAAGGTCTGGGTCCATAAAAAGCCCTTTAAAAAAATGGAAAATAATGGGCACCTTACTACTGCGGCATTAAAAAATAAACCTCGGTATTATAATAATCCCAAATCGCCATGATCGGGCTGCTGAAACGGGTACCGGAACGCAAGACACTGAAATAAATAAACATCATGCCCACATGGAAAATAAAGACAATTTTCTTTCTTTCTATGGTGACACAAGATGCAATGAAATATTCGCCTGCAACATACAGGGACACCTCGACATTAGGTGCTCCAGTCTCCAGCATGCCTCACATTGGGGCCCAGGAGCCCATCCTACGATTCATTCACTATAGCATTGGCAAAACAATAAATAAAATACAAATAATTCAGACCAAGCAGCAATACCAAGGTCTAGAACATACCTAGAACTGAGAAGTAAGTCGGCTTCGTCAGGTGTCATGGTGGGTACCTCCTGCAGGAGAAGCGACTTGTCCCCGCCCTTCGGCACGCCTCGCTCGTGCAACTCCTCGCCGCAGTCGACGTAGAGTGGGTCGGGAGGGTGGGTGGGCTGCACCGGGGCGGCATTTGTACGTTCTTCTACGGCTGAAGGACGTACAACCTCCCCGTCTGCAGCGTCAACGCCTTTTCGCCCTGAAAATAAAACGAATGTAAGACGTAAGCTGATTAGGGAGTACAACTGTGTCATGCGGACATGAAAAGGATGGCGAAGAACAGAAGAGAACGGACGACTGAGGACCGAGACAGTCTTAGGACTGACCGAGATTCGCTTAACACCTTTCAACCAATCAATTCCTTCCAAAAATTGCCAAAATGAAGTGAATAAATTGTGTACTGGGGCCATAATACTTCCAAGGGTGGCTCCAACCATCGCTGTTAAAGCTACAAAGCTACGAAAAGTTGAATCTGAAGTAACCCGTAGTTTTCCCTATTCCAATACATGACGGCTTTCCCTTCGGATTCCACCTTCCACAACTTTACCTACAATGATGGAAACGGTAAGGGAAACATACTCAAGCACTATGTTAAAATTGGCTCACACCTGTTACAATGTGACAATGGTCAACAAGCTTCCAATTGTCTATAGCCACTTGTATATGGATATCGAGGTCATGTAACAATTTACATGTTACATGTTAAAATTTCAGTGCCAAAATGAGTGAGGAAACAACACTAATATACGTACCATCCCAAAAATCAATGGAGTCCAAGACAAGGCTGAATGTGCCCCTAGACCAACGTCCATAAAACACACTGAATTAATAAAGCCACAAGAACGAGTCGCCATCCTGTAAAACCTACGCATCGGCCACCTTTTGACAGATTTTAAAGACACCCTGGATTACAGTCAGCTCAGCCCTTTAGTGAAATACTTTGTTTACTCAATAGGATCCACCTTACCATCTGGGAGGGCTCTATATTATATTAGGTATATAGTGCCTTAGCATATGGTAAACAAGGCGAAATAAGTAGACAAATGCATCAATAGTAAAAACTTAAGAAGGTAGGTTTGCACAGTGTTTACATTCGGGTGGTGCTTCCACATTTTGATTCCAACGATTCCACAGAAGTCTAAATTTTAGTGTAGCAGCAGCGCCTAGCCAAAAATCAGCATAAAACCAGCAGCCTGTAGATTAACAAGAAAAACAAAACCACTTACTCAACAGGACAACACAAAGACAGAGTTCGCCACAGTACATTTCAGCGACTGCAGCACGCAGCGGCTATTTCCGTCGTCGGGTTCACGCGTCCTCCCGTCACCAACACTACCCCGCTGACGTTATTTATGCGCAAATTGACATCGTGGCAGCAGATGAAGACATTATTTATCGTTTGAAAACAAAACAGAGAGAGCAGTGGTGAGTCACTCGCTGAGTAACTCAGGGCTGCCAAATGACTTCTGCCGTATTCCTCGGAAATTGTTAAATAGTTCCTCAGAATACCCCGGAATTTTTTTTAAATGTTGGTCCCTTTTAGACGCTTTTTCCACCAACGTCAATAGTGATAGTAAATGTAGTATTGACGTGGTAGCAGGCATTTTTAGACTGTCTTTAATGTCTGCTACCACGTCAATACTACATTTACTATCACTATTGACGTTGATGGAATAGGAGCCTTATATATCATTTTTTTCATTTTTGAACACCAAGGATGTTACAAATTAAACTGGATTTAAGTTTGTTTTCATGTAGTATGCTAAGCATAGGCGGATTTTTCAAATTTATGAGAGTATCGACTGCTGTACGTCACCATGCCTACTTCACCAGTTTTCTACATATAACTGGAGACTTTCTATTTTTGACATCTAATTAATTATATTGCAGTATTATATGGAGTATATAACACTGACTTTTTAAATTAGCTTTGGTTGAAGAGGCAATCAGCACGTTATAACTAAAATTAGAGGATACATAAAAACTGGACGGGATTAGGCGTAGATCGTAGATTCGAATTAAGTCCAGTGTTGTTATCTATCCTCTAATTTCAGTTATACTGTAAAAGGAATTTCTAAAACCATTTCAACCATTGTAAACTTTTCATTTTTGTTTTGTGTTCTTTGTTAAATCTAACGAGACCCAATACGCCAAGTTCTGAGTTATTTTTCATCTTTTAATTTTGCTAATTTTCAGAAGCTAGAGCGGTAGCCTATAGTCTAAGGCTCCTAAGCTACACCCACGTACACCATAAGTAGGTACCTTTAATTGTGGCAAATTCAAAATTGGCAGTTGACAATTAAAAATACTTGGAGCGCTGAGAAAAGCATTATAGGGGCTGGGTAACCTTGTTTGGGTTGCCATTATCAGATCTAAGCTGTTCTCCGTGAATCCAAGCCATTAATGTTATGGTAAACCTGAATTAGTGAGGTTTTACACATTTTATCCCCTGGAGAAGGGGGCGCCTGCGGAGTCTCCCCTGGAGAAAAACAATGATAAATGGGCCCAAATTAATGAGGTTTTTCGCATTTTATACCCTGGTGATAGATGGGCCCGGGGGTCTCCCCCGTAGAAACAAATTGATAAATATAGGCCCAAATTAGTGAGGTTTTACGCATATTAAACCCCGGAGAATGGGGGGCCGGGGGTCTCCCCCGGAGAAGGAAAATTGATGTATAGGTCCAAATTAGTGAGGTTTTACGAATTTTGCATGCAGTACAGTTGATATTGTACCGACAAATAAACCTAACACTGAGGGGGCCCGGGGGTCTCCCCCGAAGAAAAAGCTTAAAAAAAAATAGGTCTGAAATAGGCCTATTGGGATCTTAAGCATTTTGAGTAATATATTTTTGTGAAAATAAGTCAATGTGTTGATTTTTTCATGATGTCTTTCATGTAAAATAAGCATACCGGTACCAAGAATTAATTTCCCTTTCGTTATTGTGGATACTATGCCTTTCGCCTCCATAACGTCTTTGTCACCAGAAATCCTGGGGGGGGGGGAATGCGGGCTTAGCCTCCCCCCAGGACCCCCCTATTTACGCCAATGTATGTACCGGTATGTATAAACTTACAAACCTTTCTTGAAATAGGTTTGCGATGGAAATAATGCAATAGGCTCCCATGATTTAATCATTTGATTTGACTTTTTTCTCACCCTCACACTTTTATAGGCTTATATGAAATTCTCGGCATCTTATTTCAGGTTCATCTAACTTTTATTCATTATACAAAGCTGAAGCTACTCAAGCTAGTAACCTTTTAAAAACATGCAGAAATCTAGAATAATTTTTAGTGCGCTAGCGGCGGGAAATACACGACAGCTAAGTCGTAATAAATAGCTGACAACTGCCATATGATAACTATTGAGTTTCATTTGGCGCGAAAATTTTAGGCCAAAATATGGTGGACTTTCGATTGGTCCCCTGCTTCAGCATGCAAATCATATGGAGGTGTAGGGCTCGGGGTGGAAATAGTGTTTATATTTTTTGAATTTTGCGACAATTTTATGAAACCGCGAGAGAATCAATGGTCATTAGACAAAAATCTAAAAAAATAAAATAAAAACAAATTTCCCTAAAATCCCACAGAA
Organism: Psococerastis gibbosa; assembly: GCA_963971405.1. NCBI lineage: Eukaryota > Metazoa > Arthropoda > Insecta > Psocodea > Psocidae > Psococerastis > Psococerastis gibbosa. The sequence goes on from OZ020487.1 coordinate 44,674,439, forward strand.
AAACCTCAAAAATTGTTGACCCCGGAAATTTTTCGGAATAAAATTATTTCCCACGGAATTCCGAGGTAAACCACGGAATGTGGCAGCCCTGGAGTAACTGGGGCTTTCATGAATGAATGCTGGCGCCCTTTTTAATAGGCGGGAATTGTTTTGTTCGTCTTATTATCACTGTTAACTGAGATTTCCAATCTCCATCTTCCTACGTACCATAGACTACACACAAATATTCGAATGAAATACTCCTACACTAGTGACCCCGTGAGAACATTCGCAGAAATGGTTCAGTTTCAGTAACAATTTATTTAAATCTGAAACATTTAAATTGGGCATGAGTATTCCTTGGGTTCTAAGAAGTGTAAATACGCCATATGTGTAGTTTAGTGCATACAGGACCTTATTTTCTGTTGAAACCTGCCCGGCGGACTTTAGGGAATAATATATGAGTTAGAATTATAGATGTGCAGCAGACGGTTTATCCTGCGGGGACAAGGAAGCAGCCTCATTAGACGATCTTTTACTTCGAAAAAGAAGGCAATTGTGGGTGCCAATTAATGCAACACTGACTTTGGAACAACAGGTACTGCTCCAGCGGTGTTGTCCTTACTCCGTGAGTGAGTTTATGGAGTCTCTAAACTAGACAGTCCGTGCACTAATTTATAAATGGTTTTAAGATTTAGTATGTAATCTTTTGTTACTTTACGGCTTATGACAACTAATTTTTTAGGCTATTTACTATGTTGACGACGTCGAGAACCTTGTGGCACCTTGTAAACCGTGTACCTTGAGGTTAAAAATGAAATATATGTCTTGTCTATTGTCTAACTCTTTATTTTTTAACTTTCCAGGATTTCGGGGTATTACAACCCGGGGACGACGTTCTCACTAATAATGATGTAATGATGCAAGACCTACAAAAAAAGAACACTCGGCGTTAACAACGTGAAGTCGTGAACAGTGCTAAACGCATTAATAATAAATGGCGCAAACATCCGTAATTCCGTAACGATAAAGGTAAAAAGGAAAAAAATAATCACCCCTAAAAACCCTTATACAGAACGTAACAACAAAACTTTGCAGGTAAATAAATATGAACCAGTCGCTTGCAAAATGACTTTAAGACTAAACCCACAACTGAGTCACAATCAAAAGCAGATGCAAAATGCAAACAAAAAAAATTCTAACATGTGTGGACAATATACAAGAACGACACGCCTCAACTTCAGCTTCATTACGGCACATGGATTGCATCAAAGAAATTCTAATATAGTTGATTTACATATTCCACGGTCATTTTCAGTAATGGAAATTGCCGTGTTGCATACACATAGAGATTGGACAAGCTACTGCTTGCTTACAACATTGCTTAACACTTGCTTGCGACATTATACCAGGTGCAAGCCAAACTCATCCAATTATCGTACTTCCAAAATAGTGGCGGCTCGTCCATAAGGGCCCTGGGGCAACTGCCCTCTCAAAAGAGGTAAGAGATTTTTAAAAAATGCCCTACAATGTTACTACAACCGATAAAATTCAATTCTGCAACCAGTCATTTAATAAATCACTAAAAACACCAGACCAAAGTGCCCCGGGAACCCCCGTCGATATTAAGAGGAATGCTAAAACCCATGGCTCCGCTTCGAATGCATGGAACATTCCTCTTATGGACTTATTGCAATGTACTGTTTACCAGCACGGGAGAAATCCTTTGGGCCACCCCTACTTCATTATATCACTGTATATGTTTGAATATGTAATATTGAAGAAACGAAATACATTTATTTATTTATTTATTTATCTTACGAAGAAATGGGAGTGCCCCAAATATTTTACTCTGCCCTTAGGAGACTTTCCAGGTACGACCAACTCTATACACAGTCCCACACCGCTCTCCTGGCAAAACCAGCCGCTTGTACACAACGGGACATATTACACTATCAGGTTGGAACCAACAATGGCGGACTCCACAAGATCCTAACTAGGATGCGTGCACTAGGAGCAAGGGTATTTTCTAAGACATCAGGCTCTCGGCATCACCTGAGTTAGAAGCCACGTACTAAGCACCTGCATGTGACCAATACCACCGACCACTAACATAGCAGACAAAAAAAAAACACAATACCTGAACAAGCCAAACAGAACAGCGACCGACACATGTTGACTTTACATTCACAACAGTTCAACACACGCCCAAACCAACCCGAACCCATAATGAAAGCAACGAAGAGTTGCACCAACCATCAACAGCAAAAACCGCGGACAATGTGCACAGGTAATCGCGGGACACATGTCGATAATGACAACTACACCATTCAAATGATGAAAAGACGCGACTTCCGAATGGCAGGGCTGCCAATTGCTATTTCGGATGCGTGGTCGCGCCCACGCGCACCAACGCAGATTTCCGCAATTTATATTGCTCACTAGTACACGGATAAACCATTGTAAAGCCAGTTTTTTTTAATATATGTCAAACAACGGGAAGGATCTGGGATACCTACAACCATCACAGGCAAATAAGGCCTAAGTCTCGGTGCACATGGACGATTTCTCTTTCTTTTCTCCCTACTGGTCAAAATAAGGTTACCATTACGGTTGGATTTTTTTTTAAATTACGCCATAGCATTAGGCTTCCGCCATCAGTTTTTTTGCAGCCCACTACAACACATAATCTGGTGAACCTCTGCTATTGATGAGAGCAGGGCACGTCTAACGGTGTTTTCTGTCCATTTCTTCCCGGGTGTCGCAGAGAGGGCACACAGGTTCCGCTGCTACACCTATACGGTGTATAATGTATTTACCTATATGAATAATGTACCTATATCATTAGGGTTAGAAGGAACCAGTCCCAAATCGGAGTCCTTCGACCTTTCAGTTATCAGTCCAGTCTACCTTCAGGATTCTATCGGGCTCCTATTTAGTGTGACTCCCACGACCGCGCTTGTATAGTCTAGATAAGGAATACTGCACGGCACCAACTAGCATTGGAACGTTGCAATACCGTCCAGTAAGGAATTACCGAGACTTTTTAAGCGTTCGCGGGAGCCACCCCCTAGTGAATCTCTTTATTTATCTCACCTGGACTACTTGGCGCAGTCTTCACAACCTTCTCCGGAGCCTCAATTTCTTGTTTCTCCTCCTGCGCGGCAGTGGGCGAGATTGGCGGCGACTTGACGATGGAGCCGCGCGGCGAAGTCCGCTGCTTCGTGAAGTGGCTGGACCAATTCTTTTGCTTCTCAATCAGCTCCCGGCTGTTGAATTTCCTCTCGGGCTTCTCCGGCTTGTCCGGTCTTCGCTCCGGTTTCTCCGGCTTTTTGGCGCCAACTTGCCCCAGCTTCCGGTCGGCCAATCTCTCATTTTCCCGTGACTAAGGAAAGAAATTTCACATTTAGCCCGGGCCTCACCATCGCTTGAAAAGTCTCCGTAACGAATCATGGACGGCACCGCCTTTTTCTAATACATGGCAGTGCCGTGCAGTATTTCCTACCGAGACTTTTCAAGCAAGTAGTTGTTATTACTGGACAGAAGTGGACACTTTACAGTTCATTGAAAGTTATGAAAGTCGAAAAGTGGCTTAAAGTCCAACTAACGGCTAAGGGCTACATCAACCAACTGGAATTAAGCTACAGTTATTTTGTACATCTCAGGAAAGTATAATATTCGTATACACACGTTCACTCAACCTCAAAGCAATCCGTCGGAAATCATGAAAGACAGGAAGAAAGAAAGTCGGGTGGACCCACTCTTTCAATTAACCACGGTCAGAAAGCTTTTGTTTTTTGCCTCAACGCCTCCCCACTTTCTTGCGAAATGGCTCCGGCCCTGCACCCTGACTCTTATTTCTCATTATGCTTAGGAAGATATCCTGACTCCTGCGCCCTTATCCTACAATCATTGGTTCCATTCAGGTGCTTATGTCAACTAATAATACCTTCCCGAAAAACGCGCTGGGGTCCGTCGTTAACTTGTTATACCCCAAGAGCGGTACAACTCTATCCAACCCTTGTCCCCCATACCTTGGAAGATATTCTCAACCCTTACCTTACAATCTTTGGTTCCATTCAAATGCTCATGTCCATTGACAATACTCTTCGTCCTCGTCTCCTCGCCCAGCTTCTCGAAGAGCGCTCTGGCGTTGTTAAACCTCGCGACATGACTCTCTGTCCGAACGACAGACACCACTGCTGACTCCTCTTTACCCGGACCCATACTTTGGAAGATGTTGGCGATCTGCGACACTTTCGAACCAGATAGTCGACCTGTGCGCTTCTCCTCCATCATCTGGAGAAAAAAAGACAAAATGCCATTAGGCAACAATATCGAACACAAGATGCGTCGAAATTGGAGCAGTAGATCCAGACACCACATCTCCTGGACTTTAGTACGCAAGAATAATGGAGAGCTTAGGATAAGTAATTAATTATACTTCCTTCCCTATAGAACAGTCCAATATGGCGGGCCTCCGCATCGCTGTGGCTGTGATTGGCGTAAGTATCCGCACACTTATCCTGCAGATCGTATCTCTTTCGTATATGATATAACCGCACTGATTGGTGGAACCGAGGAGTTATTGCCATTAGTTAAGAATGGCGATGCACCGCACCAATCAGAGGAGGGAATTTCGCCATATTGGATTTCTATACGAAATTTCTATACAAATTGTCAACAATTCTTGAACACCTTCCCGGGACTACCACACCTATCGTTTTTTGTACAAATCAAATTCAACAATCAGAAAATTGTCTTCGGTTTGTCCTGTTATTTGTGACTTTTCTACGATTGCTATATCATGAGGTATTTGATGTTTATATTAATTATAAGGCTTTCCCCTTCCAATTGTCTCTTAAGTGCTTCACAAAGGAAGAACTAAAACAAAACACTTGATTAAGCAGTCAAAAAGGTTTTGCCGTTAGCCTTTCTCCGCCATCAATAATTCAGCGAAGGTAGGATGGGTAAGATCGACTATCGACCGCCCTCCCCCCCCCCCCCCCCCCCTCAGCTTGTTTCTTATGTACAATAGTTTATTCAAGATTTTTTTTACCTTCCTTCTAGACCGGTTTTATGGCATGGCGCCAACAGAATCAATCCAGAAAACATCTTGTATAGAAATTTCACAACGTAGATCAATCATAAAAATAGAAGAGTTTCATGATTTTGGTGAGTTCCAACTGCGGGACTTCACCCAGCTCGAGACTTCTCCAGGTTTCTCAGCGTTTGTGTGTGAATGGTGTGTAAATGGGTTAATAAGTTAATAGTAGCAGTGGGCCAAAAGGCCCAAAACGGGCCCCTATGGAAAATAAACTCAATTTTTCCTTATTTTCTTTCCCCCTATTCCCCATGTGCATCCAACACGGGCATTTTCATTGCTTGAAATAACCGCAGAACACGTAAAACTACTATAGTGTAATGATCACGTCCCTGACTTTCCCCCGAAATGTTGTTGGTTCGATTCCCACATTTGTTTTGGCATTTTTCAAGTGCAAGGCGATCGCATACAAGTTGAATGAACAGGAGTATGTTTGATAGCCTTCACTCCTCTAGATTCGTTGAGTAATAGGACAAAAAATAAGTAGGCTATTTACAATATCTATTTCGATTAGGTGTCCTACACAACAACACGTACACACGGGCAACACGGACTGGATAAGAAAGCAAATCTACGATACCAGTTACACCATTCCCTGAGTAAGACACGTGGCCTACAAACAAAGCACGCATAAAGAGAGTCTGACGATAAAGCTACCTACCTACCGCGAAAAACCTGCCCATGGTGGGAAAAACTTGCACACTATCAAAAGACACGCCTGGGACGGTCAGAAAGGAACAAATAACAGTCGAAATGGATACAACCTAAAAATTACGTTAATTCCCTGAGTAAAACACGTGACCAACAAACAACTCACACATAAAGAGCATCTGATAATAAAGCTACCTACCGCGAAAAGCCTGTCCATGGCGGAAAAACTTAAGCACTAATTGCACACTATCAGACAGTCAAAAGATACTTCTGGCACGGTCAGAAAGGATCAAATTGGTCGAAATGGATCCATGTCAATATTCATCCTTAAAAATTACGTTAATTCCCTGAGTAAAATATGTGCATAAAGAGCATCTGATAATAACGCTACCTACCGCGAAAAGTCTAACCATGGTAGAAAAACTTAAGCACAAATCGCAAACTATCAGACAGTCAGTCATAAGACACTAATGGCACGGTAGGAAAATAATATATTACAGTCGAAATGGTTCCATTTAAACATAAACAATTAGCCTACGTGATTACGTTAATACTACTGATAGCCAGAAGCCTAATGACTCACTAATATGTTTTTGCGCATTGCACATCGAACCTATTATAATTATGACGCACGTTCAGTGCAGATCAGTATAAATACGTATACTGACCTAGACCAACTGCCTGATAGATCTACAAAAACTAAAAACTATAAAAAAAAAATTGGCTGCTACCGCGTTTTAACCAGCTTGAGCAAACATACCTTTTCTGTTATCATCCCACACAACATTTGGGTTCTTACTTAATATATAAAGAAAAGCTTGTAGAATGTTTTTATTTACATTTATTTATATTACCTATTGTATACGAGGCGCGGTCATAAAAAAGGGCCGCTATTTGGTTTCTCATAGTAAAATATATTTATTTACAAAACAAGTTACACACTCCAAAAGCTTAATTCTTTCTTCATTTTTCGACATAGTCACCTTTTCGTTCGATGCATTTTTGAAGTTGCCCCATGAGCTTCTTTATCCCTTATCCCGCCGCCTCACGGAGAAATTTGTTCACCGCTGCCGTGACTTCCTCGTCGCTTGGATACAACCACTGTTTGCACTGTTCTTTTATCTTGGGGGTGAAATAGTGGACTCATGTCTCGTCTCCAGTCACAATAGAGTCGATAAATTGTTCCCCCTCCTCTTCGTATCGGCGCAGAGGTCCACGAGACGAATCAACACGTTTTCGTTTGTGCATCCGTGGTACCCATCGGGCACAGACCTTATGGTAACCAAAAATTTCTGTTAAAATCTTATCAACAGTAGTTTTTGAAACATCTGGAACCATTTCACAAAGTTCCCTAACCGTCAAACGCCAATCTTCGCGCAAATGAGCTTCCACGCGTGCAACGGTCTCGTCAGAAATGGATGGGCGTATCCTACCTGGCTCGTCTTGGACGTTTGTTCGGCCAGCTGTAAATTCCCTACACCAATTCCTGACGTTTTTGATGTTCAAAACATTTCGGTCATATGCCAAGGTAAGTTGCCGATGAATTTCAATAATAATAATAATAATAAACGTCTTATATTTACGGGGCGAGACTTAAGACTAGAAAGTCTTTTTTGCCTAACCCACGTCCAAAAACAATACAATTTACAAAGTACATACGCTTAACGTAAACAATCTTATTCTAACAATGCATAAAAAGAACTTATTCTAAAGTGACGTGACGTAAAAAAAAAAAAAAAAAACACATACAGTAAATATCTATTCTATTCTTATTCTAAACCTATTCTGTTCCTAGTAATTTTTTCAGCAACTGGCTTCTGAACCCACGAATCTTTGGCTGCGATCTAATTTCCTTATCTAGGGAGTTCCACTGGCGGCAGACATTTACAAAAAAAGAACTACCATATAAAGCTGTGTTATGTCGGGGTATTCGCAATACAAGTCCATTTCTATGGGAATTCAATGGCTTTAGGCGGTCATATAGATATGGAGGAGCTGCACTGTTCAAAACCTTATATACTAATAATAGTGAGTGGAAAGTTCTTCTTTCACCTAATTTCAGCCACTGAGCCCTGCGGTAGAATGGGGTTATGTGAAATTCAATTGGTGAAGTTCGATCGTCCGATCCAGCGCGAATGGCTGCTGAGCCCAGACCAAGCATCGTATCGTAGAGACGTCTAGTTAATGGTGAATAGAAGAGGAGGGAAAACAACAGAGTTGTAGAATTTTATCTAGCGCTGCGCGTTCGAAAACGGCAACGTTGCGGCCCTTTTTTTTATGACCGCGCCTCGTATTAACCGGCCAAAACTTCGATATATCCTTCAAAATTTGTTCTAAAGCTGACGTATTCGTGTAGCGTTGGCGCCACATATGTTCGCACAAATAGCTGTCGACCAGTCCTAGCTATACACCCCATTGCTTTTTGTTCCTCGCCTTAGCTTTCCCCACATGGGTTCGACCTTTTGAGTATGTGAGTATTAATACATTATCCAACATGCAACGGTTGCCCCTAATACCATTCCAGCCATGTGTGATGATACCGGAGAAGGTTCAAGCAAACTATATGGTTCCATATGTACGAAGAATATCGTAGAAAAGATGTGACACTTGCTCCCGCCTTAAGATATTTGTATGACTTTCTGGTGTCGCCTGACACGTCTTTTCCCTTTCGACCAATCAGCCTTGGACACTTCCAAAGTCCAATGAATTGCGTTGTGGCTGCAAGGTTTACTCAGATTGGCCATAGAACACGCGCCAATTGGCCGAAGCGGACGTAGCAGGAGGCATCAGAAGTTTAAAAACTATATAATTTTGTACAAAAACGTATTGCCAACGGCCATACCAAGTTTAATCAAACCAGAACAGAGTCTGTTCCATACTGCGGCAAACTAGCCCCTAGCAACGCACTAGATTTAACAAACATGGCCTCATTTGCCCCCTGAGCCCTGCAGCATATTACGATTCCTGTATAACTTAACTTTTTATGGAAATATAAATTTATTGTATTGTATAACAGTCCAGTGGCAATATGATTATCTACCACCAGGACGGACTGAGTTCGAGACTATTTCTCCCCTCAAAATTAGGAGCGTCAAGCTGTGTTAGTATATGCGAGGCACGAAGCGAGCGTGCTTCGTTTGCACACGTTAAATATTTACTGTGGATTACATATTTTGCGGTGTATGCGACAAGAACAACACAAAATATTGTAATGTTTTTGAGAGAATAACTACATCTCTTCCAGATTGTTTTTCTTGGCACTCACCTCACATATACCCCCTTTAAATCAACAAAACCAAAGTGTGTCGTTTTCAATCCAGTTATACTGCTTAATAAAATATGCACTGTTTTATCGTAGTCATCTGGCATACCACGGCTTCCAGTTATCTACCTACTGGACAATAAATCAGAAATTCGTGGTTCGAAACTCAGCATAGAACAAAAACTCGTTGGGCATGAAATTAACTGAACACTGAACTGAATGTGTGGATTACATATTTTGCGGTGTATGCGACAAGAACAACCCAAAATATTGTAATGTTTTTGAGAGAATAACTACATCTCTTCCAGAATGTTTTTCTTGGCACCCACCCCTCATATTCCCCCTTTTAAAAAAAAAAAAGTGTGTCGTTTTCAATCCAGTTTAAATCCAGTTAATAAAATATCAAATATGCACTGTTGTATGTTTGCCACGGCTTCCAGTTATCTACCTACTGGACAATAAATCGGAAATTCGTGGTTCGAAACTTAGCATAGAATAAAAACTCTCGTTAGGCATGAACTGAATCTAAACACTGAACTGAATACCATTTAGGATCTTCAGAACTTAGACTTCTAGCCCAACAGACTCGTATCTGTCCTTGGTTAAGTCATGCTTTCGCCTGTTTCATTGTGTCAATGGTAAGCTTGTCTCAGCTTGTTCATTATCGCTTGTAGCCGGTGTCGGTTGACATCGAGAGCGTATATCAGTTTGTCAATGGCCTAAAATTCATACGGAAACAATACAAATAATATCCGAAATCCATGGGGTCACTGGCATTAGACAAGGGACCTATGGGCCTGTAGGCCTGGGTCCAAAAAAAGGCCTTCAAAAATACTATTACTCTAGCCCAACAAGTACTTTCACCCAAAAATCGGAGACTGAAAGGTTTTTGGGTCGGCCTTTTAAGGGCATTAGGAGGGGATTCTGGTCCCTTAGTGTCATAGAATTGAAAATTCGCCTTTTTTACTTTATACCTCCTGTTATAATATGTCCCTGCTATTGGGTCACATGAAAAAGTCAACAATCCAACTTTGAAGAACCCACCATAAGAGTTCACCAACTGTTCTAACTGCAAAATGCTAACTTTTCAGGAGAGCGCTCCAAAGTTTTTTCCGGTGGTTTTAATCTACATGCATCTCCTACACTTCAGCCAAGAAATTTTCAATTTGTTTTCAGGCTTGCAGATACGATGATTAAATGTAAAAAAGATTAAAAAAATTAAAATTTTTTGATGTAATAAAAAAAATTGAAATTTTGCAGTTAAAACAGTCGACCAATCAAGGAGCGAATTTTCACTGCAAAAACCCAATTTGGTCATCATTGTATATGTAAACAACAATGCAGTCTAGTGACATCACAGCATGCCGTTATACTTGATTAAATCTATTGACTGAGCCCTGCCTTTTGCCAATCAATCCCCGGTGAAAGAGAGTCGCTCAGCCAACAACTGCAGTTTGACGCTCGCACTGTGCATGCTAAAATAAGACTGTTAACGTCAATTAGTTCCAATTAACGGTAACGGAGCTGAGGCAGCGCAGCTGGTGGAGAATGTGACAATGAATCGGGAAGCTGAGGTTCGATTTCCGGCATTTGAGCACGCCAAAAATATTAATTTATCAATTTGAATTTCCCGCGCATTTTTTAATTTTTTTACTACGGCCACTTGGCTAAGCCGAGGTACAACTTAGTCACTCCTAAATCGTGACTACATCCCGTGGATTTTGCACTCATTTGTTTAAAACAATTAAGGCGGGGTTTCCACATACGTAAATCGTCAACGAAAAATATGGTTTTGACGTGGTAGCAGAATGTTTAGTATGTCTTTAATGTCTGCTAAACCTTCAATTTCATAATTTTCATTGACGATGTACGTATGTGGAAACCCCGCCTAAATAAACCCTGGTATTGTAATAATACCAAATCTCTATGATCGGGCTGCTGGATGAAACTTGATATGAGCAGCACGTTGATAAGGCGCCCATTCCACCGACCGGCTGGGGCTATTTACAAAAACGGTGACGTGGTAGCAGACATTCAAATCTTAGGTGGCGTGTCCATCGACCTCGCATTGCAGAATGCAAATGACATTGACGGAAATTAGAATTTTTCTTTTTATAGAAATCTATTAAAATGTTTGTACTTAACATATCCCATGACGCCATTTTTTAATTTTAGTCTGTTTGTTTGTGATTTTACTGTATGATCATTGATCAATTTTAACTATGACGTAGAGGAAAATAAACATTTCCGTCAATTCTGCAATGCGAGGTCGGTGGAATGGGCGCCTTAGTGTTAATGACCACATTCACAGAATAGGATAGAAAAAATCAAATCATATATCATATTTAAAGTAGAAGTATGTAAACACTGTAAGACCCTGCCCTCTTATGTCTTATATATATAGAATAAATAATTATATGGATGTGGCTTGTCAAACGGCCGGTGTGATGTCCTGCTGGCTTCTATCTCATCGACGGACTTACTTCACAGGGGCTGAGGAAAAATTATAAGAAGATCCCGTCTCAGATAACCAGTAAACAAAACAGTAACCTCAGTTTACGACCCTAGAATCCCCGCCACGAGACCATAAATTGAATTCGCCACTGTGCAAAATTCTAGACTATGATATAGTCTTCTAATAAAACTGACTTTGCTGCAAAGTATAAGACTGTCGACATCAGTAAAGTGTATTTGATCTTCTTGACTGGGTGAGAACAGTGTAAAATGACTGATTAGCATGAGTCAGGTGGCGTGACGGGAACAAGCAAATTACAGTATGTCATCAGATTACGGGTAATCAGGTAAATACAATGGAGAAGACCATGGCTATATATATGTTTTTGGATAGGGGCTGATGGCGGCCATCACGGAATCGGGAAGGGACCGAAGAGGCGTTGTCACGAAACTCACTCGATACATACAATACATTCTCGTTCCCATATTAGGGGTATAGTCTATTCATATATTTTACGGTCACAGGATGAATGAATGAATCAATGAATAGTTTATTTTCATCTTTACAAAAACAATGTAAAAACAGTTTGCCCTATGGGGCCTATATGGGCTATTCCCGTTTTAGGGGGAAAATTAAGAGTTTAGACTAGACTGATTTAAATTTATTGGACGTAAATATGTACATGAATGCATGTTTCGTATTGTGTGGTAATGTATTGTACGGAGTAGGTATGTAAGTGTTATTTGTTAGTTTACACTTGTTTACGACATTTGTGTTTCTATAAGCCATTGGTGGATTCTTCTTCTGAAATTTTTTTAGTTTGGTGAGTTTTTTATATCCATAGGATGCTCCAAAGTCTAAACAACCACATCATGAGCTGACCTTGGGTGGTTTACAACCGCACGGTTGTTTTCTAACGTTCTCAGAGAAAGACCGTGCGGCTCTAAGCCCTTCCAGGTAGTGAGAGGTCAACTAATAATGTGGTTGTTTAGAGCGTGAAACAAGGGCGCCTCTTGTGACCGTAAAATAGATGAACGGACTATATTAGCAATCTGTGTTGTGCGTCAGTCGGTCGCCCATACTGTACAATTTGACATCCCTCTGCTTCATTGCTGCAGTGGCGTAAATAACACCCCCGCGGCGCAGGGGGGGGGGGCGCAGCATTGCTGGGGGCGCACTTCAGTTCCCAAAAATAATAAGATAATTTAGAAATCTACGTAATTCATAAAAATATTAAATATCAATTTGTTATCCATGTTGACTATAATTATGAAATTAGGTACTTCAGCTCATTTAAAACTAAAAATTATCTTTCTCGCCAATCCTGTGCTTCACCAGTGGCAGTAGAATGCACTAGGTACCAACAAAACCAGACAGCGGCAGGTACGTTTTCCATTATTATTTTATTATTTATACTACAAACTTTTTCTTCCCATTCCACTGAGACCGTAGGCAAGGGGGGCTTATGAGTCTGCAGCCCCCTCCCCCCCCACCGAAATGAAAAGTTGAGGATTAAATGCGTCTATTGTAGTACGGTAACATGAATATGTCTTCCTCTGTAAATTATAAGCTTTACTGCTGTTAAAATCGGAAAACCCCACTATTTCGGGCCTATTTTTTTTCTTCAAAATATATATTCAATTTTTTTCCCCGGGGGAGACTCCCGGGCCCACTCTACGTACAACATTATTTCCATAAAATCTAAGCCGTCGTAATGGTAACATAACGCATATCCACAAAATACCTGACTGTGTCCCCAATAAATTAGCATTTTACGTGCCTGTGCTATCATTTATATAGCCTACAAGTAACACTATAACCTCTTAAGAATACACTCGATAGGATCACAGCCACCCCCGAAAAAAATCCTGACTACGGCCTTGCATTCCACTATTGACTATCACTTATAACAAAGATGAAATAATACGACAAGGTAGGGCGCACCAAAGGTCTTGCGGGGGGGGGGCGCAGCAAAAGGTATTTACGCTACTGCATTGCTGACTGCTAGCCCCTAACGACCCAACCACTCAGGATTCAACAGAATCTGCGTTTTCTGTTAGTCTATATACAAAGGACATTAAAATGTGTTTACATTCCTGCTGGCTCCGGAATCTATCCCGCAATCTCCAGGTTCACAAGCCAGTAGTATGCCAACTGGCCTATATGAACGGCTCAGGTACAGGTATGACACAATAGATAATGCAAGTTAATTTAATTATATTACACACGGTGGATCGCAGTGAAAGTGAAAGGCGGTAGAATTGCACTATACGATCCATGATGTTGATAATATATAATTATTACACTTTGTGCATCTAACAGTGAACTCTGGCTAACTATAGAAAACTACCGTATTATGAGATAAAACTAAGATATATAGGTAGTTTCATTTCTCTTGACCCGGCAATGATCGGCCACTTTCGGAATCAGTCGTGTATTCTGGCAAGTGGTGATCAAATAATTTGTTATATTGCACGTACGCACCTTTATGACATGAACACCACTATCTAGAGGTACTTCATTACTGTTACCATCAGTTATAAGCAATGCTTACTTCTTTAACTATTGAAGATAGTTGAAAATGGCTGGAAAAAATAATAAGAAAGCGGGCAAAAAAATTTCAATTTTTATCTTTATTATGCAAGAACTGCAATTAAACAAACATTTGGTGTGTCTGCCTATTGTTCTGCATTACAGTATTGCACGGTTTTTCATTGACAGTACCATCAGGTATTGACATGCAATGATGGGAATTATCTCCCGTGTCTTCTTCACTTGAAGCCACAGTAGTCTCTTCTTCGAAATTTTTTCATTGAATAGACGGCTCGTCAGGTCATTCCACAAATTTTTGATGGGGTTGAAGTCGGGTGACTGCGCAGACCGCGGTAAAACATCGACTCTGCTGTCCACAAGCCACTACTTGAAGGAGTTCTTGGGGTCATTATCCTCCTGAAAACCCCATTTTACTAGAAAATTCTCTTTTGCATAGGGTGGCATTACATCTTGGAGTATGTCTCTGTAACTCTCCTACGTCATGATATCTTCTATACGAAGCATTGGGCCAATCCGTGGTAAGAGAAACAGCCCCACTCCAAGATGTTACTGCCACCGAACTTTACGGTCTTTTTCGGGTACCCGGGATTTAATGCAGCAATGGGCGGTCTTCTGAAATCCGTTTTATACAAGTACCGATCTAAGAGATCACTTATGTTTCATCGCCTCACAAGACGTTGTGTCATGTCCCCCGATCACAGTTCTTACACACGAAGGCAAGACGGTCTTTATTTTATTGTTAAATGAAAGTGGAGCAATTCTTGGAGATCGAGCAATGCTGTGATAGCTCCATATCTTCAGAAGTACACTGTTTTAACTTATTAACAGCAGAACAGGGAAAAATGTATCGTGTCATAGCCCAAATAAACAAATAACATCTCGCGTTCTTACTATTTTTTCCAGCCATTTCCAACTATCTTCAATAGTTAAAGATGTAAGCATTGCTTATAACTGATGGTAACAGCAATGAAGTACCTCTAGGTAGTGTTCATGTCCAAGTTTGGTGCCATTATCTCAACTAGTTCCGGAGAAAATATTGAAAAGCTCCTCGTTCTTATTATTTTATCCATGACTGTATATTTTAGTCGTCATTAATGTTGACAAAATGCGGGGGGTCGCTTGCCCCTTGATAGCTTGCTTCTGGGGGTAAAAAAATAAAAATAACTAAATTTTAATGAAAAAATAATTTTTCTGCGAAACCTTTCTATCGATGATTTCTACCTTCAGGCATGTTTTAGGTGTTAAATTGAGTAACGAAACCGGACAGGCTACTTTCCCGAAAAAATTATTTGGTTTTGTGCAAAAAAAAAATTGGTAGAAAATTCACGCTCAAATGCATTGCGTGCTCTGCCATTATATTGCTGTGTGGTAATGTGTTGGTCTGACCTATCTAGAATTTACATCACCTCCAGTGACGTTAGATCGACAACCCCCCCCACGAGATATCGGAAATTTAACCATAGGAAAATTATTTACCATAAAATTACTCATTTCCTCTATCTACTAATTTTGATAAATTGGAAAGCATGTTCGAGTAAACTCGGACCGGTTCCTATCATATTATCATGTAAACATGACTTTCACTCAGAATTTTTTTACATACATTTTCAAAATTGTTACAATTGGAAACACTCTAATTAGGCCTTAGGCCCGTATTACACTGTAAAACATTTTATAAAAGTTATTTGACAAAGATCTTTGATAGTGTAATAGGCCATATTTTATAAAACATTTCTTTTTTAAAATTTCTTTTATAAAATGTAGTAGGTTGGCATTACATTTTATAAAAGAATTTGGAGAAGATTTCAAAATGGCGAAGTTCAGTTGGACTTCAAATATTTTATAAAATATGTTTTATAAAATGTTTTACAGTGTAATACGGGCCTAATTACGATTGCCATCGGGTGAAAAATATAATATCTATGGAAGTTACGGAGTTTCCTAAAATCTATACACATACATATACTAAACTAGTATAACGTTTTCAACGGGGGTGGTTTTAGACTCAGGGGGGTCATGAAATGAAAAGTTGTAAAACTTTTTTCCGGAAGTCAAACATTGGTCGCCGGCGCCACAGGTAGATGCATTACCCTAAAAAAAACAACTGCGAAACTACTCCTACAGACAAAGTGAGATTGGCGGGCTCAGCAAAACACGATATAACTGGGCAAAGAATCTCCGACATTTAGCCACATTCCAAGTGTTGCCGCTCCGGGGATAGCCATTTGCATTTAATCACAATCATGCACTATTACTGCATCCGTCGTACACCACATTTCGTAACCGGTTCAGTCTCAAAGCCAACGATCCAAAACGATGACACAATTCAATTTATTATTCGTTTCTTGTAGGTTTTATGGGAGTAGGCCGTAGGGCTGCTTTCAGTGACAGACGGGCACTTGCCCGGTGGGCCGGACCAAAAATACTTGTTAGGGGCTGGACGTCAAAGGAAAAAAAAACGTAACATATTTCAAAATAAAATGTGTGTTAATAACAATCATTACAACAGCAATTTGAATTTCAAATGTAAGCGCGCGTCCGCCTTTTTGACCAGGGCCAGGGCCGATTTCCAGTCCCAGTCCGCCACTGGCTACTTTAGTGGCTCAGTGAAACTTGCCCTGCCAACGACCTCATGGATTTTTCGAGCATTATTGGTATGGTTTCTGTATGAATTTTGGCCACTGACAAACTGCTACACGCCCTCGATGTCAACCCATACTTACTAACCAAAAACACAGCTACAGTAATGCAACAGAATAAACAAAACAAGGTTGTCTGTAAGAAAACCCCCAGAGTCAACATCCCTCAACCTCTATCCTTTATCACTTCTGTGTAGCCTACACAGTCATTAATTACTCCACCCATAATTAGCCAGGAACCCCATTCTGCTATCTGCTAACAAAAAAAACAGCAAATTCCACAAAAAAAAAAAAAAAAAAACAATATTATCTACAAGAAATATGAAAACCCCAAGGGTTTACTCTGCAACCATCAACACCCTTCACCTCTACCGCACATCGCTAGCCAGCAACTCCTCGAAAAAAAACACTACTAACTCAAGGCACAAAGAAAAACAAACAGGAAAACCCCTTGAATCAACATCCCTCCCCACCTCTTATGTAGCCAACACAGTCATTACTCCACCCATAATTAGCCAAGAACCCCATTCTGCTACTAACAACAACTAAAATCCTCCCCCCCCCCCCAAGAGAGAAAACAAACAATATTGTCTACAAGAAAAATGAAAATCCCACTACTCTACTCAGCAACCATCAATACCCTCCACCACCACCACACATCGCTAGCCAGCAACTCCTCGATTGAGAAATAAAAACACTACTAACTCAGCACACAAAGAAAAACAAACAAGATTGCCTGTAAGAAATCTCATTGAATCAACATCCCTCTACTTCTACCCCTCGTCACCTCCTGTGTAGCCTACACAGTCATTACTCCACCCATAATTAGCCAAGAACCCCCATTCTGCTACTAACAACAACTAAAATCCTCCCCCCCCCCCCCCAAGAGAGAAAACAAACAATATTGTCTACAAGAAAAATGAAAATCCCACTACTCTACTCAGCAACCATCAATACCCTCCACCTCCACCACACATCGCTAGCCAGCAACTCCTCGATTGAGAAATAAAAACACTACTAACTCAGCACACAAAGAAAAACAAACAAGATTGCCTGTAAGAAATCTCATTGAATCAACATCCCTCTACTTCTACCCCTCGTCACCTCCTGTGTAGCCTACACAGCCATTACGCCACCCATACTTAGCCAGGAAGCACATTCTGCTACTAATAACAACTAAAATCCTCCCCCCCCCCCAAAAAAAAAGAGAAAACAAACAATATTGTCTACAAGAAAAATGAAAATCCCACTACTCTACTCAGCAACCATCAATACCCTCCACCTCTACCACACATCGCTAGCCAGCAACTCCTCGATTGAGAAAAAAAAAACACTACTACTAACTCAGCACACAAAGAAAAACAAACAATACTGATCGGAAGAAGAAAAACAAGAGTCGCACAGAGACCAACCAACGCTACCACTCATTTCAAGCTAATTTGTTTACCTGGCACCTAGCCAGCCATTCTTCAACCCTAACTTTGCCAGGATCCCGTTCTTCTGGCTGCTGTTGGTTGGTAGTGAAAGCCAGCCCTCGCCGTGCTGGCACCGGGGTTGAGACACGTTCCGAACACCGTCTGGGGTTCCTACTAAAGGCCAAAATATCTGACCTAATCGACTCGGAATCCGACATCTAAGGCAAAACAGAACTGGTAGTTAATTGTAAAATTAAAACAAATAGGAAAGTCTTTCTCAAGGTACGTTCGATAAACAGTATTGGGCTACATGGGCTTACGCTCATCGCCGTCATTGATGTATTGTCAGAAATGTATTTATTTTCTCTTAAATGTAGTTGTCAATTTTCTGGTCGATACACAATTATGCGGCTTTGGCACGATTAAAATATGGAGTACCTCTTAAAACAATTAAATTAGCGTACCACGCTCTGGTTGAATCCATAGTAAGCTACGGTATAACAGTATACTTTAAAGATAGAAACACATACACCTACAAGCTAGAAATGATACAAAAGCGTATAATAAAAAACATGTTATCAAATAAAATCAACAAGAAATACAAACAATACGAAGAAAAATTCAAACATCCTAACATTCTGCCAATAACGAAACTATTCAAGTATAAATTAATAAGAGATAACTATTTTAAAAAAGAACACCAAATAGATGATAAAGGGAAGTACAATACAAGAAACCCAAAAAAGTTTAAGTTTGAGATAACATATAACAAATACGGAGAGAGATTTTAAAAACAAAGTACTTATACCAAAGATATTTAATGAACTTCCTCCACAAATGAAAAAATTTAAACAGATGGGTGAGTTAAAAGTGGGTATAAAAAGATGGCTGGTCAATGGGAGTTAATAATAATAATAAAAACTGACATTAAAATAACAAGTTAAATTAAAATAAAATAAAAATAAAATAAACATTATAAATAAATAACAAAAATAAATGATTAAGCCTTGTTTAGCAGCACTGTATGAGTCTTTTGTCCCAAATAAGCGCTAGCTTGGGGATGCGGGATGGTATTATTATGTATTGTATTTTTGTAATATATGCTCCTTGTCCAGGGAATACTGAACAAGGAAAAGAAAGAAAGAAAGAAAGTAGTAGTAAACTAGGAAAATTGTATCATCAATTTTAACAATAAATTGACTTTTGGTTGAAGAGGCAACCTCTTTGGTACATTATATCCTAAATAGGGTATCAAGAAAAACTGAGTTCGGTGGGACTCGAACTCACTATCCACGCCTTACCAGGCATCATGTTAACTAACCACTAAATTACGGATTACACCGTGGTCAGCTTTGAATAGACTTGATGCTCAATGACAAGATTCAAATTGTTAGACAGGTTAGCACAGCTACACAACTACCTAACTGAACAAGTCTGCGAGCTTATCCTTTTTGCATAGAGGCAAAGTTTTAGGCGGGGTTTCCACATACGTCAATGGTCAATGAGAAATATGGTTTTGACGTGGTAGCAGACATTTTTAGTATGTCTTTAATGTCTGCTAAAACGTCAATTTCATATTTCTCATTGGCCATTGACGTATGTGGAAACCCTGCCTTATTAAATCATCAATTATAACACTAAATTTGGTTTTGGTTGAAGAGGCAGCCTCCTTAGGACATTATATTATAGCAGTGTGACTGTTACCTTGAATAGAAGGTATGATTGATATTCGGTATGCATTTAGTTATTATTTAATATTTAATTATTGCAACCATGATACAAATAGCGGGAGTCGAACCCCCCCCCCCCCCCCCCCAAAGACAGGTCACAGGTGGAACCGAAGATGGTGACCTGCCGGAGATGATGCGAAGGAGACAGCAGTGCAATGTAAAGAACCCCGGATAGTCGTATAGGACGACAAAGAGACTAAGACTTCAGGAATATCCGTGGAATTGTGGTAAAAATTGACTCTCACTAGGGATCTACCCCCAACGTCAGGCCACAGGTGGAGCAACGAAGATGTTGAAGGAATGAGCTCATGTTGCCTGAAATGTTATTGGAATTGTGGTAAAAATGGAATCTCACTGGGGATCGAACCACCAACGCCAGGTCACAGGTGGAGCAACGAAGATGTTGCCCAGCCAGAGATCATCGGAAGGGGACTGCAGTGCAATATAAAGGACACTGGATAGTCATATCAGCCGCTGGGATAAGGAAGACGAAGAGACGGAGTTCATGAGGGCTGTGGAATTGTTGTAAAAATTGACTCTCACTGGGGATCGAACTACCAACGCCAGGTCACAGGTGGAGCAATGAAGATGTTGCCCAGCCAGAGATCATCGGAAGGGGACTGCACTGCAGTGCAATGTAAAGGACACTGGATAGTCATATTAGCCGCTGGGATAAGGAAGACGAAGAGAAGGAGTTCATGAGGGCTGTGGAATTGTGGTAAAAGTTGACTCTCACTGGGGATCGAACCACCAACGCCAGGTCACAGGTGGAGCAACGAAGATGCTGACCAGCCGGAGAGATGATGGGAACCAGATAGTAGCATATAGTTAGCAGTGAAAGTGGTCAGACTTAGCGGTCGCATGCCAGGCATAGTATCTTTTCCACGCCCAGACTTTTCACATCAATCACAACTCCCGTCGAGGCATCAATATTTTTTTTTTTATTCCCATAACTGTTAATAGAAAACTAAAGACCAGTTATTATACTACGTGGATATGCCTAGTACATAGAGAACATCGAATAAAGTTGTTGAAGCCAACTCAATGCGTTTAATGGGATAAGATCAGGGTCTATTCGTTTGAAACCGCAAAATTGGCAATTTAGTTCGCGAGGTATGATAGAAATAATGCTACCAATTGTTTCTTGCATAAAAAATGGGCTTCATGTGCCAGAGGTTTTTATATGCATTCTCTACATCAATGCATGCAAATTTCAAGGAACATACTGGTTTAAAGACACGCGGAAGCATTAAATGTTTTGCTGTTTGTTAACGAATGTAAATAATGACGTTTTGTTCTACTGTATTTCTGAACTCGAAATTCCGTATATCGAGCGATTAGACTGAAAGTGGCAATGCAGGCCATGGAACCAATGGAGAGGCGAGGTGAAAAGGGACCTGCGGAGGCTTGGCAGAGGAAGAACAAGAACCTGGATGTTTGGAGAGAGGTTCTGCACACTAAACAAAATAGCTTAGATGGTAGAGTAGTCCTTATTTATTCCCTCATCACATGGTCGTTGATAGTAATTATCGCTTAAAAACATTATACCTGTACACCACATTCGGAATGCGTACATATGCGTGCGCTAAAACCTGACGTAACTCGCAATTAGGGCTTCCATCAAATACCAACTCAAACCACCCAACTACGGCAGCGAAGAAAGACAAGACCCCAAAGAAATAGTCGGTAACTTCAATGAGCACTTTAACACGCTACGGGTGGATGAATGTCTAAAAATTAAGGAGGAAACGCATTCGTTCCGCGCCGTAAACCAACAAAATGGTACACCCTAGTGGCATGTTTCATGTAAATAAACACTGGAAGTAAATAATTGCTGGTTACTCACCAAACTAACAAAAACGGAGCCATGTCAACACACGGATTGCGGCAGGTCTCCATCCCACCACACCTGTAAACAAATAAACAATTGAGATACAATAACAGTGGTATGCACAAGAGCTCTATATAGGAGAGATGCGACATTCAAGGGTGCCAAACAAATTTGAATCCTGGTGCCACATGCCCCGGCTTTAATGGCTTGTCATAGGAGACGTAGACGTTCCTACTGATCTGTTCAGAGCCCACATGGCCAAACTGGGAAATGTAGGGCCTGCCGGCACTGCAATGAGTCCGAGGAAACCGCGGAAGACGTCCAGACTGTCCAGCACTGTGGCGGGCGCGGTTGGACTGTTCTGGGGCTGCCTACATCGATCACGTCAATCTGATCTGACTTGCTGTTGACAGTCTTTGTTATAAGGGTTAAGTTGTTGTTTTTCAAGAGTTGTTTAATTGGCAATGGTCCCTAGTATGAATAATAATAATAATAATAATCTTTTATTTATTCTTTAAGAACAACAGTTACAATTTAATTACATTTGGAAGGGGAGCCCAAAGGACAAGTCCCGTGCTGGGCCCCCCTTTTACAAAAGTTTAAGTGAAATATAATAAATTTACAATCTATAATCGTTACTATTAGATTTAATGAAAATAAATAAATAAAAAAAATAAAATAAAAGGAATCAAACAAGATAATAATATAGCAAACAATAATAAAATGCAAGGCAAAGAGTAATATGAGGTATAGTGTGAATATTTTAGAAGAAATGTTATATATGTACTGTACACACATCCACTCATATACATGCATATATATATATATATACTTTTACGTATCTATATGTATACATATATATACGGTATGTATATTGAATACGGTAGGTAGATTTAAAGTATGTCATTACTGAATCGCCACTCTGCTAATCCTGTGTTCGGGTCTGTATTAACTATTAATTTGTAAATTGGTGTAGAGATATCTCGTTACTTCACGTTCAAATTTTTTTATGTAAGGGATTATTTTGATAGTTTGAGGTATTCTGTTGTAAATTTTAACGGATGTGAAAAGGTGCGAGTGCTGAAAAAGTGATGTCCTGTGTTCTGGAATTTGGAGGGTGCGACCTGTGCCAAGCCTTGTTCCCATGTTATGGTTAGTTAGTAGTTCTGTAGTGTTTGTATTTTGTAGTTGTCGTTGTCTGTATAGTGCCAGCTGTCTTGCGTATGTCAACGTCATAGGTGGGACTTTTAGTTCTTCGTAAAGTCCGGTGGACGGGTAACGGTATGGTTTACACATGATAACTCTCAGCACACCCCTAATGGCAGTTTCAAGTGGTTCAATGTGGGTTATGTGAGCACCACCCCATGCAAGTATACTGTACTGTATAAGTGATTGTACTGTTGCGAAGTATACTTGTCTTATTGTATTCCGGTCAAGTATGTGTCGTAGTCTAGTGAATTTATACATAGTCTGTTGTAGCGGGTAGTTTTTAAAAATGGCTCTTAGGCAACCCCCGCTCTGCGGGTAGCTCATCGGTAGGCAGGGCGTAGATTCTAGTGAATCAACCTAAGGCCTAATAAAATAAAATGTGGTACGGGTCATAATAAATATATTAATTAACCTATCTAACATTTCAAAATACAAATTATACCGGGTGTTAGTAAATTACAATATTAAAAATCTTAAAAGTCTAAAATCATTAAAGTTGATTTTTGTTAATTATTTATTGATTATTCTTCAAAATTAATATAAGTAAAATAAAGGAGTGAATACACCCACCGGAGTAATCCATCGGCTCTACTTCTTGTTCCTCCCAATATCGAGGACACCGGAAATGTCCACCTTTGGTAACCCCGGTTACTTAATTTCTATCCTTCCCTGGCACGATGGTCATATAAAATAAAGCTGCTGGAACTTGGAAGTGGGTGGATTTGGTGGGAAGGAAAAAGGGGGCCCTCCCCCTGCGCACACGGACTTAGCGTTGCCTCTGAGGAACAAAATATGAATGGTTAGGTTTAACGAGGAAGGTTAACTTACATAAACTGAAGTGCTACTTGGTCAATATTATATGTTTTGGAATGCTGCTTAAACTTAGGATAAAATAACTGTAACTTTTAATATGAAAAGGCTGAATTTACTGAAATAATTGAAAATAATTACGAACCATTCTTCTGTGGTTGATGGCTGAATAATAAATGGCAAAATGGCGTCTCGTGAAAAGGGAAATTTTATGTCCATTGGCGCGAAGGGAGAACGTGTCGGAAGACGGAAGGCGGGAAATAGTTGGGATATAGTTCCAAGGCACTAGGGGTTAAATGAAAATGAAAAGAAGAATATCGTCGCACCAAGGCTTGGTGCGGCGTAGAAATAACGGGGAAAACCCGTTACAATCGCGTAAAACCCATGACACGAACGTGGCCGGAAAGGCGACTTCGTTGAGACAACAAAACAAGTAGAAAGGGTAAAACAACCAAACAAGAGCAAAACGGGAAATGGGCGCCAGCCAGAGAGGAACTCTGACAAAGAGACAGCAGTGAAAGGGAAAGGACGGGAAAAGACCATGGTGCGGGAAGGAGTACAAAAATTACACTAAAAACGCGTCACACGCATAAAACAAAAAAATGTTTCAGCGTGTGTACAATAAAAGGCATAACATGTGAACAATACAAGACAACACAAAATGCAGTGAACAATCGGAAACGCGCATCGCGCGTAAAACAATAAAAAAAATTAAGGACCCGTAACAAGTATGGAATAACACCAAAAGAGAAAAAGGCAAATGAAATTGTAAACACTTGGGAACGAACAAAATCGAAATCCTCAAGAATAAGAACTTAAGAACTAGCCTATGCGAAAAATCAAAGAAACCAGCGATGCTTCATAAATGAGCCAATCGAACAAAAACTAATATTAAAGGGTTAAAAGATGTGGAACTAACGCTATTAATTCTAAAAACAAAAGAGTAAATTTAGACACAAACAGGTCTAAGTTGAGACACCGGCCATTTCCCCGCCGGCTCGCCGTTTAACTTCTGCAAGCTGTATTGGGTGTCCGAGAGTTTTTCAGCGACTTGAAATGGTCCAATGTATTTGGGACAAAATTTCTTCGTAATATCTTTGGCCGCCGAAGACAGAGCATGGTTGAGTCGCCACACCATTGTTCCCACAGTCAAAATAAGAGGCTTACGTTTCGTATTGTACGCCTCTGCTTGAGCATGTTTAGCTCGATTATGTGTGGTTATTATGGAGGCGTATATTTCCTTAAGTTCACCTTGTAAAGCTTCATCATAGACTGGGGCATCAAATAACGCCAGGTCGGCGTGGTTGAGATTGGTCACAGCGTCCTGAAAGGCAGGGAGCTCACGACCAAGGAAGAGTTTTGCAGGGGAAAAACCTGTGGCGTCGCAGACAGTGGCTCGTAAGGCATAAGTCACCAGAGGTAAGTAACGCGACCATGTTTTATGATTTTCTGTGCTGAATATGGCCAGCACCGTCTTCAAAGTCCTTATCCAGCGCTCGGTGGGGTTTGCCGATGGGAAATAATGGGGAATAAACCTTAGCTTCGAATTGTATGTCCCACAGAATTCCTTAAAAGCGCTAGAGGTGAACTGAGAGCCATTGTCGGATAGCCATGCCGATGGCGGTCCGTACTGGTACACAACATGTGTGGTCAGAGCGGAGATAATTTTTACGGCTGTAATATGAGTTATAGGAACTGAGACAACCCAACGAGTACATGCTTCGACCGCAACCAAGATATATTGATAGGCCTGTGATTTAGGAAGAGGACCCACTAGATCGATGTACCACAGAGCTCCAGGCTTCAGCATGGGCGGTTTAACCGTCATTAGCCCAGTGGGCGGCTTGTTACTGGCCTTGAACTGCTGACATGGGAAACATGCTTGAACGTAGCGACGAACGTCACTTGCTAGATATGGCCAATAATATAAATTTCGAATGCGTTTTGTAGTCTTGTTATGATTCATGTGTCCCCCTTGGGGAGTATCATGGTATTCCTTAATGATGTCAAGACGAACATCAGTGGGTACAACTAAGCGAAGGTCGGAACCTACCAACTTATACAAAAACTCATCCCGGAATGTAAAAAGCGGGTAATCTTGCGGGGTTTTAGACACTTTGCCCCTCAAATCGTGGTACCAGGTATCATTAGAATTTTTAATTCTTTCGGGATACAAAGTAGAAGGAATCGGTACAAAAGCTGCTGCCATGATTGAAACGCGAGAAAGAGCGTCAGGGACAACATTAAGGCTACCTTTTCGATGTACTACATCGAAATCGTATTGTGCCAAGGTCGTGATCCAACGGCTGACTCTACCTGAGGGTGTGTCCAACTTGCTGAGCCAGCGAAGCGCTTCATGATCGGTAATGACCGTAAAACGTGTCCCATAGAGGTATTGACGAAACGAAGTAATACCATGGATGACCGCAAGAAGCTCCTTTTCCGTCACGGAGTAGTTGCGCTGAGCCGGACCCAGAGTCTTCGAGGTATACGCCACAACCCTTTCCTGTCCATCGATCATTTGTGTAAGAACGCCTCCCAAAGCAACATCTGAAGCGTCTACTGCCAAAGTAAAAGGGAGATCAAAACGAGGGCACGCCAAGATTGGCTTGCTAATCAGTTTATCCTTTAGGGTTTCGAATGCCAACCGTTCCTCGTTGCCCCAAAGGAAAGGCGTGTCTTTCCGCAACAAATTGTTCAAAGGGCGCGCCACATCTGAGAATTGGTCGATAAACCGCCGATACCAGCCAGCCAAACCAAGGAAAGCTCGGACTTCACGCTGATTTCGGGGTGTGGGGTACCGGGATATTGCCGTGATTTTGTCCTCCGACATTTTGATATCTCCACCACCGACAACGTATCCCAAATATTCTGTTTCCGCCGAGAGAAACTTGGATTTTTTCCAGTTCAACTGGAGGTCAGCATTGCGTAGCAACTCAAGAACTATATTAACGTGGCGGACATGTTCGTCAAAGGTGGCGCTGTAGATGCATAGGTCATCCAAGTAGGTGAAGGCGAAGGCCTGAGCAGGTCGTAGAATTTTTTCCAGGATGGCCTGGAATGAGCCGGGCAGTGTGGCTAGGCCAAATGGCGCGTAGACCCATTCAAAGTGACCCATGGATGCAACCGTAAATGCAGTCATGTATCTCGACGAGGCTTCTAGGCGCACCTGATGGAAGCCCTGTAATAAATCTAGAGTCGTTAGGAACTGAGCATCCTTCAACTTATCTAACAAATCATGGATGCGTGGAAGTGGCTGCCCCGATGTGCGGCAAGCCTTGTTGGCATCTCGGTAATCCACGCAGATACGGTGACTGCCATCCTTCTTCCGCGCCAGAACCAAACGTGAACTCCAAGGGCTGTCCGAATATTGAATTATTCCCTTGTCAAGGAGTTTTTGAATTTCTTCTTTCACATACTCCATGATTGGCGGAGAAAATGTGGAATAACGGTGTTTCACGGGAGCAATGTCCGTGCGAGGGTACAGTCTGTGCTCACCTACGTTACATTGTCCCGGAGAGTCAGCGAAACGCTCCTTCCAATGTCGCAGGAGCTCATTGAATTCTTTAGATTGATCATCGGAAAGTATCGGATGATTAAAAACAATATCTGTGTGAGCTTCCGGAGGTGCCAGAGGGCTCACAGCGTCGTGTACATCTGGATCGAGGTCAGCTGATGACGCTTCAATGGCTAGGTGAAGGGAGTCCAACTGATGGAGCCTAGCTCGAACAGGGGACCCTTGAACTAGAAAAATCACAGCATCCTCGGTAAATTGTAATGTGGCCTGTAATTCTCTCAATGTATTGACGCCAATGATACAGTCCTGCGCCAAATTTGCCACAAATAGGCATTTGCCGAACCATGTCGCGGGAGTCTCATCCGTCTCGATGACCAAATGAAGATCTGCCTCCGCAACTAGCCCAGAGTGAGCCCCATTAGCCACTACAATCATTCCATTACGAGGGCGAATGGTAAACCCCAAAGCTTCCAGCTGAGGAATCAGCCTGGCTGATAACGCCGTGTCGGTACAACCGGTGTCAACCAGGGAAGTCAAGGACAGAGACGAACATTGTCCTGCAATGGCCAATTTCAAATAAAAACGTTGGTGTTCAGGTTCTCTGGAGGGAATTCCTGCTGCGTCTGCCTGAGGTAGCTGAGGCGAGCCGGAGCCCGTTGAAGCTTCTGCGACTGCCAAAGCACGCTGTGCCTCTGCCAAAAGCCGCTGCATGTCATGAACTTTTTGGCGTAAGCCGCTAACATCTTTTCGAGAGCATGTAGGGCATGAAGCAAATGTCGTACTAGATGCACCACATCGGAAACAAAAAGGACGAGCCGTTGTCGGACAGTCTGAAGAGCCATGACTATTCGATTTACAGCCCGCGCAAGATCGTTTTGCCATAGCCCGTGGAGGGGGTCCCTTCTTCTTAATAAGAGTTTTAGACAAACCTGAGTTGTTCGGAGACGCTGATTCCATTTGTGAAGTTGGCCTTTGAATCAGGGGGGCAACCGGTTCAACCACTGGTTCAATCGGTGCTAGCTTGCTGGTAGTTGGTCGTTGGGAATTCCTTCGCCGCTCGGCATCGCCATATAAAGGGTGGGCAAGGAGTTCTTCAGTCGGAGCTACGTAGGTGTTTTTCCGCTCCATTGCAATCTCCAGCGAGCGCGCATGGCGCTCTAGGTCTTGCATCGTCAGGTTCTCTGGGGAGACGCGGAGAGAAAGCCTTTCAAAAAGGCGTGGGTGGCAGTTCTCCCAGAGAAGAGAAACAATTTCCTCTTGCGGAAGAGGTCTGGCCAAATCATTGTTCAGCAGACAAATAAAGGTGGAGAATTCCGCGAATGATTCTTTCGGACCCTGTTTGCGGGAATATAGGTTTGCTCGCTTTGTGAGGTCGCTTTCAGTAGAGCCATAAGTCAGTTTCATATCACCTAACAGGGTAGGCCAGTCCTGATATAAGTGTTTCCGCAGACGGAACCATTGGGCTGCTGGGCCACTTAATGCCTGTCCGACTACGCGAACCTTGTCAGGAAACGATAAGGGTAAAGAAGAAAAAAGGTCCTCAATACGTCGAGCAAACAATTCAAAACTTTCAGAGGGCCTGCCGGAGAAAGAAATGGATCGAGCCGCGAGCTCTTGGAATACCTCCTTTAGAGCCCGGTGTGACGTGCTGGACGAATTGGTAAAGGTGTCACAGATTTTGGAAAGAGTTGCCTCAAAGGTGGCCACTAGCAAAGCAGAAGGGTCTGCAGCTGGAGTTGGAATCGGCACCATAGACGAAATGGGCAAAGCGGAACCACCCGAAAATGGTCCACTGTTAGAAGACGAGGGCACCGTTACTATTGGGAGAGAAACGTTGTGCGTAACCGGCAATGAGGGTCTTCTAGGAGGAGACGGGTCCCGGGAAGGAATATTCCCACTGCCCGAAAATGAGCCATCGGGATCACTAGCTTGTAGTCTGCGAGGTATATCACCTGTAGTGGACACATGGTTGCGAATACGACGGCGTAAAGCCGCTATGCTACCCTCTGATGATAGCCCTAAATCAGTAGCAATATCGATCAGCTCGTCAAACGAAACGAGCTGCAGCTGGCGACTAATGCCGCAAAATCCTGTATTGAATTGGTTCATATTTATCAAATAGCGTGGGGATACAGCCCCCTTAATCTAATCCACCAGAAAATAAAATAAAAATTAGAATAACATATAACCAGGAAAGTGTGCAACAGGGAAAAACATCCAGACGGTACAATTGAAAACAAACCTAAACCAGCAAAAAGTACTCACCAAATCCCACATTTGGAATCATAAACAAAAAGGACCGGAAAAGAACAGGGCAGGAAAAGAACAAAAGAAAACCTTTAAAAAGGGACACTAAAAACTCTGGAAGACCGTCGACTGTCTCCAAGAACCTCACCGTGTCGAAGGTGAAAACGGTAACCCCGCGCGAAGGTACCTAAGGAAAAGACTGAGAGTCTGGAAATATTCATAGGAAATAACTACGCAGGTGGAAGAAGTTAACTGATAGTACCTACGTGACAATCCGTGACCGAAAACTAACATGACTGTCAACTACAATCCCTGCAAGAACGGGGTGTGAGGCCTTCCACCTGGGCGGAAACCCTAAAACAGAGAGACTGGTAAAACAAACTGAAGTGGATACAAGAGAAAAAAAATATCTATCATAAAACATTATGCTACTTCAGTCAAATAAATGCGAAACCGTGGCGAGACTATAGAAGAATTACGAAATAGGGAAAACTGAACATCGAAACTACCTAGCTAGTACACTAACATAGAGCATAGCTGGAGAAACACATTCATTCACAAAACAAATTAAATTACCACCAGTACTTTCTAATGAGAACCCCCCCAAAACTAGAGACCCATGTCAAAAGTAAAGTAGTGGCTAGCATAGAATGCCATAATAGTGAAAAAATAAAAATAAAAACCCAATTCTTTACAACAGTTTTCAAATTGTACCGACCCAACAATAAAAGTAGAAACATTATTCCCTGAAACAAAAATCTTGTACCTACAAGCATTAAATAAAATCTTACAACTAGCTGAAAGAAAGTGCCGACAGAAACATTAAAATATTCATTGTCACACAAAAACCATAAATGAAAGTAATCATGTTGTTTGCCAAGGAGGTTAAAATGATCTTCTCAATATTTGAAAAGTAATAGGAAGGCATATTTGCCGTAATGTTTGAGAAACAAAAAAACTAAATAATTTTGTGAATTGTAATGACCACGTACCTTAAAAGCGCAACAAATATCACAAAGCACTACACGGCACACCCATCCCAATGATACAATTTTTTAACTTAAAGCCAAAATTGAATATTATAAAATATTTTTGAAATAAAGACAATTATTGTCAACAATAAAATCAAAACAAGCGCCATTTTCTTAAACATTAAATATCGAAATCCTAGTAGGGAAATTTGTCATCATGTTTGTCGCCAAAATGCGAAAACAAACTTTTACATTATAAGAAAATAAAATGGCGGATAAAAATTAAAATTTCAGAAGTCAAACTAATATGAAAAATGACACGTGTGAAGAGAAAATTAAGTAACAATACACACAAGTAACCTGAAAAGTTAGAAATAGAATTATAACATAGGATATAGGGTGCCAAATGTGCCATGAAATTCTGATGCACTAACTTACTGACATTTATTATTATCACAAACTGGAAAAAGTTCAAAACGTTATGTTAAAATAGACGATGTACGTTGGGCGCCAAATGTAGCGGGTAGTTTTTAAAAATGGCTCTTAGGCAACCCCCGCTCTGCGGGTAGCTCATCGGTAGGCAGGGCGTAGATTCTAGTGAATCAACCTAAGGCCTAATAAAATAAAATGTGGTACGGGTCATAATAAATATATTAATTAACCTATCTAACATTTCAAAATACAAATTATACCGGGTGTTAGTAAATTACAATATTAAAAATCTTAAAAGTCTAAAATCATTAAAGTTGATTTTTGTTAATTATTTATTGATTATTCTTCAAAATTAATATAAGTAAAATAAAGGAGTGAATACACCCACCGGAGTAATCCATCGGCTCTACTTCTTGTTCCTCCCAATATCGAGGACACCGGAAATGTCCACCTTTGGTAACCCCGGTTACTTAATTTCTATCCTTCCCTGGCACGATGGTCATATAAAATAAAGCTGCTGGAACTTGGAAGTGGGTGGATTTGGTGGGAAGGAAAAAGGGGGCCCTCCCCCTGCGCACACGGACTTAGCGTTGCCTCTGAGGAACAAAATATGAATGGTTAGGTTTAACGAGGAAGGTTAACTTACATAAACTGAAGTGCTACTTGGTCAATATTATATGTTTTGGAATGCTGCTTAAACTTAGGATAAAATAACTGTAACTTTTAATATGAAAAGGCTGAATTTACTGAAATAATTGAAAATAATTACGAACCATTCTTCTGTGGTTGATGGCTGAATAATAAATGGCAAAATGGCGTCTCGTGAAAAGGGAAATTTTATGTCCATTGGCGCGAAGGGAGAACGTGTCGGAAGACGGAAGGCGGGAAATAGTTGGGATATAGTTCCAAGGCACTAGGGGTTAAATGAAAATGAAAAGAAGAATATCGTCGCACCAAGGCTTGGTGCGGCGTAGAAATAACGGGGAAAACCCGTTACACTGTCTCAATCTTGTCGCTGTAATTTGTAAATGATTCCTCCAGCGTAAGTGCTGGTCTATGATTACCCCAAGGTATTTGTATTTGTCAGTTTTTTTTATTTGGTAGCAATCTTTACACTCCTTAAGTTCACAGTCATTCGTGTGTAGTATTAGTTGAGAATTGTTCGGCTGTCTTGTTATGGTATTGCTGAAGGTCATGTACTCTGTTTTCGATATGTTAAGTGTTAGTAAGTTTGTGTCAAGCCAAGATTTTACTTTTACCATTGCTTTTGTAGCTTTACCGTATGTCTCGTCCCATGTTTGTCCCGTAAAGTATATTGCTGTGCCATCTGCAAAACCCACCACGACACCATCTAGGTCTAATTGTAGCAGTTGGTTTATGTAAATTGGAAAACATAATGGACCCAGAACGGTTCCCTGGGGGATTCCGCACGTTACCGTGGTAGGGTTGCTTAGTATAGTGTTCCTTTCCAGTTGTGTGAGCGTCTGCTTGAGTCGTACTTGTTGTAGTCTGTTGTGTAGGTACGAAGTCATTAGTTGGTGAGCGTGCCCTCTTATCCCAACCTCTTCGAGTTTGTCTAGTAATATTTTGTGCGAGACTGTGTCGAATGCTTTTTTTAAGTCCAGGAAGATGCATAGGGGATGTTGTCCTTTGTCTAGGTCAGAATAGAGTAGTCCAGTAAGATTAGTTATTGCGTCCTGAGTGCTCCGTCCTTCCCTAAAACCGTACTGTCCGTCAGATAAGATGTTTGTATTTTGGAGAAAATTCATTATTCTGTGCTTCAAAGTCTTTTCGATAATGTTCGCCAAATTTGAGATTAACGAGATTGGTCGGTAGTTAGTCATGTCCGTTTTGTCTCCGTTTTTGAATATAGGAATAACAGTTGCACGCTTACAAGATTCCGGGAAAGTAGCAGATTCCATAGTGAGGTTAGTTATGTATGTAATTGGTTTAAGTAGGTGCATTCGCTGTGTCTTTAGAACTGTATTTGGTATTCCATCTGGTCCAGGGGATGAGTTTGTCCTGAGTTCGCGTAAGTATTTTTCTATCTCAGTTTCATCAGTCGGTGTAAGAAACAGTGTTTGAATTGTACGACTGTTGTGACTGTTTAGAGTGACTCTATGATTTGTAGTGTTAGGCAGTTTTGCAGCCAGCTCCTCTCCTACCCTAGAAAAATACAAGTTGAAAGAGTCAGCCATCTCCTTACCCTTGTTATCAGCCATGGTAATAGTAGTATTGTGACATGTTTTTATTTCTGTTACATCACTGTGCGCCCTTTCTGTGCCTGTTGCTTCGTTAATGAGTTTCCAAATGTTGCGTGGCTTAAACTTATTTTCCTGGATTTTATTTTTGTAATAGTCGTTTTTTGTTACCTTAATTAATTGTTTCAGACTATTTCGGTACGAGTTGTAGCTTGCCCGGAGTGCCTCGTTTTGTCTGTTTTTTGCCAGCTTTCGTTTTAATTGGTCTCTCTTTCTGATAGATCGTAGTAGGCCACTGGTAATCCAAGGCTTTAGTTTTGTTGTTTTATTAGGGCATGAAGTGTTTTTTTTAGACATATTTATGCGTTCAGTAAGTATTTGGATGAAGTTGTTTGTGCATTTATTGATGTCCCGTTCGTTAATTACTGTATCCCATGTTTCGTGTATTAATCTCAAGCTAAGCTGTGGTTGGTCTATGACCACTCGATTCTTCTTTATTGACTGTCCAGTGTTCGTGTTTTTATGACTATGTTTTATTGTGATGGCTGTTATGTAGTGGTCTGTTATGCTAGTACGTAGTATGTGGCCGTCTGCTCCCTCAGGATTGGAGGTGAAAATGTGGTCTAGGCATGAGCTTTTAGTTGCGATTGATTCTCTTGTCTAATTATTGATTGCTGAGAATAGGCCCATTGAGGCTGGGATATCTAAATAGTTTGCTGTGTCTGTAGTCTGGTTATCCTGTAATATGTCGATATTTATGTCACCCATCAGTATAAAATTGTCATACGGCTTACCTTTCTGGTTTTCTAAAAAGTTGGCTAAGCCGTCATTAAATGTAGTTAATGCGCCGCATGGAGGTCTGTATATTGCTAAAATTTCATATTTTTTGGGTTTTGCAAATTTAAATATATAATTGAAGCATTAGCGCCCGGTATAGTTGCTGAGGTAACACTGGCTGCAAGGCTAGACTTGGTAAAAATCGCAACCCCGTCACATTTGTTTATTGTACTGTAGCTGTAAAAAGAATCATAATTAGGTATTGTATATGTGGAACCGGATTCAGCAGAGTGGTGTGTTTCAGTTAGTACAATTACATCAAATAAGGTGTTCATACCTTGCATATTCACTAGAAATTCATCAAAATTCCTGTTTATACTCCTTATATTCATGTGCAGAATTTTTAAAGAGTCTGGAGTAAAATAATTGCTATTAAATTTAGTATTCGCAACATGTGTTGTTATAACTATTTTTTCATTGTCAAGATCTCCTAGAAATTCGTTCAATATTTTTTTTTCCTTTCCTTCTCGCGGTCATTGCTTACTTGAAAAATTACCAATAGCCTATAAATAAGTCAATAAGTAAATCTATTAGTAAGGCGGCTAGTGAACTGGGAAGACCAGGAACCGCCTGCTTTACATGCCCTCTGAATCATGGCCAGAAAGTGCAGCAAGTGTAGGACTCGAACCAACAACCTTTCGGGCGAGGGTCAGTGTCCGTACCACTACTCTACATGTCCTAGCTCTGGCTTATTCATTTTTGTTACATAGTATGCTATAATTCGTAGTTGTTTTCTATTGTTAATAGTCTATAGTCTATTGTTCATTTGGAGAGGTTCTCATCATCATCACACCGGTGTATGTTATTTCTTTTTGTTACTCCGGGTCTCCCTTTTTTCGAAGTTTTCCGCCGTTTGTGCCGGAGCTCCTGCTTCAGGTTCTTGAGGGCTCGAATCCTTGTTAAGTTGGTGTAACTGGCGTAGCTCCTTTTCCGTAGTGATGAATACTTTCTTCTGTCCAGCCATTATAACAATACGCCCATCACTACTGTATACTTGCTACACTCCCCAAATTGAGCGTGCATTTTTTGAAAGTGACATTCTGGTCGAGGTGAGGGATTCGGTGATTGCGTATGGAGTTCCTTTAAGGCGTTTCTTTTTAAAGAATATTTCAGAGCGGTGCTGGTAACTCACGAACTTTACAATGATTGGTCTATGATTCGGTGTTTTGGACGGTCCTATTCTGTGCGCTCTGTCGATGTGATTCGCAGTCATTTCAAGACCCAACTTGTCCTTGAAGAAGCCTAGCACTATGTTCATGGAATTTTCTTTAGTTTGTTCCGGCACTCCGTGTATTAACAGACAGTTGCGTCTTGAATACTGCAGGCAATTGTCAAGTTTTTCGTTCGTTTCCCCCAGTTTTTCATGCACTTTCCCGACAAGGTCGAGCACTTTTTTTGTGAAAATGCTGAAGTGTTCTCTGATTAGTGATGTACCATCAGCCGGACTGTTTGCTGTGCTGTCTAGCCGGGCCTGAAATTTGGCCATTTCACCCCTCAGCGAAGTTAGCTCTTCGTAGAATTTTATGTCGATATCAAGTAATTAATTGGAATCAGACAAAAAGACTCACCAATTTATTTATTTTAAGTTGTTTTCTATATTTTCCAAGAGCAATGATCACCACGACTTATTTTTCCGCCATCTTGGAAAAAAAATGAATGATTGGGATATTCTGCTGTCATCTCGATAATTCACACACACAGTATATAGATCCATTTCCCCATACTACAAGTCTTACAGAATCAATTAAACAACTAAACAACATTAAACTTTTCGATCGCACCATAAAAAAACTTATTTTCACCCAATTAGCCGAATAACAGCCTCAGTTTTTGCTCAAGCTGTTAATTTAATTTAAGCTATCTACTTACATTTATCGTACAAACCTACCATTATTATTATTATTTTTTCTTTTTGCTTCTTACTAATTTTTTTTTCTGTGATTTTTACATGATTTAAACATAAATTATTGTAGTGTAACTAGTGTATTTGAATATTATTTTTATTGCAAACTGTTTAGGGGCCCATCACGGGCCTAGCCTAACGGGTCCCATATGTTTATTAATGTATTACGAAGGAAAATTTTTGAAATACATTTACTTTACTTTAATTATACTGTTCAAAGGGCCTCAAGTGCTATGTTAGCTCTCTAAATAAAAATAATAACCACCAGTGGTCCAGCCCATTTGGAAAAATTTCGATAAACAACACTGGAGCATTCATGCATTGGAACATGGCGGTGCCACCCACTATTCTAACGGAGACATATTTCACGGTGATGGGCACAGCTGAGACCCATAATCGTTTGTTTGTTTTCCAACGCCTAATTTCAGCATTGCTGCTTTAAGCAACCCTGTCAGCCTGGCGGGAGACTGTTCATTAACTTGAGGCACCCTATGGACAGACTCCTTCACCTCGGGGAGAAGGGAGAAATAATAAATACAGGATGCAGCAAGTAAAGGCGGGGATTCCATATATGTCAATCGTCAATGAAAAATTGAAAAATGACGTCAAAATGACGTAAATTGACGTGGTAGCAGAATTTTTAGAATGTCTTTAATGTCTGCTAAAACGTCATTTTTCAATTTTTCATTGACGATTGACGTATATGGAATCCCCGCCTAAGCAAAGCAAGAGACGAACCCGAAACTCCGCGAGTTGGGAGCTGGAGGCTTTGTTAAGGCGCCCATTCCATTGACCGGCTAGGGCTATTTCCAAAAACAGTGACGTGGTAGCAGACATTCAAGACTAAGGTTGCGTTTCCACAGATCTCGCATTGCAGAATGCAAATGACATTGACGGAAATTAGAATTTTTTTTTTTTTTGAAATCTATTAAAATGTTTGTACTTGTTGTACATATCCCATGACGCCATTTTTTAATTTTAGTTTGTTTGTTTGCGATTTTACTGTATGATCATAGATCAATTTTAACTATGGCATAGAGGAAAATAAACATTTCCATCAATTCTGCAATGCGAGGTCGGTGGAAACGCCACCTAAGTCTTGAATGTCTGCTACCACGTCACCGTTTTTGGAAATAGCCCTAGCCGGTCAGTGGAATGGGCACCTTATCAGGCCAAAGCCCATCATGGGCTGTAGAGCCGGAAGAAATTATCGTACTTCATTCCGTATAACAAAAACAAAGAAAGTATATAACAGCGTTCCTTGCCAGAAAGAGAGCGTAAAGATCCGCTGGAGATGTGGAGCCATGTCTCACTAATCGGGCCCCTCATTTGTATCTCATCTCATTGTTTCTAACTTTTGGAATATATCTGGACTCCCCGGCGCGTGCATAGTATAGTATATCGAGAGAAAGTCATAACAATACCTGATTCGCGGGCTACCTGCATTTTATTGGCCATTGTTACAACTGTTTACCATTTTAGGGTGCCCATTAACGGATCTTACAGACTCGCATGACCATTTAAAAGAAGCAACGTGTCCCCACATTGAAAGGACATAGCCTACTGAACTGGTAAACCTGGCAGCAAGTCATTCTATGACACTATATGAGGTCCCGTACGTCCTATGTATCGTACGGGAAATTACAAGTCTGTCAGTCAGGCAGAGGGGTATCTGACACAGGAGTAGTTTGGTTGGTAGAGCACTGAACTAAGAAACGAAAGGTCCGAGCTCGAGAATTAACTTAAAAGAATAAATTAATCAACAAAATCAACAACAAATCAAATTTCTGTTGTATTCCCAATCGTTCCATATAGTATAGGCATGGATATTTACCAAAGCAATGCGGAACAGAATCAATGCATTTGAAATTTGGGGAATATACAGACGAAGCACTGCGCGCATCTTTGATATCCCTAAGGCCGAGATCTTGAGACGAATGGATATTGAATTGAACTGCTGCGGACGGTTAAGAAACGGAAACTAAAGTACTTTGGAAAAGTGACGAGGAACGAAAAATATCGCCTCCAGCATGATATAATTCATGGGACGATATAAGGGCTAAGGGCTCCAGGCAGAAGAGCATTCAGGTTGAAAAATCTGAGGCAGTGGTTTGGCAAGAGCACGTCTCCCCTTTTCCGAGCAGCAGTCTCCAAGGTACAAACTGTCATTATAATCGTCAATCTTCGCTAGAAGCAGGCACAGGGTGGGGTTTAGGGGGTTCATTCTGTGGTTCAAACCCCTTATCGAAATAAATTGCATATTGGCAGTATTGCGAAAGAAAAAAGTATTGTGATAAAGACATTTATCAATCCAAGATCTTTCTACGAATTCTTGTTACCAAGATTCCCACTACTTTGTTCCAATTTATTAAAAATCAATAAAACAATAAACGGTGAGCCCCCGGCTCCCCTTGTATATCAATACCAAGCCCGACCGGTTTCGACCTTGAAAAAAATCCGACCCTATCGAGGGTTCTGGCACTCAAGAACTAAAAGCTCAATCAAACAGTACTATAACAGCCCCCAAACCGATAAACAGCAAATGAATGAACTTGGCAATCAAAATAACGCGGATAACATCGGTTCGAAAATAGATCCAACGTATCTATTATTAGCCTTAGTCTACAATGTGAAAGGAATCCAGGAAGTCGTACAAGGGCAAGGTTTTCCTTAGGTCAGGGGAGCTTTCAGGGCTTTCACTCGCTCCGGGGCATGTAGGCGTGCTGAGAAAGCATGGGGTGGATAGTACTCGGTTGCCATGGCAACTTGAGCGCGGCGGAATCGACCGACGCCCCACAATTTACTCCCTCTTATGGGCTAAACTTTTTAATAAATTAGATGCGTCTAGCCGACGGTAGAGTTTCTTTTCTCATCTGGCAACAGGATATTTAGGGTCGGTCCCACCACCCATAGAAATGAATCGGCAAGGACAATTAGTAGAGACTTTCACCTGAAAGGTTGTTGATTCGAGTCCTACACTTGCTACCTATTTTGGCCATGCTTCGGAGGGCTTCCTAGTTTCCTAGTGTAACAGAGGACTTCATAGCCCTAGCTCCGCTAGGCTGGCTTAGTAATAGAACAGACAGTCAATATTTATAATTAGACAATAATACTGATCGGTAGATGGCGATGCCGTCCAGGATTCAAGTACTATGGTGA
Organism: Psococerastis gibbosa; assembly: GCA_963971405.1. NCBI lineage: Eukaryota > Metazoa > Arthropoda > Insecta > Psocodea > Psocidae > Psococerastis > Psococerastis gibbosa. Next base: position 44,713,344 of record OZ020487.1, read on the forward strand.
TTTGGTCACCCCTTGCCTTGTAACGGTTCTCATTACAGAGCTACCCTTACCGTATCACTGTATGTGTCAAAATCTGGTGTGGGCACCTGGTAGTTCACAGACATGGTGGTTATCAAAGCATTACGAGGCTATCGGAGGTCACCAAACAACATATGTTTGTCCAATCACCCGTAGCCAACCAATTAAACACCACTATCCATGCGTCCTGTCCATTTTTATCTCCGTAGATTCCCACATTATCAGAAAATGACCCAAGGGCCAAAAACTACAACAGGTTTTTAAAATGTTCCGGGCCAGAACCAAAATATCAAGGCAAAATAATAGCGACCAAGTGGGTTTTAATTACACTAATAGCGACTAAAATATGGTAGGTGAATGTAAAAAAATAGTTGACGTTTTTTTTAAAAACTACTATTTTTAAATTTTCTACCGATGGGGACCGACTCCCATTATTATGATGCATAATAAATCTCATTAGCTCTGGGCAGGATCCCATTTGAACCCCGACGGACTAAAATTCTACATACTTTCTCTTTTTTGTCCTTTCCCCAGTTTAAATAGACCTACTACAATAAATAAAAGACAATTAATTAATTGATTAATTATTCTCCCCCAGCAGTGCGGATATAATCCATGGCTCCACTAAGGTACATGAGTAGCTACGACCTTTAAATATGGCTCAGGGAACAAAAAAGGTTCTCCTGCCCTAGAATATATACAGTATATATTATACTGATGATAATCTAGCCTGTGACTTATTATTGGCTACTAAGACGTATTTACCATGAGTTGCACCAAACACCGGTGTATTACCCTAAATACTCGTATACTGTATTAATTTGCCTAGGTGCTATGTCCTTATAAACAAACCAAAAACAGGAAAGATTCAACACTGCAATAGCCTAAAATAGGCGAAACGTACAAGTAATGATAAGCTATCCTGACTCTTGCTATCAGCTGCTAAGACGTCTGTCAGCGTGACTTTCGCCGGGGTATTAGCCTAGATATACTGTGTGCATTTTGCTTGCAGATTAAGCTGCCGCTCGTTCAATTTCAGTCATTATCTAATCTCTGTTATCATGAAAACTTATGACATTTATCAGAAATGACGAGTTTGCTGTATTCTCTCGGAAACTATTAATTTTAACACTATGTTAAGGAGGCAACTTTCTTAGGACATTATATCCGAACTAGAGAATCGAGAAGAAACTGAATCCGGCTATAAGAGTGTATGACCCCCAGCATTGGCCAGTTCTTGATATTTATAATGTAACGTCTCCAGACGCCCGGGGGACGCCAATGTTCTTCAACTCTTTTCCACACCATTGCCTAGTCATTACCTCTATTTTACTTTTTCTATATGTTGCTCTGTCGAAACGGGTCAGGTTATTGATATCCCTTACGGCAACCTTTGGCTAATTGTAACCCGCTTCACCTCCTATTACAATCTGAGGTTTAACAATGTGCCCCTCTGGTTACGCTTTTCCTTTGCTGAGATAGCTATGTTAGCTTCTGAACTTAAGTCTTATTTTTGCTTCGCCATTACATCGGGTATCATTTGACTCCGCAGCATAGCCTCTCAAAATTGCAAACTCCTATCAGATCTGTAAGTGTTCTGAACATTCTTAGTTTTGGTAGTCTCTATTATGTATACGTCATTGAGACCATGGAAATAGTAGCAGCAGAGCACCGAATCCAGATTGTCGACGTTGAGGAGTTGCTGCAAGTGAGACTCTAACAAGACGGTCTGTTTTCTCACCAACTTTAGTTGAATAGACCTAAGTGATTTAATAATAGTTCAATTACGTTATTTCTTGGTGCTGACCTCCAGCTCCAGGCCATGCCGATAACAAAATTCCTTTTAAAGTCAGATTTTCCTTGTATTCAACGTTTTTCCCAAGGCCGGGAACAGCCCAGTTGGTAGATAACTTGACAATGAGGCGGAATGCTTGAAACTCCACGAATACAAAGGAAGTTTAAGTGCCCGCTCATATTCATTTATATAAGTCGACGTTAAGAAGTTTAAAAATTCCGACTGGCAATCATTGATTTAGACCTTCATAAAACCTGTACATTACACAAAAATAAAAGATTACGCCTCCGGGAACAGATAGAAAACGTTTAGGCACCGGCCGCGGGTGCACCTTAAAGACAGCTCTACCCTTAATGAAATCACCATATTTGGTTATATCCCATAAAAAGCTTAACTCATTTCTAAGAAAAATAAAGGTCAACGAAGAACGGTTATTCACTAATCTTTTTTTCCGAGTCAAAATTTGGAATTTGTTGACAGGGATACGTACTGATTATCGCTTAAGAGCATTTATAGTGTCAGAGGCAATTGTTAAAAATAATAATACTTTTTAGAAGAAGAAAAGCTAACCACTATACATAAATTAATACATAAAATTTCAAAGTCAGTTGTAAATGTCAATTAAATATGAAAATCAATAATGTCACTTTTGAGAATTTGTATACAAGGAACGCCCCTGATGATTGTCTTTAAATATTAACTAATTCGTGACAGAAAAACCTAAACACTGATTAATTCTATCGTACCATAGATGTAAATGGAATGCAATCCGCAAACAAGAAACAACGGTAGTCTACTTACCGAAATATATGCCAGGCCTTTTTCTCTTTGATGACAAGCATCCATAATCGGCGGCCGACTTAGACTGACATTATGTTGACGAAATTCAGCATTTCTTAGGTAATGCGGGGGGAATGTTATATTTAAATGCATGCGTTGGGCAGTAAAGAGACCATTTCAATTGGAATATCAGCAAAAACATTCACATTTTTAATCCTAATAATTACACAAAAACTACACCAATACTACAACCAAAACACCGCCGCCATTTTCCCGAGTCGACAACTATGTTAGTCAACTAAGTAACTAAAATTAAAGTATTTTTTGTAAATAATGAAATCTAATATAAATTTGTAATAATAAATATATTATAAATTAATTAAATATTTTTAGTATAAATTATATGCAAAATTTCAATATTAGTTGAAGGATGTATTTGGAAATAGCACTATGGAAAAATGGCGCAAAATTTGAAATAGCGGGTAAATTCATAGAATAAACATTTACTCTAGGTAAATTTCATTTTTGACACAACATTGAATAATTTTAGTGTATAATAGTGGGGCATGCGTAGTCTTGATAGCCTTCATTGACACTGGGCATCGAAAAGGATACGAGTAGAGGTAGGTAGACGCTCGTCAATATTTTACTAAATACCTATATTATTATATCGCTACAGCCGATTAAATTGGCAATGAACAAGCACTAGACAGAATTAGATTTCGAATTTGGGACACATGTTTCAGCAGGCCCAAACTTCAAGCTAGCGTTCATTGATCACGAGACACTTTTCTGTTATCATCTACACGGTATCCGCAAGTTGGATCATGCTTTAATTCTGTACATTTAATTATTATTCCGATTCAGTACGTTTCTGTCTTTTAAGTTTTATGTGCTAATTTCCTATAAAGGTGTTGTCGAACTGCGGTACCTATAAGGAAAGGTGCGTTTTTTTTTTTTAGACAAATTGTTTATTGCTGACTAATAGATGTAAAAATAGGGAATCATGAATTTTATCTTTCATCATTGGATATGTGCTAAAAAAAATGGTGAGATTAAAAATTTGAGACCTGATACTTACCTACACAAAGTAATGGAGAAAAGCTTGGACAGTGGTCGACATCTACTAGTATTTATGCGAATTTATATGGCGTCAACACTACAAGGATACGTCAACATTCGAACAAATTTTAAAGAATAAATCTGAATTCTACATTGTTAGGTAAAATAATGAAGTACCAATAAAATAAATGTAGTACAAGCTCACAGTAGCCTACTGGTTTTATTTTTATATTAAAAAACCCCGAAAACTATGATGACCAAAAAGGTCTCCCTTTTCTTGCTTTAAAAAAAACTTATCAAAAATTACATCAAGGGACACCGACAACTTTACTTAGGCCTACGTATATACAGTAGCCTATATTTTTCTATGATAAGCCATGAGTTACAAACCAACTTTTTTTCGTTTTTGACGTAATTTTCAGTAGGTACCTGACAGAAGAAATCCTAATTTTTCTTTTTTGATGCCTTTGTCATAATTGTCGCCCAATTGTCCCGAGTTGAAGGCGTTGTGGTCCCATACGATTATTTTTAACGTTTGCAAGTTGTATCTTGCTTTTACGCCCGCTGTGTGTGGTTTTCCCTAGTTATATTTGGGTCATTAGACCCGAGGAGGAAATAAAATTTAAGACTGCAGCCGTCTAGTTTTCAATGTCGCTTAGAAGATCTGCTACTATCTAATAATGATACATAATTGACCATGAAATAAACACTACTATTCAAATGCTTGCCATACGTGCAGAGCTAGTAAACAAAACAGACTATTTAAAAATGGTTCCTCCTTGGAACCTGACGTCACGTCTGAAGCTGCAAGTTTTCACTCATTTGAAAAATTTAAAAAGAACGCTTTCGTGGTATACATATTCTCACCAGTCATAATTATTATTAGTTACTAAATTAACCTATTCTCACCTCCCCTGAAGTATTTTTTATTATTATTCAAGTCATTGAAGTAAGCCATACAGATGGTAGTCCTGTAGTGGCAATCTAATCAGTAAGGCAATTAAACGGCTTTTTGAGAAAATTGCATTTTTTATGAATTTTTCATTGATTAATGTGATATTTGCGCCTGAAAATTTATAGTTAGGCAACCTTGCTCCATTTGCAACAATACTTGACCTGTACAAACCCATCAGCTTATAATCTGTCATCCTTATTTTAGGAACAGTTTGAATTAATAAAACCTATATAAATTATATTATTGTTTTAGATGCTTCTTACTTCCCTAAATTGCTAAGAAACCATCTCTTAGAGAAAGCTTTCTACACTGTCACTGGGGCACTAGCACAATGACAAAACTACCTGATTTTGACGATACTCTGACGATTTTTTTACTTTACATGTATTGTATAATTTAAAGGAAATATATATTGTATTGTATTGTATATACCTATATACGAAATACAAGTAGTTTTGTCCGTCGATTTTTATTAACCCCTTCGGTCCCTGCGTCCCTCAGAAGGGACAAACTTTTGAAGGTTTGAATTACGCGCTTTTTTAGATTCTGAAATGAATGACAAACACAATAAGTTTTTACACGGTATTAACTCTGTGTTACTGAATCGAATCGATTCGAGAACGTGTCTGCTGCATTTTGGCGCTTAAAAGTTTGTGTACATGTCGGAGAAAATGGCGGGAAAAGGTATGTTGCATTTTTATCACTCCACATCTGGCCTAGGCCCCACTTATATTGGTATAATTATTTTTTAAATTGATTATTGAGGGTTTATAAACTAGATAACGGAACTTTTTTTGTTGAAGGTGGACCATTTTTGAGCCTTTTACTCGTGTCCCTTAAAAGGGACAATAGGACCCAAGCTACCCCAAACTCGGCCATATACCGATATTATCATCTGACTTTATTATTATGTTTACATGTAGTGTTTTGAAGAAGTGCAACTGAAAAGTGAAGCCTGAGGACTATGAAAGAGTAATGGAGATATTTGGGGATTGCGCGGATTTATCTGGGCTATCCGATGATGAGTCAGTTCGTGATTTCGAGGCTGAAGTAGACCAAGAGCTGCTGCAGTCTGCAGTATACAGAAGAATTGCCTTTGACTGACAAAGACAACGATGATGAGCTTGCCTGAATGTGGCTTCATAAAATACCTATACGAATGCGAAAGGTGTGCCTAATGGACAACAAGTTGGGTGCTTCTGCTTACGTTTTATGCCAGTTATTACATGAAATTCGGATATATATTTGGAGAACTAAAAGCCGTACTTTTGATTTTCAAGGACATCCAACGCTGTAGTACATCTTCCGACTGATAATGATGAGACTGCTGTGGAAGTTGCTGAGAAATACGTGGCGAAAATTACAGACACTATCCAGAAAAAAAAATGGTCTTATAAGAAATAAGAAGAATGGCAAGAGTAAAACGCAGAAAATTATTGTAAAGGTAAGTAAGAAGAAAGGAATGCCAAATAAGAGAGGCAGTGGCAAAATACTGAAACAAGGGAATGAATCCTGCCAGTAGAATTTTCATAAAAAAATAAAATAATTTTTTTAATAATAAGTTTTTTTCTTCATAGCTATGTAATCTAGTCCCAATGTCCCTCAGAAGGGACACTCCAGACTGAATGAATGAATGAGCTTCAGATATGGTAAAATTAGCCTTAAATTGACCATAGAGTATATTCCACACGAGAAATAATTTTTTTATACGTCAACTTTAATTTGGGTCTGAAGGGGTTAAATTCGACACGCATCGTACGTTAAAAAAAAATCATGTTTCGGCCCTCGGGATAATTTTTGATTTCTTATTAATACGATAATTCATGGAAAGTTTTGATTTGAAAGCAAAGATTAACACATAAATGGATCCTTTTTCAAAAGAATATTAATCATTCGAGCCACGATTATACCTTCAGAAAGCGGCCGTTTATTTAATAACCTTAGACTTAATTTAAAGTTGCTTCTTATTCGATTATACGTAGGTGCAATCGAAATTTTGGCTGGCCTAGTTATCTCTGGCAATATCTTAGTATATCCTGTTCATGTCATAGGAAAAGGAATTTACTCACCATAAAATGATGAAATTGATTTCCATATCGAAATATAATTACACATATTATATCTATAATAGCATACAATAGCCTATTTATTATACAAAATACATAATACTATAGTATTGAACAGATTAGTGTTATAATAATATATTCAATGACAATAGTCCCGATATTCACTTTGTAAAACTTACTGCCACTCATTGCAAAAATTAAAGTTCTTGGTATAGTTTTACGTCATAATTACAAAATACACCGTTGAAAGTACATTGTCTCATTGTAAAGAGCAGAAGGGTAGCTATCAAATAAAATAAAGTGAAGAACATTATAAAGTTAGTTAGTAATTGAAGAACTTTTTTATGGACCCAGGCCTACTATTAGTGGACCATAGGTTCAATGCCAACGACCCCATGGATTTTGGACATTATTTGTATTGCTTCCGTATGAATTTTTGGCCATTGGCAAACTGGTATACAGTACGTTCTCCATGTCAACCTATGCCGGCTACAAGCAATAATGGATAAGCTGAGACAAGTTTACCATTGACGCAATGAAACAGGCGAAAGCATGACTTAATCAAGTACAGATACGAGTCAACGTTCGACTGTCCAGCATTATAAAAGTAATAACGGATATTTAATACTTAACTATAACATACACAACCGGTTTCGGCTCAATCCATCATCAAGTGCAAGAACATAAACAAAACACAAAAGGACGCACGATAAAACAATAAATGGTAAACAATGAACAGTTCACTTATAACACATTATCCTGGCTAATTTATGTTCAACATTAAAAAAAGGTAACACCAACAAAGGGGTACTACTAATCAGGCTATGTTTTTTAATACAGTTTTCTTCTTAGCAATAGCCTCTTTAACCCTTTCGCTGGCGGTGGGCCGCATTTTTACCACCAATTTGAAACCGTCCCCTAGGAAGCGGAATTACCACTCCTGTAAGGCTAGGGACGCACTAGGCAGCCTGGCTGCGAGAGCCAGGCTGTGGCAGCCAGTTATAAGCTGCCAGCCGACTGGTCTCCGAGAATTCATTGTAGTCGTTATTCTATACTCAATAAAAATGGAGGTGGAAGAAGTTGTTACTATATATACTTACTATCTCGCAGGACAAAACGCAGAGCAAAGAGTAGATACTGATAGTGGATAATCATTTGAAGTCCTACAAAATATACGGAATTCAATTACGGACATGGAAACTCGTTTACGAGCATGCATAATACCAGAAAAAAAATTGGTACTTTGAGGAGATTGCAAAAAACAAATTGTAATAAACAAGATAGTAGTAGAAAAGCAGAAAAATAATTCTGGCTGCTTCAACTAGTGCGCGGAGGCTGAAGGCTGCATTTACCATGTTTATGCATGTAGCTGCCTTCAGTCTCCGCGCACTAGTCGACGCAGCTCCAGCTATTCGCCGGGGCCATTATAGTTTTAATTTGCGCTTCCCAGAAAGAATGAATCTTCGTTAAGCAGTTAAAAGACAATTTCAATCTCATGTCAAGTTGACGTTTCGTTAAGGTGTTTTAAAGACAATTTCAATCTCATTTCAAGTTAATTAAAGTAATCTTTATGAAGTAGTTGGACTTTCATATTGTGGTACAAGGTAGGCCAGGCCAAGTGTCGACTTTTGGGGAAAGTCGTTTCATGAGAAAACTGCGAACCGTAACTGGTCGGACACTTGTATATTATGTAGCTAATAGAGTGTATTAAGACATGCATCAATAAAAAGGCTAAAATATTTAGCGACCACTGAGAAAAAAAATCCTGAAAATTAGTGGCACAAGGTAGGGCGGTCTCCCCTACAACAAAAATAAGAAAAATATTTCCTCACTTACATGGATGATTACAGTAAGTTATTAAGGGTTTACGTAATTAAGAGTAAAGCTGAAGTGTACGACTGTTTTGTTCATTACATAAACGAGATGGAAAATAAAACACAGAAACTAGTTTGACGTTTAAGGTGTGACAATGGCACAGAATTTGCTGGAGATAAGGGAATTAGTGTTGAGCCATGCCCAGGTTACGTAAAACAATCAAGTTAAGATGAGATATAGTAAGAATGTAAGCGTTGATGCTTTGGAATGTTTTGCAGACGCTGATTGGTTGAAAATGAATGCTAATCTTATTTATTGGAAATCAAAGAAACAGGGGAGTGTAACTAAATCCTCAACAGAGGCAGAATATGTAGCGCTTTCAGAATGTGTCAGTGAAATTAAATTGTTCCTTGAAGATTTTGGAATTAAGTGGGAAAACCCTGTTACTATTTATGAAGATAATTTGGGAGCTATTAATATTGCCAAAGAATTGTAAGTACATTGAAACACATTACCATTTTGTGAATGAAGAGTTTCAGAAAGGAACTGTTGACATTATAAAAGTTGTTTCTAATGAAAATGTTGCAGATATTTTTACTAAGTCTTTATGTAAGTTAAATGATCTTTGTAATTTAATAGAAGTCAATGAGGTGTGTTGAATTTTGGCACGAGTGACTTCTATTAGAGTTCGCCTAGTGGTAAAACTAAGAACTAGCTTCCTAGTATCACTTGTTTTTAATGGTGGTTTTAACGTGATGAGGTTATGATGGCACTGGCCATTGGAAGAACGACTTAAAGTTAACCCGTCGGTTGAGAGGAATCCATTTGTCGGTGTGCTTAGGAGTTTGGCGCTGGAACCGTCGGTGGACGCTAGGATCGAGTTTCTATTCACCGACAGGCGGCTCGCTGCTCCTACGGCTAGTGAGATTGCAGCTCTGGTCGCAACTGGTCCTTCCATGGCGCCCAGGAAGGCAGCTATATGGAAGATAGGTGAGAGTAAGAGTCGCGAGGTTCCTGAGCGATATTTACGAGCCGCCACAGTACCCTATACTGTTTCCCGAGGCTTCCCGTGGTTGGAGAACCAGCATTAGGATAGACGAGAGTGCTAGGGAAGGTGATAGAGGTAATAAGATCACCCAGGTCCAGTTCTATCGGATGAGGTTATTGTCTGATCAGCGTTATCAGCTGCTACGCAGACTGGGCCAAGAGTATTTTGTTGACGTGGTCAGTCGCATGGAAGAAGAAACGGTAAATTCTTATAGGTGAAGTCAGGAAGGCAACCAGCGTCGTTTAGCTACACGTCGGGAACTTAAAGAATTCAACGATGAAACTATTGCAGGAGGGCAGGTTGATCCAGTTAATCTAGGTAAGGTATATTTGTCTAGGGAATTTAACGCATAGTCCTCGGTGATTTCAGGTCAAGTACCACGAGGCTATGGCAATCTGCGCGAGGCTAGGGGATCCGACGTGCTACATCACCTTCACTGGCAACCCGAGCTGGGAGGAGATTCAGAAGAGTTTGCTGCTGATAATCCCATTATCTGCTCTAGTGTATTCCATTTGAAGTTGCTCGATTTGAAGCGGTGGTTGGTTAGCGGCGTTTTTGGTGAATTAATTTCGTTATTATACGTGGAGTATCAGATGAGGGGTCTTCCGCATGACCATCTGAAGCACATGATCCACGGGGAATGTGGTATTCCAAATTTGAAACTTTTTCCAAACCAATCATTGAAAGCATTTATATCTATGCGCGTGGCTACGTCCACTACAACCCGAGCTGGGAGGAGATCCAGAAGAGTTTGCTGCCAGGACAGATTGCTGCTGATAATCCCATTATCTGCTCTCGTGTATTCCATTTGATGTTGCTCGATTTGAAGCGGTGGTTGGTTAGCGGCGTTTTTGGTGAATTAATTTCGTTATTATACGTGGAGTATCAGGTGAGGGGTCTTCCGCATGCCCATATCGCGATTAAAGTGACGCCGTCGACGAAGCTGATGGTCACCTTCGTAGTTTGGTTCTGAAGCACATGATCCACGGGGCATGTGGTATTTCAAATTCGAAACTTTTTCCGAAACCAATCATTGAAAGCACTTATACGGATGCGCGTGGCTACGTCCACTACAAGCGCCCGCATATGGAGCAGAATATTCGAATTCCACGGGGAAGGGGTAGGCGAGCCCGAGAGATAAATAACTCACATGTAATTCCATTCTGCCCGATTCTATTACTTCATTATAATGGGCAACGTAGAGATCACCAATACCGTAGGCATTGTCAAATAACTTTATAAATATATATATAAAGGCACCGATAGGATTAATGTTGGTTCAGACTTCAGACCCTTCCTATTCACTGTTTATTCCATGTCTGTGAATAATAAAATTGTAACCGTGACACCTAACCTGGCCTCATTTTGTTTCTATGGCACTATAGGTAAACCGAGAAAGACAGTGGTTTCGAAATGCTCTGAGGTCCAGGGCATACTTGCAATGTGGCAAACATTCTTTTACCATTCCGTCTCAGCATTGTTAAGGACAAATAATCCACTGTCTTCCTCGGCGTATCTATTGGTGTACCTATCCAAAGAGGCAATAAAATTGTTAGACTTTTGCTGTAGTAACAGTAGTTTCAGTGTAATTGCGCATAACAATTGATACAAGATAGTTTAGTCAGACTAAGGTTAGTTGGATTAATAGTCACAACAGGCGATGTGAGTCCAACTAATCCTTTCCACCACTGCCGGTAATCTTTACCGATGGAGCGTCGATTGATAGAGCTAGGCTCGATACAATCGCACAAAGAAGAGCAGCATGCTTGGGAAGCTTGCAGTTACATGTAAAAGACCTACCACTTCTAAACCCCCTCAAGATCTTGGCTCTCCTGAGGGAGGTAGGCCTCGAGGAAGTGATGTTGATACTTTGTTGTAGGGGCACAATAGGCTTAAGTGCACATAGGTAACACCTACACCCCAATTAATAAAATAAGAATGGCTAGGCTGGATTCTCAAATGGTGGGCCCTTTAGCTATATTTTATCAGTTTTGCCTCTTCCGAGTGAAATAAATGAGGAGCATATAATATGCGAAAGGCGATTTGTCACGGAAAATGTACACTCAAGAGAGACGGAAAACATTGAAAATCTACTTTACATCTGCATTGTGGAATGTATGACTTAATATCCTTTAATAATAATATAGGAATTACATTAGGCTTACTATTACTTTTTTTGTGGGACAAATTGCTTTTTGCATTCATGCTCCTCAAAGATAAATAAATTACATTGCCTATTTTAAATTTTGGAGGGGAAAATTTGGTTGAAAACAAAAGTTAAAAATACGCGGGAAATTCAAATTAATGCTATACCCGAATAATATGGTTGCATAGTTTTATAATTGAAAGGAAAACAAGTAAAAATAGAAATGAACAATTAGAATTTTGGAATGTATTAATAAGTATAGTGATAGTGCCTGCATGAAAGGAGAAAACAATTAAAAAAAAAAAAACACTAGGAATATAGCCGAAGGTCAATTTGAATTTCCCGCGCATTTTCCAATTCTTTGCTTGAAATCATTTTCAAGCAATGGGAATTATTAGCTGATAATTGAAATACGGTCAACACCCACACATAGGTTTGGGGTTAGGTATTTTTTATGGATTATTACTACGAAAATAGAATTAGCATATTTTGCCAATTTTCATGTCAGCTCCTTATATTTTTTTAACTCCTTGGTCAATGGCACATAATTATAGCAGAGGAATAGAGATGAGAGGAATATTTGCAGGCCAATATATAGATCCTGCCTGAAAAAGTTGAGTTATGCAACAATGCACACTGCTAGACAATGTGTCAAGTGCACGAAGTGCCGAGCTGAGTTTCCTAAGGATCTCCTCCGTATTTAAGTAAACTTTCACTGCGTTCCATCCATACCACCACGTAATTTATTAGTGAAAAGTGGCAATTATAGCCCAAACTCGGCTTTTTTCGATTCTTCTTCCTTCTTTACCTCATAAATCCCGTCCTATTTATGTTAGAATGATTTGTGACACCGCATTCGACAGCTCTCGACGCGAGGATTCATACGACACCAATGACGATACCCACCATGAGTAGTACCCATGAGCAGGCAGGCGCAAGTGTAGGAGCCGCGGAGACACTTGTTTCATTTATAATATAAAAAAAGTACAAACCCAAAGAAATGTATTCTGGATTTGCCCGCCGAAATGCCTAATGCCGATTTGGACTTTTTGTCTTTTATTTTGAAATAGTATAAAATTATTTAACTTATTTGTTGACAATCCAGCTTTTTTCATCCGACTGTGCAGGGAAAGCTTTACTTCATATTTGCCATTAATTTGCCCCGCAAGGTATTTTAACCAGGGTATGGTTCAGCATTAATACTTTAACCTAAAAAAACACGTCTTGCCGGTGTGCTCCATGTCAATTGCTTCTAAGGAAGTTACAGTGACTGCAAGATTAACACAACCATTTTGCGTAATTGACTGTTAATTATATATTATGTCTGCAATACCGTTAGAGTACATGCACCTGTCTTCAATCCAAATAACAAAATATTGAAATGAGGTAAATAAGGGATTATGGGAGAGCTGTGTCGTGACCGTTCTTCCCCACAAGCCTACGGCAGGGTCCTTATATTTTTTAAGGAGTTTCAACCACGATTAGGGTAACAATATCCAGGACGGTTATCGTTGTGTTTGTAATGGTACGAAGCGTACCAAATTGGGGGTGATGCGCCATTTCAAAATAGACTTGCCGAAGGAAGCCAATGAAAGCCATGGTAGCTATTTCCGTAGGCACGTTTTGTCTCTTTTTGGTGAGAATTTCATGTTATTACATTATAGGGAAAGTCACGAAATTGCCTTCGATTTTCCTCACGGTAATTGTAAAAAATATGATCAGCCGTTTCTTCGTAGTTCGCAAGCAACATTGCGCGCTATTGAAGATAGGTTATTGGCTTGCGAACGTAATGTGTACAACCAACTTTGTGGAGTTTCAAATAAATCTGAGCTGCCACGAAACACAAAGCAAATAGAAAATGTTAAATATCGGCCGATGAAAAAAAAAAAAAAAAAAAAAAAAAAAATAGAATCCGTCGGGATTTAATATTTTCCATATATGAAATATTTAGGCAAGACCTTAATGCTTACATTAGGCATATAACCCTTGCCCCTACATTGCACATAATATTTGCAGCCCTAGATCTTTCTTCCAGATTATGTCTCTTTTTGGTGAGAATTTCATATTAATCCATTATAGGGAAAGTCACGAAATTGCCGTCGATTTTCCTCACGGTAATTGTAAAAAATATGATCGGCCGTTTCATCGTAGTTCGCAAGCAACATTGCGCGCTATTGAAGATAGGTTATTGGCTTGCGCACGTAATGTGTACAACCAACTTTGTGGAGTTTCAAATAAATCTGAGCTGCCACGAAACACAAAGCAAATAGAAAATGTTAAATATCGGCTGATGGATTGATATAATGGGGGATTGTGAAGAGGGGAACAAGTACAAAGAAGTAATGGCTATGAATGGTTTTACTAGTCTCGTAAATGAGCATACAAGGATAACTGAACAAACAGCCACATGTATAGATCATATCTACTTACGCTCGCTAGCATATATCCATGAGAGTGTTGTTACTGACTTAGGTGTTACTGATCATCATATGACCTCCATTATCATTAATGCTGATGTCGTTCAAAATTATCATCCCAGGCAAGTAGTGCGAAAGCTCGACATGGATAGATTTAAGGCAATTGTAAATGTAACTACTTTTGAGGAAATTTTAAATTGTACGGATGTTAATGTCGCTTACGAACTATTCGAGAATAAAATGATTCAGGCACAGAAGGCGGCAACTATACCCAAACGCATGTCCAAATACAGAAGTCCGGGGAAGCCATGGTTATCTCGGGAACTTAAAGCCCTCATAAACGAGAAATATGCAATTATAAACTCTAAAAAGAGAATTCCTCTAAATTATGAGAGTAAAGAGAGGCTAAAGTTCTTAAAGACATATATAAAGCAACAAGTTCAGCTGGAAAAAAATTCATTTTATAGCAACAAGTTTACGGAAGCGTCTGGTGATAGTAAAAAACAGTGGAAAGTAATCAATGAAGTAATGGGAGTGTGCAGTAAGGATAAACAACCGATTGAAATTGTAAATGACGATGGAGTAGCGATCTCTGATCCTAAGCTGGTGGCAAATGAGTTAAACTGGCTGTTTACGAATCTACCATTGCAATTAAAGGAGCAGTTAGTAAAACCACCGTTAAACCAACACACTATGTCAGGGTGGGACTCAAAGTCTACACAACAGTCTATTTTTTTATCGCCTGTAACCCACGATGAAGTAATGACAGTTATTTCTGGACTAAAAAATAAAAACTCCGCTGGTCCTGATGGCCTATCTACAGACTGCTTAAAAAATGTTGTGGCTCATATTACTACCTATCTTACACATATCATAAATCTCAGTTTTTCACAAGGAATATTTCCTAATAAAATGAAAGAAGCAATAGTTATACCATTGCATAAGAAAGGGGATCGCCGCTCTGCAAAGTCATATCGTCCTATAAGTCTACTCAATGTAACAAGTAAAGTCATAGAAAAACTTATGGCAGCTCGCTTGAACAACTTTTTATCGAAACATAATTGGATAAGTTCAAATCAATTTGGGTTTAGGGCAGGAAAAGGAGCAGATTTAGCGTTAATAGAATTTACCCGACCCATATACGATTCTCTAAATAAAGGCCGTAAAACAGCCAGCTTGTTCTTAGATATAAGCCGTGCCTTTGATTCTGTCGAACACAATTTGCTCCTAGACATTTTATGGAATGCAGGGGTAAGAGGAATAGCGTGGGAGTGGTTCAAGAGCTATCTGATCGGGAGGACTCAGAGAGTACGTTTGCAAATTCAAAAAAGTGGAACAGTTGGTTTTGTAGATAGTGACGCTTTGGAACAACTATGTTCTGTACCACAAGGCTCAATCTTAGGCCCATTATTATTTATTTTATACACTAATCAACTATGCAACTTGCGGCTACATGGTACTTTGACTAGCTTCGCTGATGACACGGCACTCTGCTACTCTGCAAGAGACTGGAATGAGATACAAATGTTTATGACTGAGGATTTACAACATCTTAACACTTGGTTCCAAATCCATGGCCTTACAATTAATGTTAGTAAAACCTGTTTTCTGCCATACAATCTAAGAACAGGAAGTATAGATGAGCCCCTCGAAGTGAGATGCCATGCGTATAATTGCGACTTACAAAATCCAAATTGTCAATGCCCAGCTATCACTAAAGCACAAACGACGAAATACCTTGGCGTCCACTTCGACAGTGATATGAAATGGAGCAGCCACTTAAAATCGATAAACGGAAAATGTCGAAATTTTTTAAGACAACTTTTTTACCTCCGCACGGTCTGCCCTCAAAAAATTTTAATCCAACTATACCACTCACTTTGTGAATCTCGGTTAGCGTATGGTATCCAAGTGTGGGGTGGGACCTTTGTCACAAATTTAAATTCACTTGTAGTTACCCAAAAATACCTTATTAGAACAATAGTCAAAAAACCTAGAACTTGGCCATCATTCCCTCTCTTTGCGTCTCTCGGTTTATTCCCGCTGCGGCACTTGTTCTTTTACAAGACATTGCGAATTTTTTACTCCATCAGTGGGGACATGGTACAGAGACCCAGACCAGCAAATACTAGAAGAATTGAGCACCTTGTAGTACCAAGGGCATACATAGCAAATTTTACCAAATCTTACCAATATATAGCACCAAAATTATTTAACTTACTTAATATTTGTCCTGGGTCGCTGTCAATAAATAAATTTTCTAAATTCGTCCGGGAATGGCTGATGAGACGGGAAGAGGTGGAATCTTTATTTGAAATAGTGGACTAGACTGTTATGTGTTTACGAGAGATCTGTTATTAATATGTAAGTGTAGTTTAATAAGTTAAATTAAGTCTAATTGATTTTTTTTCGTTTTCTTTAGTTTTAGAGTAGGGTAAATTGTTATAGGTCTCCATGTGGGGTTTTACAATTATTGTATTTAAATTGTTCTAAATATTTAATACATTCATTCAGGAAAAAAAAAAAAAAAAGAATCCGTCGGGATTCAATATTTTCCATATATGAAATATTTAGGCAAGACCTTAATGCTTACATTAGGCATATAACCCTTGCCCCTAAACTGCACAAAATATTCGCAGCCCTTGAACTTTCTTCCAGATTATTAAAAAGCTACCATTCCAATGAGTCCACATTTTGCATGAAGGATTTTTATGTTTCCGCTAAGGCCACTAAAAACACCGAAATAGAAGACAACCCGCTATTCCCAGTCACGTTCATGATACATGAGGATAAAAAGGAAGAAACGCACATAGTATTTTGGAGGGAAATCCAAACTATTTTTAATGCGTTAATATGGAATGGCTAAAGGCAATTCGTATCTCTCCTCAGCCCAGACGATGCGACGATTTATGATTTATTTATTGGGACGCTTATTCACCACACGCTACTACAGGTGCTTTATTTTTCTATGCCATAGGTTGTTCTATTCTTTGAGGAATATATTCTTTCTGATACTTTATAATAATAAGTTCTAATTCTTTCACAACATTATTACTCAATTCTATAATCTCTCTTTAAGAACCCTAAGCCAGGGAGGAAACGCAACACACGGTACAGCCTGCGATAATAAAGAGCTGTAAACAAAAGTGCAGAGGTTTGTTTTTTAATCAATATAATTATATTTTTTCAGGTAAGAACCAACTACTGACACTATTCAACTACCTAACTGTGGGCATGACACAAACACAAAGCAGTGCAGGACCTCGTTCTGACCGCCCGAGCTTTCTGACCGAACCTCCCTCCTTGTGTTCTTGGTGCCTCAGCGGGTGTTCCGAGCTGAATTATCCGTTGTGCCACCACGTGCTCGATATACATCATTGCATCTGCCGTGTACTGTGTATTCATATACCTTTCTATCAGTGTTTTTAAACGCTCCCCCCCTTTCTTCCTAGCTTCTCGACAGTCTTGCGGCTGGACCCAGCCACAACCCAGGACCACCCTTCACGTACTTCGAGTCTGGACTTCTCCTGTCAGCTGCTTCCGGAATTTGCTGCTGGCGCTGCTCGAGCTGCTCTGCTGCGCCCCATCAGCTGCCCTGGACCCCGACTGCTAGTAGTGGTAAGCATTCTACAATGTCTTCGGACCTCGATTCCCCCCTCAGCCCAGACCCATCCCAAGAGGAAATGGATACCTATCCAGCCCCTCCGGCTAGCGCCATCTCCGACCCAACTATCTCTGATGTCGACGGCTTCACCACCGTCGGCAAAAAGCGCCCACGTACTTCCTCCCCGCCCGCTCAGTCGGGGCCCTCCCCTGCTCTCACCAAACCGGCATTAAGTCCACGTAACGCTCGTCTTCCTCCACTGGTTTTCCTTGTCCCCAAACAGTGGAACTCCATCGCTCCGAAGATCCACTCCATTTTCGCTCAGACCGACAGCCACATTCGCCTTCGTGCGAATAACTATGTCATTCACACCAAAGACCCCGAAGTTTACAGATTACAAAAAAGCCCGTGCCCTTCTCGATGACCTTAACATTCCCTTTCATACTTTCACTCCTGACTCTGACCGTGTGAAGTCAAAATCCTCATCAGAGGTCTTCACTACTCCACCCCACTAGACGATATCAAGTCCACCCTCTCAGCCCAAGGCTTTCAAACCTCTGCTGTGACTAATCTCACAGACAAACGTAAACAGGAAAAATCCCCCTTTCTTGCCAAAGTCAAAAACACTCCGACCATCAAAGAAGTCTACAACGTAACCGTCCTTCTCATGCTGGATGTTACAATTGTCCCCTTCAAACCCTCAAACACTCTCCAGCAATGTCGCAATTGCCAACTTTTCGGCCACAGCTCTGTCAATAGCTTTAGACCCGCCGTCGGCATTAAATGCAGCGGTAACCATCGCGCCGATAGATGTAAAATTTATCAAGATTTTCTAAGATGCGGTGGCAAAATATTGGGGGTTTACGAATTTTTAAAGTAAAAAAACTAGGCCTAGGGGTAAACCGCCCGGTAATGGGCACTATTATATTAGACAGAAATGCTTTTATAAAATATCCTTGTGGCAGAAGAAATTTTTATGTTGACTTCACTGAAGGGGTGTGAACAAGCATGGCAACTGGCGCGTAAAAAGTTTTCAACGTATTACACGACGTTTAGGGTAAGTAATATTTTTATCCTTCTCTTACCTGTTGCTGTTAATTATCCGTGCTTTTTGTCGGTACCAGTTAATTAAAATGAGCCCAAGCAAGAAAAAAACATTCTCCTCATACACTGAGGATGCTATGTTGCAGTGTAGCAGCGAATGTCGATGAGTGAGGAACAAAATTAAGAAGGGATGAAGATAAATAGGGAGAAGAAGGACAGTGAGGCTGCAGAAGAGAAAGATAAAATGGAAAGAGAGATTGCCGAAAAGGAAGGGAAAAGGTCCCGAGGAACGGAGAAGAAGCAGGCGAAAAGACAACTAGGAAAGGAAAGAAAGGCCATGAAAAAGAAGTTTGAAATATGCTCACATACGACGAAACCAATGACGATGATGAAGCAATATCATTGCACGATGAGTCCTCGGATAGTAATTTTGTTAGTGAGGATGACAAAGAGGAAGAAGATGGAATCCCCAATCGGCCCAATCAGTCAATGACAAGGTCACAAATGTCTTCTCAGAGGCCAACTTATTTAGAGGAATATGAAATTTGAGGGAATTTGTCTTATATTATTCCTTTATTATAATAAAGGATTGCCTCAGGCAGTCAAACTTGAGTATAAATTGCCACTTTTTATCATTCCTTACTATGACCAAAACTGGGGTGCCCAATACTAGGACTACGGTGCCCATTACTGACATTTTTTACAGAAATATGTATGTTTTTTTTTTTTAAGTTTGTGGAACAGTCAGTAAACATTCAGTAGAGCAACTAGTCCATACCCATAGCTTCAACCTACAAACGTATAGTTACTCCAAACCATAAACAATTGCTGGAAATAAATTTATGAAGTTAAAAATTCGTTAAGGGTGCTCATTACTGGGCGGTTTACCCAGAGAGAGTGGATACGAAAACACCCCTGACGACAATAAATGCTAGAAACAACGAAATTAAAGAAGTTTTGTATATCATACCGTGGGGGGACTTGCTCCAGGGAGTTATGCGTTGAACATGACTTGAAGCGATTACTAGGAGGAAACCACATTCAGCGGAATGCTAGCATATCGGTAGGTCTAAGATTATTCGATCAATCTATTAATAGCATCGATGATGTCGAATTGGAAAGAAATAATGCTACAATTGCAACGCCTCCCATCAATAATTGTAGTCATATTGCCCCCAAGGCTGATGTCGAAGTGGAAAATGAAGGGGATTGGCTCAATAACTTTTTTTAAATCGACTCAGTACCATTACTTTCCGGACAAACCCCGAAATGAAGCCATACCGTGAACTACAATATGACGGGGTGGAGCATCTGCCAATTTTCGTCAGTGCCAAAAATAATAGCAGGTGTAAGAGGGAGGGGTGCACGAAAAAAAACTTATGTTCAGAGTGAGAAGTGCAAAATACACTTATGCCTAAAAAAGGATGACAACGGTTATTACAATTTAAAAACGAAGTTAATTTAGTTAGTTTTTCTTCATAGTTATATTGTATTCTAGTCAAACTGTCCCTCAGGAGGGACACTCCAGAATGAATGAACTGCAGATATGGTAAAATTAGCTTTAAATTGACCATAGAGTATATTCCACACGAGAATTCATTTTTGTGCGTCAACTTTCATTTGGGTCTGAAGGGGTTAAGGAATGGCATAGGCTACCATCTCTATGGCCACTAACCCCTCAAACAAGGGAAACCGAAAACTTTATCCTGTGGCGGTTCGATACTTCGCGCCAACCGAAGGACTTTGTTTCACAGTACTAGACTTTTACAAAGATCCGTTTGAGGACTTTCGACCTGTAAACAATAAGTTGTGTACTGCGTGAATCCAATCTTTCGTGGGACATGGTGATCGGGTACAGAGCCGACAACACCTCCGTCAACTATGGTATTAAGAATTCGGCTTGAAATCAGAAGTTGGCTTCTGAAGGCAACAAAAATGTCATGGCTGGTCGTTATAATTGACATCGAGACAAGAAGACTTACAGCAAATTATTCGCCACATACCAACACGTTGGCATGGTCTTTTTCGAGCACTCGACAGGATGTTGTCAAGCCGGGAACCACTTAAGGTAAATTTTTTTGAATAAAGGCGTGGCTGATTGCCCTACTGCTAATAATAATAATAATAATAATAATAACCTTCATTTTCATTATATAAATGATATGGGAGACCGAGATCATCCCATTCACAATATACAAGAAATTGCTATTTGGAAGTACCCCTGTGATCAAGAAGACGAAATGTCTAGCGAATCTTGTCCGACATTCAATGAACTATACTTGTATTTTATCCATAATTTCATGTCATTGTTTCAAGAAGTTATGTTACTTCTGCAAAAGACGTTGACTACTCATTTGGTATACATACTATTTTGGTGACTCTACTTATTCGTATATACTGTATTTTATTGAAGTTTGCTTATTTCGAAATGGTATTTAGTAAAGTTATGCTTAGTTTGACGTTTATTTTTACAATGCGAATTTATGTTAGAGATAATCTTACAATGATTTTTTATTGGTTTATTTTAGATTTTAGGCCATTGAGTGATTGCGAATTAAGTATGAATAGGATGGAAGACGATAGAATGAATGTAATAAGATTGCTACCTGGGCTTGCGATCTTTGACTGGGTTGAACAGCCTTTTCTATCCAAAAGTTTAACTTATAGGCTATTCCTAATAATATAGGCTTCGGGTTCTCTGGCTCATCGGAGTCAGATTTGGATCTAGATCTGTCCTATCCCCCCCCCCCCCATCCCGTTCTCTTCCGCTCTGCTAGCTCAATTCAGTTGAAATCGGAAATAAGTAAAATTGGTCTGGATCTGTGTTTTAACATTATTGCAGTACCAGCTATTATATAATTGTGACCTATTTATTATGCGGTGTCCAAACTGCAAGCAAGTTATGCCATCCATATATGGTTTTCGGCATCATATCGAGAGCCGCAGCTGTCGTACAGCAGTGGGAATTTTTTGTCCAGAATGCATAAGGAGTTTCAGCTCGTGGAATTCCGTATATAAACATTACAAAACAAAGCAAGAAATTAGGTCCATTAACATAGAGATACCGGATGTACATGAACCCATGGAGGAAGCTTCGACAATACTTAGCAAACTGATGTCATTATTCCCATCAGCTCGGAAGGTCACTGTGATGTTGCAATTCCCACCGCAGGAAGTCAACTCAATGTTGTAATTACCAGAACTTCTATGGAATTTGTAGATTTTGCTCGGGCGGTGGGTAACTTGAAATTAAATTTAACCCGTGTTGCTGCGAGGTTTTCTAGAAATCCGAGATTAGTAGGAAAACAGTACAAGTTATATTTCATGAATTAACAAATCTTGTTTTTTCGTGTGTACTTCCCTGTATCGGTTCACATCTTCAAGAAACTGGTAGTGTAATTCCAAATGATAGGTTTCTTGAAGGAGTGGCGATATTGCATAAAGTATTCGTTCCCTTAAATAGTGATTACAAGATGATGATATTATTTCCAGGTTTGACTTCGTGAATTAAAATTATGAAAAAATATTTACAACCTTCGATTGTGTCGCGCACAGGATCCCTCTGATTCCAGTAGTAAAGAAGTCGTTTAGGTAGTTTAGGTACTGCCCTCAAGTCGACTTTAGCTTATCAAGATATTTGCGTCAGCGACACGTCAGGCGTTATACGAAATTATTGTCAAGGCTCTTTGTGGCAAAAGAAGAGAGCTGCTTATAGTGACAAATTCATAGTAGCCTACCATATTACATATGTCATATGGTCTGATAGCTACGAAGTAGGAAATTCACGCAATTTTGGGTGTTAATATTCAAATTCCATCATTAGCTGAAAATTTTCCCTCCGGCCTATCTGTATCTTCTTCCACACTTGACAAAGTCCTGCTTGCGACAGTTATACACAGATTTCTCAGAATATGGCAGCAGGGCCTGCTTACAGCCACTAACAGATGATATAATTGAATTAGGTTCGTCAGGAATTAACTTTGATTTGGATGGAATCAGCCAACGCGTATTTTTTGTACTTGGGGCCATATTAGGTGGCAATTTGAGTTTCCACACTACCTGCGGATTTGTAAAAAGTTTTTCATCTACCCGGTATTGCCGAACTTGTGTAGGATGACCAAGATTAGGTACCGCGCAGAGGCGATAGAAGACGAAACTTTGCTGCGAACCATGTCAAACTACGAGTCAGACCTGGCCTCTAACGATCAACCCCCTGTGACTGTTATAAGTGAGCGCTGTGGCTAGAGGTGAACGGATTTTTCAATTGAAAACTTCAATAATTGGTTACTTAGTTTCAATTTTGGACCTGATAGTTCAGCTAAGCCTGTGAGAATGAAATTAGAAGACATAAAGAAAGGATTTATTCGCGAGTCGAATCTCGTTCGGTGTTTTGGCCTTCTTGTCGGAGAAGTAACGCCAGAAGATGAGCCTTGTTGGGAGCTGTATATGGCACTATGGGATTTGATACAAGCTGCCACGTCAAAGACAAGTTACCCAAATAATGAAGATTACTTACGCGTGTTAGTAAGTAACTTCAATGAACTGTATATTAGTGTGTCTGGAAAGCACTTGAGGCCAAAGTTTCACTTCTTGCTTCATTACCCACCCGCCCTGGCACGTTTCGATCCCTTAAATGCGTTGTCCTCAATGAGATTTGAAGCAAAGCACCGCACTTTCAAACATATTCAGAATACTTCTGCTAATCGCATGAATGTTACTTTAACAAGAGGCACCAATAACTATTAAACGGTATGTTCTTAAATGGATCATACCCAGATCCCTTGAAGGTGTATTTCTCAGTCAAACAATCTGCAATCGGGGAGGTCGTTCGTGCTGTGGTCCGCTTACAGCTGCCGGGGAAACCTCGATTAGTGAAATGGTACTCCTATTACAGTCAATACTATAGGAAAGGCACAGTTGTTGTAACTAATAGGGGTGATGATCAATACAGATATAGGGAGATGAATTGTATTAAATACACGATACGCCCCGATTACATAGTTAAACATTTATTTGATTTAAGAAACATTACAAAAAGAAGAACCATTCCAAGCTTCAACACACCCGAGACTGTCCTGCGCATGCGCCACATCCAGTGGCGCACGACACTCTTACATACCCTACACTCGGCCATCCTGCGCCACATCCGCCCCGGATGTGGGCCAATGCTTGAGGAATTCAACAGTCGTCGTCGTCAAAAGGGGACCCTCCCCAGCAATCTTCTCGACTTGAAATTGTCCGTTAAGAACTGAAAAAATGCGATATGGACCCAAGAACTTTGATTTAAGTTTGAGGCCAGGCCCAAACTGGGTCCGCTTGACCGAGACGAAGTCGCCAACTTTATAAACAGAAGGTGGTTTCCGTCGCAGATTGTAGGTCCTCTGGTTTTCATTAGCCACCACCTGGATTTGGTGTTTTGCCAAACTATGTAGGTCTGCTCGTCTATTCATAAAATCGGTCTCGTGCTCGTATTGTAGCAGATCAAGGACGTTTTGATCGGGCAGCGTCCTTGGAGGGACTCCCAGCAAAAGTTGTAAAGGTGAAAATCCTGTGCTTCGATGCGACGTAGAGTTAAGACTCAGCTGAACCTGGGGTACAAAACGATACCACTTAGTAGGATCATCGTGGGAGAGCTTCGCCAAAACTGGAATCAGTGACCTATTGACACGTTCAACTTGACCATATGCTCTGGGTAGTCCCGTAGTTATCAATACATGCTGGATTTGGTTGTCCGTGCAGTACTCTGCAAACTCCTTTGACGTGAAAGCCGTACCGCGATCACTGATAATGCGGCGTGGATTTGAGAATAACGACTTCTGTAAGTTGAGCTTGTCAAGGACTTCAGCGGTCGATGTGGATTTAGTAGGATACAGCCATACATACTTGGTAAAAGCATCGACGACGACCAAGATGTGCTTATACCTCTTATGCGTGGATTCCAGTGGACCCAAGTGGTCGACATGGTACGTGTCCAACGGGGTGTCTCCCTTATTTATCGGGTTCAGAAATCCTTCTTTTTTTTTTCCTTCTTTTCGATTCTTCAAAATACACAGCACACAGTTTCTCAGAATATTAGTAATTTTCTCGGGCAACTTTGGTATGTAGTACATCTGTTTGATTTGTTCCTCAGTTTTTCTTAAGCCAAAATGGCCATTTTCATGAGCTCTCTTGATGACTTCTGTCTGCAGATTTTTGGGAACCACCAGCAGTTCTGTACCGTCAACAAATTTATACAGAATGTTGTTCCTAAGTAGAAAGTCCTCGTGAGGACCATGTGACAAGAGAGTCTTAATTCTTTGAAGGTCGTCGTCCTCAGATTGGCACTGCTCGATTTGAGGTCCGATTCCATCCTCAACATTCATTGCAGAAGGGTAACGACTTAATGCATCCACATGGGACAGTCGCTTTCCAGCGCGGTGCACCACCACACAGTCGAAATCCTGTAGTAGCAAAGCCCAACGGGCCACTCGTGCTGACAGATCCTTCTTGTCCATCGTTTTCTTAAAGGCATCGCAATCTGTCACAATAGTAAAATGAATACCATGCAGGTAAACCCGAAATTTCTTCACTACTTCAATCTAGTGGAAACAGGCTAATACGAAAAAATGGCAGAGGTAGCAGCAGTGCCAATTGTGGAACGCCCAGTTCTAGAGACTGTCTATGAGTCAATACAGGAGGGTATGCGGATCTTTCTTGGGCCAGAGTATTCAAATGTGATGGTTGACAGGACAGTTTGCAGTTTATTCATACAATCCTTATAAGTTGTTGAGGGAAGAATTAAATCATCCAAGTATGTAATGATATCACCACTAATAATGAGCTGTCGAAACACTGTGTTCACAAAGCGTTGGAACACTGGCGGTGAATTGCAGTACCCAAAGGGAGCCCTCAAAAATTCCCAATGTCCCTTGTGCGTAACAAATGCCAAATATTTACGGCTGTCCGCCTCAACAGGTACGTGAAAAAACCCGTTCTTAAGGTCCAAAGTGGTGAACACCTTAGCGCCCACTAAACGATCCAGCTGGTCTTCCATTACCGGCAGTGGAAAACGATCACGGAATACCTTTTTGTTGAAATTACGAAAATCGACACAGACCCTCGGAGATCCGTCTTTCTTCCGTACAACGACAACAGGACTAGCATATTCTGACACACTTGGTTGAACAATGCCATCTTTTAACCACACCTCCACCTGAGCATCAACGATGTCACGATCTTTGAAAGACAGTCTTCTTGGAGCACAGTAGACAGGTGTCTCATCTTTAACTACAACACGCATCTTAATAGGACAGTCTTTATTTTTCTGAGGCACGTAATTATGCATCATGTGGAGAGCCTCAGCGCGAAACTGGTCATTCGATACCAAACTAACTGAAGGTCCGGGTACTTCCTCCACATTAAAGCACCCAAACATATCGTCGCAGTTGTCTGAGCCATTTGAAATGGTATTCTGCGCAATAGTAACCCTTCCATGATCAATGTTCATAACGGTTTGATCAGTGACATCACGTCCAACTATCATAGGTCTTCGTAATGCGTCATGTAGTAGCAAAGCCCAACGGGCCACTCGTGCTGACAGATCCTTCTTGTCCATCGTTTTCTTAAAGGCATCGCAATCTGTCACAATAGTAAAATGAATACCATGCAGGTAAACCCGAAATTTCTTCACTACTTCAATCTAGTGGAAACAGGCTAATACGAAAAAATGGCAGAGGTAGCAGCAGTGCCAATTGTGGAACGCCCAGTTCTAGAGACTGTCTATGAGTCAATACAGGAGGGTATGCGGATCTTTCTTGGGCCAGAGTATTCAAATGTGATGGTTGACAGGAATCTTGAGGTCGCTGGCTCGGTCGTGCTGACATTGCTTTGGAGGGACCAAGATATCACTCCTAGATTCAAAATGCACACGAGGCTAAACGATATTTGGAGAATAGTTGACTACCAACCTGATATGGCACAACTTAGAGCTTGGGCCACGGCAAGGAGAGCTGCCTTGAATCCAAGGAAATTGTTCCCAATCCTCTTCGTGTTACAAAACGCGATGAAAGCCAAGGAGGAAATCCTCTACCATAAAAACGTTGTCTCCAAGGAGCTAGGGTTACCTCCGTGGACGGAGATCTACGCAGAGGGAAAATCAATAGCCAACAAGTTAAAGAAATCGCGGAACTTGGCCTTAGGTCCCTTGGTGCATATACAGCAATTGAAAAAGCTGTATAATATGACTCACGCCGAAAGAGGAAGGCTCCACGTTGATACTTGGGCGGCGATAAAAAAGAGACATGTTGATTCGTTAAAGAGGCAGCTGATCTCAGAGACCCAAAGGATGATCATAGATGAATTCGCCAACGGTAACTTCAATAACCTACCCCTCTTGATGGCCTCTCTAGCCGTCATCAAACCACACGTTGAACATTTCTACTGTTTAACACCTCCTTTCATATATGTGCAGGTAGGATTTGCTGGTGCAAATATGACAGGCATATGGACTGCCCAAAGGATCGCCGCTTCTCTACCATCACTTATAAAAGTGTACGTAGACGGCTGGGAGTCGGCAATGGATCAAATAGCGATCCACCAGATGTTCGGCACCTGGAAATACGACGTTAAACCTATAAATGATTGGAGGGCTTTTTGTGTTTTGGGTTCAGGAAATTGCTTCACGGCAAGCGTCTTTTCCTCTGACGGGAAGATTTGTCCTTCTCGAATTCGATGTCCCAGAAACTCAACTTCACTTTCCAACAGTCTACATTTCTTTAAATTAAACTCAAGGCCATACAGAGAAGCTGTGTCTAGGACAGTTTGCAGTTTATTCATACAATCCTTATAAGTTGTTGAGGGAAGAATTAAATCATCCAAGTATGTAATGATATCACCACTAATAATGAGCTGTCGAAACACTGTGTTCACAAAGCGTTGGAACACTGGCGGTGAATTGCAGTACCCAAAGGGAGCCCTCAAAAATTCCCAATGTCCCTTGTGCGTAACAAATGCCAAATATTTACGGCTGTCCGCCTCAACAGGTACGTGAAAAAACCCGTTCTTAAGGTCCAAAGTGGTGAACACCTTAGCGCCCACTAAACGATCCAGCTGGTCTTCCATTACCGGCAGTGGAAAACGATCACGGAATACCTTTTTGTTGAAATTACGAAAATCGACACAGACCCTCGGAGATCCGTCTTTCTTCCGTACAACGACAACAGGACTAGCATATTCTGACACACTTGGTTGAACAATGCCATCTTTTAACCACACCTCCACCTGAGCATCAACGATGTCACGATCTTTGAAAGACAGTCTTCTTGGAGCACAGTAGACAGGTGTCTCATCTTTAACTACAACACGCATCTTAACAGGACAGTCTTTATTTTTCTGAGGCACGTAATTATGCATCATGTGGAGAGCCTCAGCGCGAAACTGGTCATTCGATACCAAACTAACTGAAGGTCCGGGTACTTCCTCCACATTAAAGCACCCAAACATATCGTCGCAGTTGTCTGAGCCATTTGAAATGGTATTCTGCGCAATAGTAACCCTTCCATGATCAATGTTCATAACGGTTTGATCAGTGACATCACGTCCAACTATCATAGGTCTTCGTAATGCGTCATGTAGTAGCAAAGCCCAACGGGCCACTCGTGCTGACAGATCCTTCTTGTCCATC
The DNA here is from genome assembly GCA_963971405.1 of Psococerastis gibbosa. Taxonomy (NCBI): domain Eukaryota; kingdom Metazoa; phylum Arthropoda; class Insecta; order Psocodea; family Psocidae; genus Psococerastis; species Psococerastis gibbosa. The sequence goes on from OZ020487.1 coordinate 44,741,755, forward strand.
GTTTTCTTAAAGGCATCGCAATCTGTCACAATAGTAAAATGAATACCATGCAGGTAAACCCGAAATTTCTTCACTACTTCAATCTAGTGGAAACAGGCTAATACGAAAAAATGGCAGAGGTAGCAGCAGTGCCAATTGTGGAACGCCCAGTTCTAGAGACTGTCTATGAGTCAATACAGGAGGGTATGCGGATCTTTCTTGGGCCAGAGTATTCAAATGTGATGGTTGACAGGAATCTTGAGGTCGCTGGCTCGGTCGTGCTGACATTGCTTTGGAGGGACCAAGATATCACTCCTAGATTCAAAATGCACACGAGGCTAAACGATATTTGGAGAATAGTTGACTACCAACCTGATATGGCACAACTTAGAGCTTGGGCCACGGCAAGGAGAGCTGCCTTGAATCCAAGGAAATTGTTCCCAATCCTCTTCGTGTTACAAAACGCGATGAAAGCCAAGGAGGAAATCCTCTACCATAAAAACGTTGTCTCCAAGGAGCTAGGGTTACCTCCGTGGACGGAGATCTACGCAGAGGGAAAATCAATAGCCAACAAGTTAAAGAAATCGCGGAACTTGGCCTTAGGTCCCTTGGTGCATATACAGCAATTGAAAAAGCTGTATAATATGACTCACGCCGAAAGAGGAAGGCTCCACGTTGATACTTGGGCGGCGATAAAAAAGAGACATGTTGATTCGTTAAAGAGGCAGCTGATCTCAGAGACCCAAAGGATGATCATAGATGAATTCGCCAACGGTAACTTCAATAACCTACCCCTCTTGATGGCCTCTCTAGCCGTCATCAAACCACACGTTGAACATTTCTACTGTTTAACACCTCCTTTCATATATGTGCAGGTAGGATTTGCTGGTGCAAATATGACAGGCATATGGACTGCCCAAAGGATCGCCGCTTCTCTACCATCACTTATAAAAGTGTACGTAGACGGCTGGGAGTCGGCAATGGATCAAATAGCGATCCACCAGATGTTCGGCACCTGGAAATACGACGTTAAACCTATAAATGATTGGAGGGCTTTTTGTGTTTTGGGTTCAGGAAATTGCTTCACGGCAAGCGTCTTTTCCTCTGACGGGAAGATTTGTCCTTCTCGAATTCGATGTCCCAGAAACTCAACTTCACTTTCCAACAGTCTACATTTCTTTAAATTAAACTCAAGGCCATACAGAGAAGCTGTGTCTAGGACAGTTTGCAGTTTATTCATACAATCCTTATAAGTTGTTGAGGGAAGAATTAAATCATCCAAGTATGTAATGATATCACCACTAATAATGAGCTGTCGAAACACTGTGTTCACAAAGCGTTGGAACACTGGCGGTGAATTGCAGTACCCAAAGGGAGCCCTCAAAAATTCCCAATGTCCCTTGTGCGTAACAAATGCCAAATATTTACGGCTGTCCGCCTCAACAGGTACGTGAAAAAACCCGTTCTTAAGGTCCAAAGTGGTGAACACCTTAGCGCCCACTAAACGATCCAGCTGGTCTTCCATTACCGGCAGTGGAAAACGATCACGGAATACCTTTTTGTTGAAATTACGAAAATCGACACAGACCCTCGGAGATCCGTCTTTCTTCCGTACAACGACAACAGGACTAGCATATTCTGACACACTTGGTTGAACAATGCCATCTTTTAACCACACCTCCACCTGAGCATCAACGATGTCACGATCTTTGAAAGACAGTCTTCTTGGAGCACAGTAGACAGGTGTCTCATCTTTAACTACAACACGCATCTTAATAGGACAGTCTTTATTTTTCTGAGGCACGTAATTATGCATCATGTGGAGAGCCTCAGCGCGAAACTGGTCATTCGATACCAAACTAACTGAAGGTCCGGGTACTTCCTCCACATTAAAGCACCCAAACATATCGTCGCAGTTGTCTGAGCCATTTGAAATGGTATTCTGCGCAATAGTAACCCTTCCATGATCAATGTTCATAACGGTTTGATCAGTGACATCACGTCCAACTATCATAGGTCTTCGTAATGCGTCATGTAGTAGCAAAGCCCAACGGGCCACTCGTGCTGACAGATCCTTCTTGTCCATCGTTTTCTTAAAGGCATCGCAATCTGTCACAATAGTAAAATGAATACCATGCAGGTAAACCCGAAATTTCTTCACTACTTCAATCTAGTGGAAACAGGCTAATACGAAAAAATGGCAGAGGTAGCAGCAGTGCCAATTGTGGAACGCCCAGTTCTAGAGACTGTCTATGAGTCAATACAGGAGGGTATGCGGATCTTTCTTGGGCCAGAGTATTCAAATGTGATGGTTGACAGGAATCTTGAGGTCGCTGGCTCGGTCGTGCTGACATTGCTTTGGAGGGACCAAGATATCACTCCTAGATTCAAAATGCACACGAGGCTAAACGATATTTGGAGAATAGTTGACTACCAACCTGATATGGCACAACTTAGAGCTTGGGCCACGGCAAGGAGAGCTGCCTTGAATCCAAGGAAATTGTTCCCAATCCTCTTCGTGTTACAAAACGCGATGAAAGCCAAGGAGGAAATCCTCTACCATAAAAACGTTGTCTCCAAGGAGCTAGGGTTACCTCCGTGGACGGAGATCTACGCAGAGGGAAAATCAATAGCCAACAAGTTAAAGAAATCGCGGAACTTGGCCTTAGGTCCCTTGGTGCATATACAGCAATTGAAAAAGCTGTATAATATGACTCACGCCGAAAGAGGAAGGCTCCACGTTGATACTTGGGCGGCGATAAAAAAGAGACATGTTGATTCGTTAAAGAGGCAGCTGATCTCAGAGACCCAAAGGATGATCATAGATGAATTCGCCAACGGTAACTTCAATAACCTACCCCTCTTGATGGCCTCTCTAGCCGTCATCAAACCACACGTTGAACATTTCTACTGTTTAACACCTCCTTTCATATATGTGCAGGTAGGATTTGCTGGTGCAAATATGACAGGCATATGGACTGCCCAAAGGATCGCCGCTTCTCTACCATCACTTATAAAAGTGTACGTAGACGGCTGGGAGTCGGCAATGGATCAAATAGCGATCCACCAGATGTTCGGCACCTGGAAATACGACGTTAAACCTATAAATGATTGGAGGGCTTTTTGTGTTTTGGGTTCAGGAAATTGCTTCACGGCAAGCGTCTTTTCCTCTGACGGGAAGATTTGTCCTTCTCGAATTCGATGTCCCAGAAACTCAACTTCACTTTCCAACAGTCTACATTTCTTTAAATTAAACTCAAGGCCATACAGAGAAGCTGTGTCTAGGACAGTTTGCAGTTTATTCATACAATCCTTATAAGTTGTTGAGGGAAGAATTAAATCATCCAAGTATGTAATGATATCACCACTAATAATGAGCTGTCGAAACACTGTGTTCACAAAGCGTTGGAACACTGGCGGTGAATTGCAGTACCCAAAGGGAGCCCTCAAAAATTCCCAATGTCCCTTGTGCGTAACAAATGCCAAATATTTACGGCTGTCCGCCTCAACAGGTACGTGAAAAAACCCGTTCTTAAGGTCCAAAGTGGTGAACACCTTAGCGCCCACTAAACGATCCAGCTGGTCTTCCATTACCGGCAGTGGAAAACGATCACGGAATACCTTTTTGTTGAAATTACGAAAATCGACACAGACCCTCGGAGATCCGTCTTTCTTCCGTACAACGACAACAGGACTAGCATATTCTGACACACTTGGTTGAACAATGCCATCTTTTAACCACACCTCCACCTGAGCATCAACGATGTCACGATCTTTGAAAGACAGTCTTCTTGGAGCACAGTAGACAGGTGTCTCATCTTTAACTACAACACGCATCTTAATAGGACAGTCTTTATTTTTCTGAGGCACGTAATTATGCATCATGTGGAGAGCCTCAGCGCGAAACTGGTCATTCGATACCAAACTAACTGAAGGTCCGGGTACTTCCTCCACATTAAAGCACCCAAACATATCGTCGCAGTTGTCTGAGCCATTTGAAATGGTATTCTGCGCAATAGTAACCCTTCCATGATCAATGTTCATAACGGTTTGATCAGTGACATCACGTCCAACTATCATAGGTCTTCGTAATGCGTCATGTAGTAGCAAAGCCCAACGGGCCACTCGTGCTGACAGATCCTTCTTGTCCATCGTTTTCTTAAAGGCATCGCAATCTGTCACAATAGTAAAATGAATACCATGCAGGTAAACCCGAAATTTCTTCACTACTTCAATCTAGTGGAAACAGGCTAATACGAAAAAATGGCAGAGGTAGCAGCAGTGCCAATTGTGGAACGCCCAGTTCTAGAGACTGTCTATGAGTCAATACAGGAGGGTATGCGGATCTTTCTTGGGCCAGAGTATTCAAATGTGATGGTTGACAGGAATCTTGAGGTCGCTGGCTCGGTCGTGCTGACATTGCTTTGGAGGGACCAAGATATCACTCCTAGATTCAAAATGCACACGAGGCTAAACGATATTTGGAGAATAGTTGACTACCAACCTGATATGGCACAACTTAGAGCTTGGGCCACGGCAAGGAGAGCTGCCTTGAATCCAAGGAAATTGTTCCCAATCCTCTTCGTGTTACAAAACGCGATGAAAGCCAAGGAGGAAATCCTCTACCATAAAAACGTTGTCTCCAAGGAGCTAGGGTTACCTCCGTGGACGGAGATCTACGCAGAGGGAAAATCAATAGCCAACAAGTTAAAGAAATCGCGGAACTTGGCCTTAGGTCCCTTGGTGCATATACAGCAATTGAAAAAGCTGTATAATATGACTCACGCCGAAAGAGGAAGGCTCCACGTTGATACTTGGGCGGCGATAAAAAAGAGACATGTTGATTCGTTAAAGAGGCAGCTGATCTCAGAGACCCAAAGGATGATCATAGATGAATTCGCCAACGGTAACTTCAATAACCTACCCCTCTTGATGGCCTCTCTAGCCGTCATCAAACCACACGTTGAACATTTCTACTGTTTAACACCTCCTTTCATATATGTGCAGGTAGGATTTGCTGGTGCAAATATGACAGGCATATGGACTGCCCAAAGGATCGCCGCTTCTCTACCATCACTTATAAAAGTGTACGTAGACGGCTGGGAGTCGGCAATGGATCAAATAGCGATCCACCAGATGTTCGGCACCTGGAAATACGACGTTAAACCTATAAATGATTGGAGGGCTTTTTGTGTTTTGGGTTCAGGAAATTGCTTCACGGCAAGCGTCTTTTCCTCTGACGGGAAGATTTGTCCTTCTCGAATTCGATGTCCCAGAAACTCAACTTCACTTTCCAACAGTCTACATTTCTTTAAATTAAACTCAAGGCCATACAGAGAAGCTGTGTCTAGGACAGTTTGCAGTTTATTCATACAATCCTTATAAGTTGTTGAGGGAAGAATTAAATCATCCAAGTATGTAATGATATCACCACTAATAATGAGCTGTCGAAACACTGTGTTCACAAAGCGTTGGAACACTGGCGGTGAATTGCAGTACCCAAAGGGAGCCCTCAAAAATTCCCAATGTCCCTTGTGCGTAACAAATGCCAAATATTTACGGCTGTCCGCCTCAACAGGTACGTGAAAAAACCCGTTCTTAAGGTCCAAAGTGGTGAACACCTTAGCGCCCACTAAACGATCCAGCTGGTCTTCCATTACCGGCAGTGGAAAACGATCACGGAATACCTTTTTGTTGAAATTACGAAAATCGACACAGACCCTCGGAGATCCGTCTTTCTTCCGTACAACGACAACAGGACTAGCATATTCTGACACACTTGGTTGAACAATGCCATCTTTTAACCACACCTCCACCTGAGCATCAACGATGTCACGATCTTTGAAAGACAGTCTTCTTGGAGCACAGTAGACAGGTGTCTCATCTTTAACTACAACACGCATCTTAATAGGACAGTCTTTATTTTTCTGAGGCACGTAATTATGCATCATGTGGAGAGCCTCAGCGCGAAACTGGTCATTCGATACCAAACTAACTGAAGGTCCGGGTACTTCCTCCACATTAAAGCACCCAAACATATCGTCGCAGTTGTCTGAGCCATTTGAAATGGTATTCTGCGCAATAGTAACCCTTCCATGATCAATGTTCATAACGGTTTGATCAGTGACATCACGTCCAACTATCATAGGTCTTCGTAATGCGTCATGTAGTAGCAAAGCCCAACGGGCCACTCGTGCTGACAGATCCTTCTTGTCCATCGTTTTCTTAAAGGCATCGCAATCTGTCACAATAGTAAAATGAATACCATGCAGGTAAACCCGAAATTTCTTCACTACTTCAATCTAGTGGAAACAGGCTAATACGAAAAAATGGCAGAGGTAGCAGCAGTGCCAATTGTGGAACGCCCAGTTCTAGAGACTGTCTATGAGTCAATACAGGAGGGTATGCGGATCTTTCTTGGGCCAGAGTATTCAAATGTGATGGTTGACAGGAATCTTGAGGTCGCTGGCTCGGTCGTGCTGACATTGCTTTGGAGGGACCAAGATATCACTCCTAGATTCAAAATGCACACGAGGCTAAACGATATTTGGAGAATAGTTGACTACCAACCTGATATGGCACAACTTAGAGCTTGGGCCACGGCAAGGAGAGCTGCCTTGAATCCAAGGAAATTGTTCCCAATCCTCTTCGTGTTACAAAACGCGATGAAAGCCAAGGAGGAAATCCTCTACCATAAAAACGTTGTCTCCAAGGAGCTAGGGTTACCTCCGTGGACGGAGATCTACGCAGAGGGAAAATCAATAGCCAACAAGTTAAAGAAATCGCGGAACTTGGCCTTAGGTCCCTTGGTGCATATACAGCAATTGAAAAAGCTGTATAATATGACTCACGCCGAAAGAGGAAGGCTCCACGTTGATACTTGGGCGGCGATAAAAAAGAGACATGTTGATTCGTTAAAGAGGCAGCTGATCTCAGAGACCCAAAGGATGATCATAGATGAATTCGCCAACGGTAACTTCAATAACCTACCCCTCTTGATGGCCTCTCTAGCCGTCATCAAACCACACGTTGAACATTTCTACTGTTTAACACCTCCTTTCATATATGTGCAGGTAGGATTTGCTGGTGCAAATATGACAGGCATATGGACTGCCCAAAGGATCGCCGCTTCTCTACCATCACTTATAAAAGTGTACGTAGACGGCTGGGAGTCGGCAATGGATCAAATAGCGATCCACCAGATGTTCGGCACCTGGAAATACGACGTTAAACCTATAAATGATTGGAGGGCTTTTTGTGTTTTGGGTTCAGGAAATTGCTTCACGGCAAGCGTCTTTTCCTCTGACGGGAAGATTTGTCCTTCTCGAATTCGATGTCCCAGAAACTCAACTTCACTTTCCAACAGTCTACATTTCTTTAAATTAAACTCAAGGCCATACAGAGAAGCTGTGTCTAGGACAGTTTGCAGTTTATTCATACAATCCTTATAAGTTGTTGAGGGAAGAATTAAATCATCCAAGTATGTAATGATATCACCACTAATAATGAGCTGTCGAAACACTGTGTTCACAAAGCGTTGGAACACTGGCGGTGAATTGCAGTACCCAAAGGGAGCCCTCAAAAATTCCCAATGTCCCTTGTGCGTAACAAATGCCAAATATTTACGGCTGTCCGCCTCAACAGGTACGTGAAAAAACCCGTTCTTAAGGTCCAAAGTGGTGAACACCTTAGCGCCCACTAAACGATCCAGCTGGTCTTCCATTACCGGCAGTGGAAAACGATCACGGAATACCTTTTTGTTGAAATTACGAAAATCGACACAGACCCTCGGAGATCCGTCTTTCTTCCGTACAACGACAACAGGACTAGCATATTCTGACACACTTGGTTGAACAATGCCATCTTTTAACCACACCTCCACCTGAGCATCAACGATGTCACGATCTTTGAAAGACAGTCTTCTTGGAGCACAGTAGACAGGTGTCTCATCTTTAACTACAACACGCATCTTAATAGGACAGTCTTTATTTTTCTGAGGCACGTAATTATGCATCATGTGGAGAGCCTCAGCGCGAAACTGGTCATTCGATACCAAACTAACTGAAGGTCCGGGTACTTCCTCCACATTAAAGCACCCAAACATATCGTCGCAGTTGTCTGAGCCATTTGAAATGGTATTCTGCGCAATAGTAACCCTTCCATGATCAATGTTCATAACGGTTTGATCAGTGACATCACGTCCAACTATCATAGGTCTTCGTAATGCGTCATGTAGTAGCAAAGCCCAACGGGCCACTCGTGCTGACAGATCCTTCTTGTCCATCGTTTTCTTAAAGGCATCGCAATCTGTCACAATAGTAAAATGAATACCATGCAGGTAAACCCGAAATTTCTTCACTACTTCAATCTAGTGGAAACAGGCTAATACGAAAAAATGGCAGAGGTAGCAGCAGTGCCAATTGTGGAACGCCCAGTTCTAGAGACTGTCTATGAGTCAATACAGGAGGGTATGCGGATCTTTCTTGGGCCAGAGTATTCAAATGTGATGGTTGACAGGAATCTTGAGGTCGCTGGCTCGGTCGTGCTGACATTGCTTTGGAGGGACCAAGATATCACTCCTAGATTCAAAATGCACACGAGGCTAAACGATATTTGGAGAATAGTTGACTACCAACCTGATATGGCACAACTTAGAGCTTGGGCCACGGCAAGGAGAGCTGCCTTGAATCCAAGGAAATTGTTCCCAATCCTCTTCGTGTTACAAAACGCGATGAAAGCCAAGGAGGAAATCCTCTACCATAAAAACGTTGTCTCCAAGGAGCTAGGGTTACCTCCGTGGACGGAGATCTACGCAGAGGGAAAATCAATAGCCAACAAGTTAAAGAAATCGCGGAACTTGGCCTTAGGTCCCTTGGTGCATATACAGCAATTGAAAAAGCTGTATAATATGACTCACGCCGAAAGAGGAAGGCTCCACGTTGATACTTGGGCGGCGATAAAAAAGAGACATGTTGATTCGTTAAAGAGGCAGCTGATCTCAGAGACCCAAAGGATGATCATAGATGAATTCGCCAACGGTAACTTCAATAACCTACCCCTCTTGATGGCCTCTCTAGCCGTCATCAAACCACACGTTGAACATTTCTACTGTTTAACACCTCCTTTCATATATGTGCAGGTAGGATTTGCTGGTGCAAATATGACAGGCATATGGACTGCCCAAAGGATCGCCGCTTCTCTACCATCACTTATAAAAGTGTACGTAGACGGCTGGGAGTCGGCAATGGATCAAATAGCGATCCACCAGATGTTCGGCACCTGGAAATACGACGTTAAACCTATAAATGATTGGAGGGCTTTTTGTGTTTTGGGTTCAGGAAATTGCTTCACGGCAAGCGTCTTTTCCTCTGACGGGAAGATTTGTCCTTCTCGAATTCGATGTCCCAGAAACTCAACTTCACTTTCCAACAGTCTACATTTCTTTAAATTAAACTCAAGGCCATACAGAGAAGCTGTGTCTAGGACAGTTTGCAGTTTATTCATACAATCCTTATAAGTTGTTGAGGGAAGAATTAAATCATCCAAGTATGTAATGATATCACCACTAATAATGAGCTGTCGAAACACTGTGTTCACAAAGCGTTGGAACACTGGCGGTGAATTGCAGTACCCAAAGGGAGCCCTCAAAAATTCCCAATGTCCCTTGTGCGTAACAAATGCCAAATATTTACGGCTGTCCGCCTCAACAGGTACGTGAAAAAACCCGTTCTTAAGGTCCAAAGTGGTGAACACCTTAGCGCCCACTAAACGATCCAGCTGGTCTTCCATTACCGGCAGTGGAAAACGATCACGGAATACCTTTTTGTTGAAATTACGAAAATCGACACAGACCCTCGGAGATCCGTCTTTCTTCCGTACAACGACAACAGGACTAGCATATTCTGACACACTTGGTTGAACAATGCCATCTTTTAACCACACCTCCACCTGAGCATCAACGATGTCACGATCTTTGAAAGACAGTCTTCTTGGAGCACAGTAGACAGGTGTCTCATCTTTAACTACAACACGCATCTTAATAGGACAGTCTTTATTTTTCTGAGGCACGTAATTATGCATCATGTGGAGAGCCTCAGCGCGAAACTGGTCATTCGATACCAAACTAACTGAAGGTCCGGGTACTTCCTCCACATTAAAGCACCCAAACATATCGTCGCAGTTGTCTGAGCCATTTGAAATGGTATTCTGCGCAATAGTAACCCTTCCATGATCAATGTTCATAACGGTTTGATCAGTGACATCACGTCCAACTATCATAGGTCTTCGTAATGCGTCATGTAGTAGCAAAGCCCAACGGGCCACTCGTGCTGACAGATCCTTCTTGTCCATCGTTTTCTTAAAGGCATCGCAATCTGTCACAATAGTAAAATGAATACCATGCAGGTAAACCCGAAATTTCTTCACTACTTCAATCTAGTGGAAACAGGCTAATACGAAAAAATGGCAGAGGTAGCAGCAGTGCCAATTGTGGAACGCCCAGTTCTAGAGACTGTCTATGAGTCAATACAGGAGGGTATGCGGATCTTTCTTGGGCCAGAGTATTCAAATGTGATGGTTGACAGGAATCTTGAGGTCGCTGGCTCGGTCGTGCTGACATTGCTTTGGAGGGACCAAGATATCACTCCTAGATTCAAAATGCACACGAGGCTAAACGATATTTGGAGAATAGTTGACTACCAACCTGATATGGCACAACTTAGAGCTTGGGCCACGGCAAGGAGAGCTGCCTTGAATCCAAGGAAATTGTTCCCAATCCTCTTCGTGTTACAAAACGCGATGAAAGCCAAGGAGGAAATCCTCTACCATAAAAACGTTGTCTCCAAGGAGCTAGGGTTACCTCCGTGGACGGAGATCTACGCAGAGGGAAAATCAATAGCCAACAAGTTAAAGAAATCGCGGAACTTGGCCTTAGGTCCCTTGGTGCATATACAGCAATTGAAAAAGCTGTATAATATGACTCACGCCGAAAGAGGAAGGCTCCACGTTGATACTTGGGCGGCGATAAAAAAGAGACATGTTGATTCGTTAAAGAGGCAGCTGATCTCAGAGACCCAAAGGATGATCATAGATGAATTCGCCAACGGTAACTTCAATAACCTACCCCTCTTGATGGCCTCTCTAGCCGTCATCAAACCACACGTTGAACATTTCTACTGTTTAACACCTCCTTTCATATATGTGCAGGTAGGATTTGCTGGTGCAAATATGACAGGCATATGGACTGCCCAAAGGATCGCCGCTTCTCTACCATCACTTATAAAAGTGTACGTAGACGGCTGGGAGTCGGCAATGGATCAAATAGCGATCCACCAGATGTTCGGCACCTGGAAATACGACGTTAAACCTATAAATGATTGGAGGGCTTTTTGTGTTTTGGGTTCAGGAAATTGCTTCACGGCAAGCGTCTTTTCCTCTGACGGGAAGATTTGTCCTTCTCGAATTCGATGTCCCAGAAACTCAACT